>PVKU01001317.1:41505-316632 GCA_004027475.1 Anoura caudifer | reverse complement strand
GGTGTTCGTCCTTCTCTGTCTGCCGCATCCCACTCAGCACAATGCCCTCCAGGCCCAGCCGTGTTGGGGTGAATGGCAAGATTTCGTTCTTTGCTATGGCCGAGATGGTACACCTTATACACACACCACATCTGCTTTGTCCACTCCCGTCTCCACGGACTCAGTTTGCTTCCACATCTCGGCTGTTGTAAATAAAGCTGCCGCAAACATGGGGGTGCGGATATCTTTCTGAGTTAGTGTTTTCATTGCTTTTGGATAAATACCCGGAAATGTGAACGCTGGATCACAGGACAGTTCTATTTTTAATGTTTTCGAGGAAACGCCGCACTGTTTTCCACAGGGGCTGCCCCGGTTTCCGTTCCCGCCGATGACAAGCTTCCCCTTTCCCTGAGTCCTCGCCGACACTTGCTGTTTCTCTCCCCCTAACAGGTGGGAGGGGAGATTCCGGTTTTGATTTGGGTTTCCCTGATGGTTAGTGATGTTGGGCATCTTTGCGTGCGCCTGATGGCCATCTGTACGTCTTCTTTGGAAAAATGCCTATTCAGATCTTTTGCCCATTTTTTAATTAGACTGCTTATTTATTTATTTATATATTTTTGCTATTGAGTTGTCTGAGTTTTTAAAATATATTCTAGATAATAGCTCCTTATCAGATATTTGATTTGTAAGTATTTTAGACGGAGCAGAATTTAAATTCAGCATTCTGGGGAGTCAAGTCCTAACTGTCACTTCCCAGGAACACCAACCTGTGACCATTCTAAGCCTCTTGTTCTCCATTCATTCACTGGAGACCGCAGTAGGGCCTGCTGCAAAATCCAAAGCTCAGTCAGGATGCTGCCCACCCCTGCGGTGCCCACCCTGCTTGGGTCTGCCTCCACAGGGGCCGAAACCACAGGTTTAGGGCTCTGGGAACAATTGTGGGAGCCCGGCAGACTGCGGGGCCCACACCCCTTGGGAGGAGGTGGGCGGCCAGAGGTGGATGAGGGCCCAGAATTTTCAGAGAACCAAAATCTGGATTTGTAGTGAGGTCTCCAGATTTTTCAATGCTGGCAACTGAATCACATTGAAACAACAAAAAAACCCAAAACACCACTGTGTGGGCCGAAGGAAATGGGAATGTGGGCTTCTCTTCCTCCCTTTATATCAACGAGCCCCCCCAAACTGGGTTTGGCGTAGGCTCTGTGCCCCAAGGCCCCTGCTTGCCCGGCCGTGGACCCTGCCCAGAGGAATCGGGTCTGAATCCCCAGGCCTTCCTCCTTCTGTTCCTCAAGGTCCAGTGTAGATATGACCTCCTCCAGGAAGTCTTAACAGCACATTTTACTTTAATTAAAACTAACAAACATCCCACCAAAACAGTAGTTTCAGGGGACCTGAATAAACTCAAGGGCAGGGATGAGACCTAGACCCTCACCCTCGGGTGTGTCCGAGAGCCAGGCTGGCCGCCAGTGTCTTCTGAAAGTGGAGTCAGAAGGACGGACAGCCGTGGGTACCACGAGCGCCTGCCCCCAGCCCTGCCCCTTCTGACTGAGTTCGGAGCAGAGGCCTTGTGGGCCTGGGTTCTCAGCCCTGGCCGTGCCTCACTATCACCCGTGGGAGGCTGCAAAACCCATGGGCAGAGATGCTCATCCAGCAGGTGCAGGCTTTAAAACTCCACCCTGTGACTCTGAGGGCAATCAGGGTGCCGGGGGCAGGAGAAGTCTGCCATCCTTAGGAGGCTGAGGCCCCCTTGAGGCCAGCCTGTGGCCCCCGTGGCTCCAAGGGGGTTTCTCAGGGTTTAGACCATGGCCCTCTGGACGCGTCAGTGCCCACGCGGTGCCCCCTAGCCGGGAAGGGCAGGAGGAATGTAGCATGCACCAGGCCAAGAGGCTCAGGGGGCCCTCAGACCCCCACCCCCACATCTGGGCAACCTCTGAATTCTCTCCTCCTGAGAAAGAGTGGGGCGGGGGCGGGACAGTCAGGGAAACCTGCAGGGCCACCACCCCCGAGCCCAGCGCCCTCCACCCCCTCAGCTGTAGGGAAAGGGCACTTCATCTTCACGACGACCAAACTCTGCAGCTGCAGCCCCTCCCGGGACCGGGCCAGCCCTCCGAGGCCAAGCCCATAGCTGGAGGGCAGGTTGGAAAGGAGGGGTGGGTAGCGAATGACTAAGGCCCGAAACGGAGGTGAGTCATGGAGGGCCTGCTTTGTCCAGAGCTTTCTGCAAACAGGACTTGGAGACAGGCAGCCTGAACTCTTGACCAGCCCCCTGCTGGGACAGGTGCCCACGGTGAGGAGGTCCCTGCTTCTGGCCTCAGCTCCAGCTGCCCCACGAATCTGCAGTCTGTCCACGCAACAGACACTGCCCCCGCCCCCCCCCCCGTCACACTGCCTCTTGGCTCACTTCCCCCCAGTGGAAAAGCCAAACAGATTGAGGGTGTAGGGCCAGGCTGGGCCTGGTGCTGAGTCTACTCCCCCATTGCTGGAGCTTCTGAACCGTGGGGTGGTGAGGGGTGTGGGGTGGCAGACAAAAGGGGCAGGGCCAACAGAGGCGAGGGGGCGCACCAGGTCTGGGCAGAGATGCCGGGAAGGGCCTGGCTCTCTGCCCAGCGACCCAGTAAACACTCACAGGTCCTGCCAAGCCAGAACCCACGTACATCTCCTCCACCTCATTCCTGCCTGCTCCGAGCAGGCGCACAGGCTGCCTGCCTCCTGTGATTTCCGGGGGCTCCCTGTCCCTACATCTCTGCCTGGACGCTGGGCTGGCAGCACCATGGCTGCCTGGGCTGAGCAGGTGGGGGAATGATCATGAAACTAGAGCAGGAACAATGAGGACGGACAATGGCCAGAACGTGGGAACCACCCAGGTGTCCACGGACGAACACACAAGCAAACTGGGGTATTGTCCGCACAGCGGAATATTATTCAAACGTAAAAGGAGCAAAATACGATCTATGCTACAACATGGAGGAACCTCGAAAACACTGTGCTGGCCCTGGCTGGGTAGCTCACTTAGAGCATCGTCCCGATACGCCAAGGCAGCGAGTTCGATCCCCGGTCAGGGCACGTACACGAATCGACCAATGAGCGCATAAGTAAGTGGAACAACAAATGGAACAACATCACTCTCTCCCTCTACCCTGCCCCCGCCTTCCCTTTCTCTCTAAAATCAATACATAAAAGCATAAAAGGAAATACAATAAAACATGATGCTAAGGGAAATAAGCCAGACCCAAAACGACAAACGTTGTATGATTCCATTTACACGAGGTACCTAATATGGTCAGATTCATAGAGACGGATTGTATGTCACTTATACTTCAATTTAAAAAAAATCAGAGACACAAAGTAGATTGGAGGACCAGGGGCTGAGAGACGGGAGGAACAGGGAATTACGGCTTGATGATTACAGAGTTTCTGTTTAGGGTGATAGAAAAGTTTTTAGAATAGATATCACAACATTGTGAATTGTAAATAATGCCACTGAAAAAGCCACTTAAAAATGGTTCAAATGGCCAATTTTATATTATATACATATTTTAACACAATTTTTAAAGAGCACTGATGCAGTAGGTCAGAAACCACTGTACACTCTAAACGGGTGAACTCTTGGTAAGAGAATTCTCGGCAGAGAAGGCTGGCCTGCCAGGGTCGCGGGGCGGGGAGAGGTGGAGCCGGGATGCGTGAGGGTTGGGGAGGCCGAACCCCGGAGCCACCGTGGCTCCAATGGGCTAAAGCACATAAACACTCCATTCAGGGCCTGGCCCGCGGCAGGCACTCGAGAAATGAGAATACAGAGGGAAGTTGGGGCCGTGACCTGGGAGGGACGAGGGACCAGGTGTTCCACTGTGTCTGTCCTCCTCGGTCCTGCAGCCTCCAGCTGGCCCTTTTCCTTCCCAGTGTAGACGGAGGGGTCGGGTGCAGAGAGCAGGGTGTGAAAGGAGTGGTAGGTCTCCGGTGAGAGTGCATGCAGGGTGGTGTGTGCATACAGGGTGTGTGCCCTGGCGTGTGCGTGTGCGTGTGTGTGTATGGGGTGGTGGGCAGGAGAAAGGTGGGTCAGCCTGGGAAGGAAAACAGACAACGTGTGTGCGCACCACAGGAAGGGCACGCGGGGCTCCAGCAGGAATGTGAGACGTGCAGGGAGCAGGGACAGCTGACAGCTTCATGCCAATGGGGGAAGGGCGGCTGAGGCCATGAGGCTCTGGGAGGGGACACACAAGGGCGAGAGGCCCCACACACCTTCCCACCCAAACCCTCTAGCCAGCAGGCAGCCCCAGCACCGCGGGGACCAAGTGTGTCCCCCTTGCCCCCGCTGCTGCCACACCCAGGGCCAGAGCCCAGCGGCGCTCAGTGCCAGAGTCCACAACATTCCTTGGAGAATCAAGTCAGTTGGGAAAGGCGGGTGGCGCTTCCCCTGCCCCTGGGCCAGACACAGCGAGAGGAAGGTGGCAGCACCCTTCCTGGCAGGGCTGGGACAGGCATGAAGCTGGTTTAGGGGCACAGGCTGTGGGAGGGGACTTGCCAGAGCTGAAGAAGGAGAAGAGGCTGGGGTGTGGGGGGAGGGGAATCACAAGGCATGACAGAGTCAGCCCCCAGTCCTGCCTGGGACGCTCCTGCTCAGCCAGGAGGGATGTACTGCTCGCCCCCTCCACCAGGCCAGGCGCCCACCAGCACTGGGGGCCACTCTGTAGACCCCCACCTGCCAGGCTGGACAGCCCCACTCACCCTGCAGCAGACATCCTGGGCAGCCCATCGGCAGAGCCCTCCTGCCCTGTGGCACCTGGCGGTGCGTGCACAGGCCGGGGAGGGTGGGGAGCAGGATCCTGCCCACTCAGCGCTCTGCTCACTGGGTGGATTAGGGACAGGGTGGAGCGGGAGGAGCGCGCAGTCAGAAAGGGGTTCTGGGAGATGGGGTTGTCAGATAAAAGTCAGGGTGCCCAGCTAAACGCGAACTTCGAATAAGCCACGAACTGTATTTTAGTACAAGTTGTCCCAAATCACTCGTTTATTTGAAATTCACATTTAACCGGGCACCCTCCTGTGTTTCATTTGGTAAGCCTGTGAGGGCACCCCAGGGGGCTGGCAGGGCCCTCCCCAGGAAAAATCGCTCATTCGTTCATCGCGTTCGGGGTCTGGACTCTGGGCCAGATTGCCTGGGTTCACGTCTTCTCCCAGCTACTTCCAACTCGGAACCTCTCTGAACCCCAGTCTCCTCATGTGTAAGATGAGGCTCATCCTATCGCCTCCCTCACGTGACCGTCAGCGTTAAATGAGCTAATACGCGCGATGCCTCGGCACCGTGTTACAAAGGTGCGTGTTACAAAGGTGCGGATCAGTACCCCCTCCCTCTGGCAGTAGGGAGTCGCCATTGAAATCTAGGCTTTGGCAGCAGGGAGGCAGGCAGAGGCTGTGCAGCCTGGAGCCAGCGACTGCACCCCTTCGCCTGAGTTTCTCCTCTGTTGGGTGAGGACAACAGCAGCGCCTCCCCGGCCCCCCACCCCCGCCCCGGGGGCCGACGCTGCCGGGATTACGCTCTATCTGGGCTGATGCGTCCTCAGCACAGTGCCTGGTCTACGGCAGGTGCTCCCTGGCTCCTCTCCTCCCTCTTCAGCTATTCCCTGGCTTCCAGGGGGGCAGGCCAAGGCAGCAGCCATCCTAGGGCAGGGACAGGAGAGGGACCCCGGGCTCCACAAATGACTCCCGCTCATCGTAGGTGGCCCTTCCCCCCTTCGCCCCCTTGCCCCTTGTCCTGGTTCTCCCAGTACGGTCCCAAAGGCCCTTTGTTTTTTCAGGCCCCCCTGAGCCTCTGACCTCTGAGCCGCTCCCTGCCCAAGTATCTCTCGTGACCTGATCTGAAATAAAATATGCTGTTAGCCTAAGGGGTGTGGCCATGGCTATGAGGGTCATCTCAGGACTACTGTGGAGGTGAGTCGAGGCCTGGGTGTGGACGGACCTGAGGTCCTGGGCCCCAGGACACCTGGGCTTCCTCTCTGCCCTGTCCTGAGACTCAGTGAGGCCTGGGGAAGGGGCATTCCCCACACACCGGACATTCCTCTCTGAGCAGTCACGCAGCAGGACACGGCAGTGCTGAGGGGGGAGGGCGGCCAGGTGACATTCTGACACCCACACAGTTTGACACTGTCACTGTGACGGAGTCCTGCGCCGCCTGACTCGGCCTGGGCTTGGCTGTAATTATTTGTTTACACAGGACTTCTGCCACTGAACTGTGTGGCCCCTGAGGGCAGGGCATTGTTATTCATCCCCGCAGCCCCAGGCCCCTGGCCCGCCCAGCACCCTGATGGGGCTGAGTAAGCCATCGCGGAATGAAGAGGCAGACAGGTGCACCAACCAGCCCCCTGCCCTCCCATGGCAGCCAGAGCCCCCGCGAGTGGCTGGCTCCTCTGGCTCTCTGCAGTGGCACTTCAACTCCCCATGGCTTTCCTCCTCTCCCCAAGCCACCACTGCTCCCTAGCCCAGAGAACAAAGGACACCAACACCCACCGGAGACACCTGTCCAATCCCACCGACTGCAGAGTCCAGCCCAGTCTAAATCCTAGGTGGTTCGGGAATCCGTCTCGGCTACACCAGCCCAAGTCTGTCTGCCCAGCTCACCCCTCAGCCTCCCTCCTACGGGTCTCCCTCTCTCACCCCTGCCTTCATCCAACCCAGCCCTGAGGGGCACAACTCCTGCCCTCCAGAGAAAGCCCCTACCCCTATGAGGAGGGGCCTTGAGAGCTGGCCCTACCTGCCTCTCCCCTTTGCCTCACTCCAGTCTCTGGCTCCTGGGTGAGCCAGAGTCCTCCTCGCTGCTTCGCCGGCATCTCACTTGCCCCTCCCTTCCTAGTCTCCTTTCTTTGCTTTACTGTCTGACCTCCTTCCTGATACTCAGTTCTCTACGGGCCAGGACTGTGTCCGTCCTGTTTGTTGCTGAACCCCCAGGGCAGAGCATACAACAGGCACTCAATGAATGTGTGTTGAATACATGCATGATTAATGGAGGGAGGGCAGAGATCACGTCTTATGTCCTCATGAGGAGAATGCCAGTCACGTTGTTAGAACATAGGACTCAACAAATTCAGATCGAATGAGTGACAGGAAGGAGCAGCAAGAAAAGGAGGGTAGAGAGCAGTAGCAAAAAGGCAAGGCTGGCGATTGGGACCTCTGAATTCTGCTGGCAGATTCACGCAGGTCTCCTGGGCAGCCCTACCCTTCTGCTCCCTCAAGTCCACCCCGGTCTCTCCGTCATTAACTGTTCTGCAAACAGTTCCGATACACCAGTTCCACAGCACTCCACGTTTTACAAAGTACTCACACCTGTGCCCCCGTCTTTGCAGCCACCCGACCGCCTGGTCAGCCCCACTTTCCCGGACTCTGAGGGGACCAGCGCGTGTGGAATAACACAGCCTGAAGGCCAGCCTTTGCCCCTTAGTAGCTGTGTGGCTGACTATACACAAATTCCTCAACTTCTCCGAGTCCGTGTCCTTATCTGCGACACGGGGGTTGTACCATCTACCTCTCAGGAAGGAGAAGACTGGATGACACCACGTCTGTAACGACCCACTGCTGCCTGTCTCCGAAAGATGCTTAATAAGCCACAGTTATATCCCCTCCCCCCAGGGGCTCTGCCCAAATCTGAGGTGGGAACTCTGGCTTTCGGATACAGTGTTCTCACCAGTTAGATCAGACCTACCAGTGCTGGGTTGCCGCTGCAGCCCCTCTGGGGGTGGCCCGGTTGGAGGGCTGGCTTGAGAGGTCAGTCTCTCCCACGACTCTTAGGCCCTCCTGAGGGCGGCCAAGAACCCGGGATGCCCTGGGACCCTCTCAGACCCTGGAAGGCGAGGGGCGTTGGAAAGGTGGACGCCCCACGCTTGTCTCCTTCTCCACTCTCCGGCCCTCAGGGACCCCCAATCCGCACCCCTCGCCCAGACTTTCACTCCAGCACGCCCCGCGGCCGCCTCCTGGTGGGAAACAAAGGCCAAACCAGGCGCCAAGCTTGGGCCTGGGGACCGCGGGTGGCCGCGGATGCGACCCCCAGATGGAATGATTCAGGCATTGTACACCTCGCCATACTACCCACGACCCCCTGCAGCCTGGGAAGCCCCCTGACGGCTCGCCTCGCCGGAACACCCCGGCCCTCCCAGGCTGCGCCGTGGGAGACAGTCCGTGTCCACCCGAACCGCCCCCTCCGGTCACTGACCCATCTTCTTCAGCGCTCTAAGCCCGGGCCTCCTGGTGCTGCCGTCCCGGGGAGCCGGCGGGGGTGGGAGCGCGACGGACGCTGCGACCTGGGCCGGCACCGGGGGCTCCCGGCGCCGGCGGCTCCTCCAGCGGCCGCACAGCATGCCTCCTTGGGGGCCGGGGCCGGGCCCGGTGTCTGCGCGCGGGGACAGGGCAGTGGGGGCGCCGCTCCGGCCCGGCCCCGGCTCTGCGCGGTCGCAGGGGAAGAAACTTAGCGGCGCCGGTAGGGAGTCGGAAGGAGTAGGTGTTGGGAGGAGGGAGAATAGAAGGGACGAGGTTCTGGGAAGGAGGGACACGGAGGGAGGGGGCGGGGCGGAGGATCGAGCAAGGGAGGTGCAAGGGAGGGGGCGGGGACTCCAGGCCGAGAGAGGGTCGGAGGAGGGGGCCGATCCGGCCCCCTTCCCCCGAGTCTCGGTTTTCGCCCCCTGCTCATGACTCCCCATTTGCCAAGGGCATCCCAGCATCGTCTGTGACCGGAACCTCCATTAGGGGCACCGGAGGGGACGAGGGCCATCCTCCCGCACAGACACCTTTCTCTGGACCCCGAACTCAGTACGGACTCAGGACCCCTCCCCACCTTCTCCTCCAGTCCCACCCGGAGGCCTCAGAAAGGAGCCAGGAGGAAGACGGGGTCTGCAAGGCGACTCGTCCCGGGTCAAGGGTACTGGGTCCCGGAAAGCGGATAGGGCCCTGGGAGCAGAGCCGGGAGGCAGGGCAGCCCGAACCGGAGGAGTTGGGGAGTGGGAAGTGGTGGGTGGGGGCGCAGGAAGGCTCATGCTGTGATCTCATAGGATTAACCCTCTCAGCGCTCGGCAAGTTGCCAGCCTCTCAGCGCCCGGCCAGTTGCCGACCCCTCGGTTGTAAGAGTCTCTCGAGGTTGACTGGTCTGGAGTCTACAGTCGTTGGCGGAACTGGGTTCTGGGGCTCGAGGCTTACGGGGATTGGCACCCTCACCCGGCGCTTGATCGTCCCGGGACAGCCGCTGCACTCTGCGTAGATGTCTGTAACGTCAACCCATGGCCGAGCGTCGAGTGCAGATTCCAGTGACAGCGTCCAGTGTCACTATATGTAAAAGCACTTGCATACTTGTGCATGAAGGGTAGGATGGACAGGTGACTGCATGTGCGCGCACGTCTGCGTTGCCTGTTGAAAGTTGCCCTGGCTCGGGGGCGAAGATCTGGTCGCCCGCTGCCACTCCCCGCTGCCGTTCCGCAGCGGCCCAGAGCGTGACATCAGCACGTAGATTTATTAACTTTTTGCCTCAGGCTCTACCCCATTCTTAAATATCCTCGACTCAGAGATTCCACATGCTGGTTTGGGTCCCCATCCCTCTCTGGATATTCTTTCCGGGATGTCAAGTGTTTGCCTCTGCACTTTTGATCCTGCAATTCCTCCCTCCAGGATGACCTTCCTCATTCTTCTCTTGGTTTAAGCCTTCCAAAACTCAGCCCCGATGCCCCTCCTCCAGAACTCCAGACGCCAGGACAGGACTCCCTATTTGATCCACAGCTACTGGTGTCTGAAGAGACCTGGGTTCCGCTGACCGACGTGATTCCACCAGGGGGCGCGAGTACTCCGCGTTATTTCACTAAGTCCACCAGGAGACGCTTCCGCCCGCCTCCGGCAGCTCAAGGCAGGATTCGCCCCGCCTGATTGGGAGAGGCACAGCTAACTATTTGCATAATCTTGAAAGGGCCTCGCTGAGTGGTTGGGGTGTAAAAGCCGAATCTAAGACGGGCTCTCTCATTGGCCTAAATTCCCCCTCGCCCTGCGTCCCATCCCGGCCACACTGGGCCGGGAGGTCAGTAGGAAGCCTTCGGCTAGTGGCGAGGAAGGACCCAGGTTACGGGCAGGGGGCTCCGCGGGGTGAGTGCCGGGCTGCCGGACCGCCGGGCCGGGGTGCGGAGGCCAGGGTGGGAGGACTGTTCGCCCACCTGACTCCTCTTGGCCTTCCCATTCCCTTGTCTAGGAGTTGGAGATGAGCATTTAGAAGGGCACTGAGACCCCTTACCACCTACCTCTCTACCCATCCACCGAGGACGGGGCTACCCACCCCAGCGGTACCAACGCTGCCTTGGGGTAGAAAAAAGGAGTCTCTTCAGGCACAGCTTCTGACCTCCACGGGTATCTCAGGCCTCTCAAGAGCTTAGTTTACCCTTCTGGAAAGTGGATCAGTGGCTTATGGAGGTGCATGCCGGGGTGGACTCCGGAGGTCTGCTCACATAGAGGCTTGTTCTTCCAGAGTTGCTCAAAAGTAGTGCCTCAGTGCTTAGAGCAGCTGGGAATGGGTACCAAGAATGAAATTCCAGAACCGGACTGCCAGGAACAGTTCCAGGCCGCGGTCAGAGTCATTCAGAACCTGCCTAAGAACAGTGATGGTGAGGGCACGGGGACCTGCATTGGGGGGTCAAGGTGGCTGGGGTCTGCCTCCCAGGAGGTTCTGATCCCTCCAGTTTTTGCAGACAAGTCTCTGCCTGGGTCACTCGCTGGGTCCCCTCTGCCTCCTGCGCCTGGTAGACCCCTTACCATCTCTGCCCTCTCCTAGGGTGGCTCTCTCCCCCACCTCCATCTTCTTGGAGCTGGGGCTGATGCTCTGCCCTCCACTTCCCAACTTCCTGCCCAGGCTATTACCGCCCCTCCTACGAAGAGATGCTTCGATTCTACAGCTACTACAAGCAGGCTACCATGGGGCCCTGTCAGGTTCCCCGGCCTGGATTCTGGGACCCCATTGGACGATATAAGTGGTGAGCTCCCTACTGGCTGGGCAAACAAGCCTCAGCTGTCAACCAGCTTCTCATAGCTCTCTGCCCCCAGGGATGCCTGGAACAGCCTGGGCAGGATGACCAGGGAGGAGGCCATGTCCGCCTACATCACTGAGATGAAGGTGGTGGCACAGAAGGTAGGGAGGGATAGGCTGTGGGCTCCTCTCTGTCCCTAAGCTCCTGGCTAGGTGGCCTGCCCCTCACCCTTCCAGTGCTGCTCCCATTAGTTTCCTGAACACGGACACTGGGTTGGAATTACCACCTTCATGCTATCCCCTCAACACCATCTCTGGTCTCTGACTGGGCACAAGGTGGAGAGTAAGATGGCAGGAGCAGGGTGGAGGGGCCCAGTTCGAAAGGACAGGAGGGCAGGGGTGGGAGGGGCTAGCTGCTCCCTCAGTAAAACTTATTCCCTACAGGTGATTGATACAGTGCCACTGGGTGAGGTGGCAGACGACATTTTTGGTTACTTTGAGCCCCTGTACCAGCTGATCCCTGACATGCCAAGGCCCCCAGAAACCTTCCTGAGAAGGGTCACAGGTCAGGCCCCCAGGATGGGAGCTTCGCAAGTGCTCAGTGAACTGTCATAGGTTCAGACTGAAGGGGCTGCTTAGCTGGAGGGAGGCCTGGGGGCAGAGGGCTCTAGGTGATGTCCCTGAGGGGGTGGGTGGGCAGAGGACTCCAGGTGATGTCCCTGTGAGGATCCCAGCCACTGCCCGAGATGGAGCGGGTCTCAGGTAGAGTCCATGGCTAATGGGAAAAAGAGGTCTGATCTCACTGGGAGGTGCCAGCCTTTTCCCACCTGCATCCCTGGGTGCTGTGTCTGTGCAGGTTGGAAAGAGCAGGTACCGAATGGAGATGCTGGGGCTGCCCCAGAGCCTCCCCTCCTCCCCAAGGAACCAGAACCCCCAAGCCCAGGTCAGTGGCTGGGCAGGAGGGGCAGAGGGCCAAACACAGGCCAGGGTTGGGGAGACCTCCAGGGAGGTGAAGGGGAGCTGGATGCTATGCTGTACCCATCATACCTCATGCCCACAGAGACCTCCTATGCTCCAGGGGAAGCCAGGAGGAAGGTTCTGGGACTCCTGTTCCAGGGCCTCATGTCTGGGACCCATCTGTGCCTCTTGCAGCAGTATCTCTATTGCCTCTGCCCAGTGCTTCGCTCCACCCCTCCCTCCATAGCCTCCCTCTTGTCACTAACCTACCTATGCCCTCCCTAGAGTCTTGGCCACCCAGGGATCTGGACTCTGAGGTTTTCTGTGATTCTTTGGAGCAGCTGGAGCCTGAGCTGGTGAGCTAAGCCCTTGTACCCTCCCTTTCCCACCCTACTGTGCCCCAGCTGCTCTCACTGCTCCCTCGGGACCTTGTAACTCATCTCAGCAGGTCTGGGCAGAGCAGAAGGGCACCCCTGGAGGAGAGCCTGACAACAGAAACAGCCCCATGCCCCCAACAGAGAAAGGTGAGCCACTGCTTGACCCTTAACCCCCTTCTGCCCTTCCCCATGGTTCTGGTGCCCCAGGCCTTCTTCCCCTGGCTGCCCTCTTGGGGCAGAGATGAAAGTCCAGCTCTGGGCACTGGAGAGAGCAGCCTCTGCCCAGCCAGATGTCAGCCTGGATGGGCAAAGTCCTTGCCCCGCCTCCTGTTGCTGAGGGCCCTCAGTCAGGAGCCATCAGGTGCTGGGTAAGGGCAGCTGGGGCAAGAGGGGCTAGCCCCGCCCACAGCTACAGGTGCATGGCTTTGGGAGTCATTCTCTTTCTCTGGGCCTCCCATTTGGGACTCTCAAAGGACAACGATGACTTCTGCCCTGTCCCTTTCTATAGTTTCCAGTGTGCCATGTCCCATAAAGGGCACTTTTCATAAATATTCTTTTGAGCCAGCAGCCCTGTGAAGGAGATGACAAGGTCTCCTAATCTTCAGATGACAAAATGAGGCTCCGAGAAGTTACTCACTTGCCCAAAGTGGCGCAGCTACCCTTGGTGGCCTGTTACTCAGCCATGCAGATGGGCTCTACAAAAGTCACACTCGGTACAAGGGCTTGTGCCCTACTCTCAACTCTTTCCTGGGCCTGCCCCAGCCTGCCACCACCCTTCCCCTAGCTGAGTTACCTGCTGAGTCCTCTTCCTTAAGTGTCTGTTCTCCACAGAGGGGTTGAAAGGCAGCCTGCCTGGGCCCCAGGAGTTGGACACCTGGCTGGTGGGGACAGTCCGAGCACTGCAGGAGAGCATGCGGGATGTCCAGGGGAGACTGCAGAGCCTGGAGAGCATGCCTGCCCCCCCCAAGCAGGTGAGCCCCTCTCCCCCAAGACCCAGGGCAAGAGTGGGGCAGAACTCCGAAGGGCTCTCTTCTGGGCTCTTCATCCAGCCGCTTCTTTGACCCGACATCTCTACCTGCCCACACTTGCCTCCTCTGGGGAACGGTGTAACTCTCCAGCAGGGAACTCAGGGATCTGGAGTGCTTCCTCCTGGGACAGTGGGGAGGGCCCTCTTTTCCTGCCCTTACCTCCCTTTGCCTGAAGAGACACCGAGCAGGAGAACTAATTCCAGCAGGATGTATCTGCTCTTTGCATTGGGGCTGGGGGTTCCTGTTGCTCCTCACTTAGGACTTCTGTTCCCAGATTTAGGGTTACCCCCCAACAATTCAGCTCTTGCATCCCT
The DNA here is from genome assembly GCA_004027475.1 of Anoura caudifer. Lineage (NCBI taxonomy): Eukaryota > Metazoa > Chordata > Mammalia > Chiroptera > Phyllostomidae > Anoura > Anoura caudifer. The sequence goes on along the minus strand of PVKU01001317.1, from coordinate 303,005 downwards.
TACTTTCTCCCCTCAACTCCAAGATCTGCTTGCCCCTTATACCTCAGCATTTCGCATTTCTGAAGTCCCAGCTGTGTGCTAAATACCATTAGTTGCATTATCTCACTTAATTCACAAAACGACCCTATGAAATAGATGTTCATTTCCCTATTACTGATGAGGAAACTCAGGCTGAGAGGCTGAGTAACCTACCTGGCGGCACACAGCCTGGAAGAACCCCACGGAGCTGCTGTGCGGATTAGATGAGATCATGCATATAGGTACTTCTCCAGTGCCTCCTGGAACGCAGTTAACTGTTATTATTAGTATTATTATTAGCATTAAGTGATAGGCCCTAGGTCTGTCTCCCTCCAAAACTGGCACCCACCATTACCTCTGATTGGGTCTGTTCTTGAGAAGCCTGGGGTGGTGGGGGCAGGTGAGGGCTGAGTTGCTGGATGGGGGGGTCACTTGGGTGACCCCTAGTACCCCTGGCACAGTGAGTATCAACCAGGATGGCAGGAATTTCCTTACATCCACGGTGGCTAACATTTCAACACCCCCTCCCCTGGCTTTTTAAAATTTTATTTACCTTTTCCTAATTGTATATGCTGACAGCTTTAAAGTTTTCCACCCTGAAATACTTAGGTTTGCATCTCTAAAAATAAGAACATTCTACTACCTTATTTTATCACACTGTAATCCCTTCACGTCATCAAATAGCCAGTCCAAACTCCAGTCCCTCCTTTTCCAGCCCAGGAGCACATGCTGCAGCTGGTTCCTGTCCCTTTAAGACTCTTGTGGTCCAGACCAGTCCATGTTTCTTGCTATCGACTTGCTAATGAGACTCAGCCAGTGGTCCTGTAGAAATGTTCCATTCTGGGGGGACTGCCTGCATCCTGGGGGCTAGTTTACATGACCAGGCTTCATCAGAGGTGATGTCCTTCATACCAGGGGATACGTGTCTGGATGTACTCCCATGAATGATTCTGACATGGGCCACTCACATGGATAAAGGGCTGACAGTCTCATCCCACGATTGTGAAGTTGTTTTGCTCTTGAGCCAGGGAAGGTCTGGCTCCCTGTCTACCCCAGTTGTCACAACAGGCTTTGACAACAGTTGATAGGTAATCCTTGTCTAAATCAATCAATTTATTTAGTGGTTGTCAAGAAAGTTTACTTTTAAATTCTTTTATTCCTTTAAAATTAGCTGTTATTTCCCAGTAGTTGCCTTGATCATCTAGGATTTCCCTGAAATACAGTACTTATGAAAAAGCAGAATAAGTACTTAATTCTCTTTTTAAAGTAAGGAGTTGATTTAGCAGCCTCAGTGGTGACGAATCTGCAGCTTTCTCTCTTTTTGAGTATCAGTGAAGACTCACGGATTTCAGACGCAGGATTTCGGTCAACCGCAATCACCCTTCTTTTCGATGCTCAGATTGTCACAACTCTGGTCAGCGGAGACCCTTTCAGGTCGGGGCCTATCATGACCTCGTTCATCTCTAAAAGCTTCCTTGCTTTCTGGCACAAGATGTCCCACATTCACCTCTGCCTTTCCTACTCCAGACCTGGAACCAGCCACTTCTCCAAGGAGCCCTGGCTCCTTTTAGCAAAGAATATTTAGAGACTAAAATCTGAGCACTCAGATCCTCATTTTAAATATGTGGCACATCCTTTACAATATGGGGTCTCAGGCTATACCAGCAGGGCCATTGCTCTGTGGCCTAGAGGAAACAGCCCAGAAGTCAGTCCTTCCACCCACCGGCAGCCCCTCCCTCCTCCAGCCCTCTTGGCACCTCGGATTGTCCTGGAAGGAGGACATGGGAGTGAGTGGAGCTAATCTGTCAGGGACACAACAGCAATCCCAGGATCCCTTCCCTTCTAGTGGTGCAGATATGGGGGCAGGGGCTTCTCTGACCCAGTCCTCACAATCTTGAGGAAGTAGAAGCTCCCACTGAGTTCTGCAGTCAGGTTCCTAAGGAGGGCCCAGTCGGTGCTGAGGCGCGGGCTGGCCCCTGACTCCCTCCCTCCCTCCCTCCCGACAGCAGAGGCCCCCATCCAGTGCTCGGCCTTGGCCCCTCAGGCTCTCGGGTCCTACGCTGCTCTTCTTCCTCCTGTGGCCCTTCATTGTCCAGTGGCTCGTCAGACAGTTTCGGACCCAGAAGAGGTGACTCTCAATGAAGGGGTCTCTGCAGCCAACAGAGGAGGCCGAGTCCGGTTCTGCCATGCCCTGAGCCCTCGCAAGGTTTAGGAGAACAGCATTAATCCCTGCCCCCACACCACCACTACCAATCAGTGTTTGCCTTGGCACCCCTCCTCTATTGGGGGAGGGACAAATAAGACCCCACCTTTCGCGGCAGCTTCATCAGGATGCTTCTCCCCGCCCCCAACCCATCCCAGGTTTCCCTGGAAGATTGCTTTGGCGGTGCACTTCCTAGGTTCTGGGTTGGCCTGTGACTGAGGGGCGGGGCTGCCGTGCCTCAGCCTCAGCCTCAGCCTCTGCCCTCCCCACCCCCTAGGTCACCTGACTCTTCTACCCCAGCCTCTCCCTGTGGAGGCTTAGCTCTTGGGCAAGTTGGGACTTGGGCCGGGTCTTGGGATTGGTTGGCGGGGAGGCTTTGGGAGGGAGGCCAGGAGGCCCCGCCAAGCTGGGGGAAGGCAGAGAGAACAGGCCCCAGGGGAGGGGCGTGAGCTCAGTTTGCTATCCTGCCTTTCCCCCCACACACTCAGGATATCTTCACTGAAGATTTGCTTACAAATGAACGTTTCACTAAATAAAATAAAACCTTAATCTTCTGCCCTCAATGAAGTGAAGCAGAAATCGAGTCTGGAGCGCGTGAGGCACAGTCTCTTCCCTGCTCTCCACCACCCCTATCCCTTCGGACAGCACAAGAGGCTCCTGGTTGGTGTTTCTAAGAGGAAAATTGTGGCTCCTCTGTGGCCAAGTTTAGGAACATAGAGCCTGGGGTCTTGAGGAAAGGCGGAAGCGGAGGAGGGGGGAGTGTCACCAAAGGCGGGGAGCTGGGGCTTTGGGAGGAGGGGCACAAGCCACACCCACCACGGGGTCGGGCCAAGGGCTCAGCCCTACCGGCCCCTCCCTGTTGGGGGCCCTGCGGGCCCTGGCGTAGCTCTGTCAGCACTGCAAGACAGGGACATGTGATCCCCGCTCCACGCGTTAAGTTTAGGTTTGGGGTCCCGACATTTTGGCCACGGAAGTACCCATTGCTCGCTTACCCCTCAGCTGCTCGCTCCCGGTGCCTCCTTCCTGTGAACCCCTTGTTGGGCATATCCCAGGGAAGTTTCTGGAAGGCGAAGACCAAGCGGGAGCCTCCTCACGCTCCCGGCCCTTGGGCAGGGGAGCGGGGAGCCCCCCGTAGGGAGGGCCAGAGCACCCGCGTGGGTACAGACATTTGGGTGATGCTGTCTGCTCAGGCGCCAAATTTTTCTGTTTGGCAACCTTGGCCTTCCTCTGGTCAGCACCAACCCTGCTGTCTAAGTCGTGTTGGCGCCGCAGAGGCCACTGGCCAGGGTCTCTACTTGCAGGGCCGCAGCAGGCTTGAGCCCCGTGTAGCTGCCACCACCTAGGACCTAGAGTCTTTGTGCCCCTGGGTGAGAGAGGCAGTTCTGAAGGCCCCTCCTTGGAGATCCTTAAAGTCCTGAGTTATCTGGATCAACTCCTGTCCTTGCCCCAATGGAAGCCACCATCACTCTTTGACCCTTGCTCCTTTTCTCAAGGCAGCAACCCTCAGAACAGACACGTGGCCCTGTGGCTCCACAGTTGGCCCAGTGTTATAAGCAACAGCAAGGCAGTGAGGACCAAATTGGTGCTGGGGGTGCAAGTGTGGGGCAGAAGCCAGCTCCACCACAAGCACACACTAGTTGTATGACTTCCACAAGACCCAGGCCCTGCGTTATCTTGTTTGCAAAATAAGGATGATGATGTCTTTATTGTAAGGCAGTTCAGTAGTTAAAATGACCAGGGCATCTGAAATACTGGGCAAAGGGTAAAACACAGCTAATAGTAAGGTGCCTGACCTCCTGTTTGATAGAATTCTAGAATTCCACAACCTAGTAGTCTGGGCACCCCTCCCCAATATGACAAGTGAGCTCATACAGCTGAGTCCAGCTGTATACAGCAAGTGAGTCCAGTAAACTGAGGCTGGGCTCAGCTATACCTTCCAAAGCCCTGACTGAGAATACACACTAGTCCTCTGGAGTCTGAAAATGTGGTAACAAACTGGAGGCCTGACTTCCAGGGTCAGGGGCAGCTCTTGCTCCTAAGGAACCAGGTGTCTGATGAAGCAGCATGGAAGGCAGGCTGTTCAGATGGCCTTGCGTTCTTGGAAGCTCAGGGAAAACAGGCCGGACAGTCAATTTCAATTTCAACACATCTGGCTGTACCCTAGGGGAACTCCTGCCTGCCATCTCTTTTTGGGTCCCCACCACCACTTTCTCACAGTACCAGTCTTGAATTCCCAGACAAGTCCTTTCTTTGGACATGATGCTTGTTCTTCATAAAATGCCTTTCCTTCATGACACTTTGCCTGCAAATGATTCAGCCTTCAGAGACAGCCAATAAGTTACTTCCCCTTGAAACCTGCACACAATTCCCAACTCCTAAGCAGCTTGGCTCACAAACCCTACTGGATTTTTGTCACTTGCCATTTTGGCTCACTGTCATTTGATGGCCTCTCTACACAGTCCATGAGCAGCAAGGATGACATTTTTGGTCCCTCCTTTTTTAAAAAGATTAAAAAAAAAAAACTTCTAGAGAGAGGGGCAGGGAGAATGGGAGAGAGACATCAACGTGTGGTTGCCTCTTGCGTACCCGCAGCTGGGGACCTGACCCCCACAACCCAGGCATGCGCTGACTAGCAATGGAAAGGGCGACCCTTTGGTTCACAGGCTGGCACCCAATCCACTGGGCCACACCAGGCAGGGCATACCCTCCTTACAAATCTTTGCTAAATGAAGGAGTAAGGGTCTGACTTAGGCTGAAGCTCTTAGGAATGTAAAGGAACTAAATGCAGAGTTCTTGAGAAAGGAGGGAATTTTGTGTTTGACAGAAAGAAAATGGCACGAGAAGTCACAAAGACCTTCACACTAGCCAGAGTTGTCATGTGATCTTGGACAAGTCACTTAATTTCTAGAAATCTTAGAAATTTCTTATCTCTAAGGTGGAGACTGAAATTCCTTTCCTGCCTGGGCTGTGGTGGGATCAAATGGTTCTGTGGTAAGAGCACTTACAGTGGAATGCAGTTGGAACAGTCAGCCATTGCTATTCCAGAAGAAATAATGGGTCACTAGGAATGTGGTAAAAAGAAGTTAAGATTAAATGAGATTTTAGACCTAAGTGATTAGGTCCAAGGGTTGGGCCATTCCCAGGCTCTGTCCCTTGAGCAGATGCTTGGAATCTGCAAATTTTTCTCAAGAACATGAGTCCACCCCACAGTCATGAGCCAAAATCTCCTGCCCCCATTTCTGGGCAAGGCCTCCTCCTTACTCTCTGGTTCTGCTTCCCTCCCGCTGATGCCCAGTGATGAGGAAGAGCCTCTGTGGGTGATATCCCCTTCTCTCTCTCTCTCTCTCTCTGTTAGCCAGGAGCGATTATTTAAATTCATTATTAATTTTAAACCCCTCCCCAACAACAAGGTTCATTAGTTGGAGCGACTTTCCTGTCCATCTCAGGTAATGCTCCAGGTGGGCTTGAAGTGAACAGACCAAGTCATCCCCAAGAGGCCATTTTCTTCGATGGAAGCTGAGGCCTTTGGGTGACGCCTTCCTGCCTCGGGTTTCCAGGGAACTCCGGCCGCACACCCCGCACTTCCTGGTTCCCGGCCCAGGAGAAAGGCTCAGTTGTGGCCCACCATTTTGCACTGGTCCCTGGGGCGGCCGCGGGCCTGAAAGGCTACGTATGGCTGGACTCGGTCATTTTCACCAATAGGTCTAAACAACAGTCACTCAGGACTCGAACCTGCTTTCTCATCTTCTGAGGCCTAGCCCAGGATCGATTGCTAATACAGTCACACTGTCCCTTTAAGGCGGCACTTTTTATTCCTCATTTGTTTACTTCTTCATGCGCTTTTCGTTATTTCACAAAATATATTCAAATACCCATCCACAAACGTCAGTCCCAGGCACTAACCACACACTTTGAAACCATTTCTGTAATACTAAGAGTCGACAGTTACCATCCCTGTGCGAACATATCTCTTTATTAGATTTAATTTTTTTTACACTTTAGGGACTACTTTTTAGGAATAAACCATTTTTAGTTATAGTTAACAAATATTTATGACTTTCAGAACCCTTCCACTGAGAACGGAAAACGATAACAGGCTTTAAGACGCACCTTTTCATGAACATATTCTGTGCGGGCCTTCTTAGATCATGGAATCTTCTCGTATTCCTGGAGCATAATGGTATGGTCCAGAACCCGCCCCATCTTCTTTGTGATTGGCATTCCTTCCTCCGCGATACGTGTGACTCTAGGCCAATGGTCGTTCACGTTTCTCCAGAGAAGGATGAGGGATGGAGGGAGGTGGCCTGGAAGACGCCCCCTACGCGTTCTAAGATTGGCTACGTCGCACGGCGCGTGAGGACGGCGGGCCCGAAAGATGGGAACTACGAGTCCCAGCTTCCTGCAACGGGGACCCCGTCACGCATGCGCATAGGCGGGGCGGACAAGCGTCTATATAAAAGCGGCGCAGAGGACTGGGAGGCAGCAGTTGGAAGTTGGCAGGTGGAGAGGCAGGTTGGGAGAGGAAGTTGGGGAGGAGGCGGAAGAGGAGCTGTCGGAAGGGGGAGGGAGGAAAAGAGGAGGAGGCGGAGAACTGAACTGAGCAGAGCAGAACATAGCATCGAGCCAAAGGGGAGATGAGTTTGTCTGTCCTCGGATGAGGCTCCGGCCCGGCCTAAGGAACTGGAAGCTCGGGTTGGAGCGACACCCGTGGAAGTGGGAGGAGGTGGCTCTGGGACCTTAACCCCTTGTGGGCTCTGCGGCAGGGGATTTAACCCTTTGTGGATCCAGCCCCTCGGAGGCAGCGTCATCGGGTAGTTTTAACCCTTTCCGGGCTGGGTTTAACCCATTGGACTTGACTCATCTTCTAGCCCACCAATTCCTCCATCGTGGGGGCGCTCTGTGGCGAGTCTTGAGGCCGACCCTCTCCGCACATTACGTACTGTTCCTGCTGCTGCACCCCCTTGGACCTGCTAGCTGGTCGCGCTGTGGCGCTTAACCCTTTACTGTCTTGAGCTCCCCTGAGTTGCATTTGGAGTTTGCTAACAGGACTGGCTAAAGGCATCACTGCGGGAATTACCGAAGTGGACTCTGTTGGACATTTTTTAAAAGAAAAGAAAAATCTCTTTTTTCCTCAAGGACTTACAACCAAAATTCTTCAAACTTCAAGAAGAGGACTCTGTTAGCCATGGCCGAGCCACTTCTGTCGAAGTATCAGCACCAGCCTCAAACCAGCAACTGTACAGGTGCTGATGCTGTCCAAGAAGAGCGGAACCCTGATCGCCCCCCAGGCGCTGAGGAGCGGGTGCCAGAGGACGACAGTAGGTGGCAATCGAGAGCGTTCCCCCAGTCGGATGGCTGTCCAGGGCAGGAGGGGGAAGGGAGCCTGGAACCCCATTCGCCTCTGCAGACCCAGGTCTGTCCAGAAGCCGGTTGCGCGGGAGCGGACGAAAGGGGTCAGAATGGAGATGAGTTGTCCGCTGGCGGAGCACCCCCGCTGGCAGCAGGAGGGGAACCCAGGCCTGAGGCCGAACCGCTCGTCCAGTCTTGTCATGACTCCGAGGCCAACAACTTGGGGGCTCCTGCCGCTGGGGGTGAGGAGTCGTGGAAACAGCAGCAGAGACAGCTAGGCAAGAAAAAACACAGGAGACGCCCCTCCAAGAAGAAGCGGCATTGGAAACCGTACTACAAGCTGACCTGGGAGGAGAAGAGAAAGTTTGACGAGAAACAGAGTCTGCGAGCTTCGAGGATTCGAGCCGAGATGTTCGCCAAGGGCCAGCCGGTCGCTCCCTATAACACCACGCAGTTCCTCATGGATGATCACGACCAGGAGGAGCCAGATCTCAAAACCGGCTTCTACCCCAAGCGGGCCGCCGCCAAATCCGACGATACCAGCGATGAAGAGTTTATGGAAGAGGCTGGCGAAGAGGATGGGGGCAGCGACGGGATGGGAGGAGACGGCAGCGAGTTTCTGCAGCGGGACTTCTCGGAGACTTACGAGCGGTACCACGCGGAGAGTCTGCAGAATATGAGCAAGCAGGAGCTCATCAGGGAGTACCTGGAGCTGGAGAAGTGCCTCTCTCGCATGGAGGACGAGAATAACCGCCTGCGGCTGGAGAGCAAGCGGCTGAGCGGTGACGACGCGCGTGTGCGGGAGTTGGAGCTGGAGCTGGACCGACTGCGCGCCGAGAATCTCCAGTTGCTGACGGAGAACGAACTGCACCGACAGCAGGAGCGAGGACCGCCGTCCAAGTTTGGAGACTAGACTGCAACTTTTTTTTTGGGGGGGGGAGGGGGCAAAGGGGACTTTTTACAGTGATGGAATGTACCATTATATCCATGTGTATATAAGACAGTGGACCTTTTTATTATGACACGTAATCAGAAAATGCCCTGGCTTTGGTTGGTTTGGTAAATCTAGCTATGATGTAGCTTGCGTAATTTTTCCTGTTCTTTAATTATGTGAAACTGAGGGATGCTTTACTTTTCCTTTTAGATTTTCTTTTGTGTGTGAGTAATTTGACCAAGTTATAATGCATTTTGTTAAAAATTCTCTCCTTAAACAGAGCTATAAGGTGGCCAAATCTGAGAACCCTTAAATTCATTCTAGTTATAATAAATTTAATATTTGTTAATGTTACAGTTTTAAGTGTGATCTCTAGAGCTAATAAAATATAGTACTGACTTATGCAATTACATATGAAGGGAATAAAGAAATTAAATGTTAAGTTTGGGGGAAAATCTTTAATGGAAGACTTTTAAATTTGTCAATTTTCTCCTTGAATGGGTTTTAGTGTGCTACAATATACAGTTCAGGCAAAATATAAAGATTTAAATAGCTTCAAACTGAAGTGTGCTTGCTTTCTAGTGCCTTGGTTTTTTCCCTCATGTTGGAGAAATAAACCAGTGTTGGGTGTTTGGGGAACAGAGTGGCTCCAATCAGTAGCTTAAAATTTCATTCTGCCTCTCAATAGCCATTTGAAAGTCTTAACAAAAATGTAAATCTAACTTGGCAGTTTGTTAGACAACTGATAGCCTCATTTCATTCCTACAAGTAGGTTTTCAGTAATGTCCTCCTCCCCATTGAGGCGGGAAGGAGTTCCTGGATGCATGGAAGAGGCTCTTGGTAAACCTGCTGCTTAGCGCAAGCAGTGGTTGGGTAACTCTGTGGGGCAACTCTTTACATTAAGATGTTTAGACTAGGGGATGTTGGATTTGTGGAGGAAACAGCTGTTTGGGGCATTCCAAGGACTTACCCTAATTATCCAATACTGGTGCTCCCTATACCAAAAAAGAACAGGAGCCGTCCACCTTTCCATGAGGGTCAAACTAAAATTAGAAATACCCTCTTACTGCAAATCAAACTTAGATTCTGGTTGAGCTAAATTAACTCCTTAGGGGGAGAGTAGTTACCCCACACATACTCCCTGTACAGCTGCTATTCTGTCTCCTAAACGGTGCTGACAGCAGCAGATTTTGAATAGTTCTACTCTTGAGAATGCATGGAGGCCCTGGGAATTCATTTCTGCCCCCAAAATCAAAATAAGAAATTACAAGGCTGTTCCCTCCTGTCACCATGGATAGATAACTCAGCCCATCTTCACCTGCCCTGTTTCCTTAGGGCAAGTGCACTACTCAAATCTCTAGCACAGGGGTTCCTTAACTCGGGGTCCACAAAACCCACAAAATTACATATAGAATCATGTTACATGTACACTTATCTGGGGAAAGGGTTCAAGAGAATCATGAGATTGTCAAACTTGTAGAAGGTTTAAAAAAACCCTTCAGAGAAAGAAAAAAGCCTCTCATTGAGAAGGTTCCTTTTGCAGCTAAATGAAATAGAGGTGGTGGAAACTTTGAGTGGAATGCTCCTTATGATGCAAAAAAAGCATACACAAATCAATGAATCAAAGGAAATCGATGGTCAAGACTGGCCCTCAAAGCTGGATTGAGCTAGCCTTATTCTGGCAGATGGTTCACTGAAGACAATGTATGATCAGTTTTTCTTTTGGCCTAAAAATGACATTAAATGTCTAATTTGAAATAGTTTTCTTCGTGTTTTTAATATTCCTTCTCCTATGACATCATGCAGCAGTCCCAGAAACCCTGTTGCTAGGTGGAAACACAGCAACACTGCCCTCTGGCTTCACAGTGCAGAGCAGAACTCTCATTTTGATTGCACTAGGATGCAGCAGTGATAACCTCTGATGATTTCAGAACCTGAGTAAAAATCTTGTTTCCCTTCCATGTTCCCCTTGGAGAGACTTTATACATACATTTATCATCACAGAAATCAGTGTACATTTTACTCCTGGGTGACAAATGCAGTGCAGTTTTCAAAAATATACAAATATTTGGTTTTAAGTAACTCATGAAATGTTTTACCTTGAGCTATAAATTTTCTGGGTTCTGCTTTCAAAAGCACTGGCATTTTACTATATTTATTATATTTATCTTCTTTGAATGACAAGGTTTATGTGAAATAATCTTCCATTAACACTTCTGTGTTGAAACACTTGATTAGCAAACTGCTCTCAGGGCAGACCACTGAATTACCAGGGGGTTGTGATGACAAATGATGAAGTCCACGCTAGCCTTTCACTGAAGTGCTCCCTGCCAAACATTTCAAATGAGTTGCACAAAAAACGATACTCACACATTAGCAATTTCGGTTTGTTCCCTTTTTAATACTAGGGCCTGGGTATCAAGCCAGGGCATAGTGCTTCCCAAACTTTGAGACAGCTGGCTGAACAGCTTAATTCTTTTGAGTAAGGAAAACTTTTCCAAGGCTACCCTATAACATAAAAAGGGCTCTCAGGAGACAGGTCCCTTTAGATTTCAGTTTGGAGAGAAAAGGTCAGGGAGTTCCAGACTGGTTTAGTTCTGAAAAACAGACCAGGTATCTCTAAAGAGAGGAAACATAAAAAAATTACACCAAACTAGAAGTCAAAGAACCAGGGTCCCAGTCATACCTTTAACATATACTAGTAGTGGCAATCCTGGACAAATCCCTCAAACTCTGAGCTTCATTCTTCATCAGCTAAATGGGGCTATGCCTACTTTACATAACTAAGGATTAAATGAGATAGTATAAAACATACTACATATATATAGCAGCTGCCCATTTGATCAATATTATTAAATTTTTACTTCAGGATTTATAAAAATGTTATATAAATTTTAAAAAATGCTTTGCTTAGGGAAATGCAAATAAATATATTTTATCCTAATGGCTTCATAAGTTAAGAGAAACCAGACTGAATCTAAGAAATTAAAAACACAAACCACAACCGAAGAATTTGCCATCAGAGAGTAAAGAACTGGTTATACCCCTAGCTGAGTTGCTCTGCTGGTTGGAGCACCATCCCATGCACCAAAAGGTTGTGGTTTGATCACCTGTCCGGGCATCCATGGGAGGCAACAAATCAATGTTTCTCTCTCCCTCCTTTCCTCTCTAAAATCAATAAAAAACATAATCTCAGGTGTGGATTAAAAAAATAAAACTGGCTATATTTAGTCAAACATTAGGTAATACACTACAGGTGTCCCCCTGGCCACTTACATGCAGAACAGCTGGCAACAAATATTCCCAACAGTGTGATAGAAAAGTTGGCTAGAGTCAAGATAGTACTTGTACCTAATTAGGTACACTTGCATGTGTGTGGATTTTTGGTTTTTATGTTTTTAAGATTTTATTTATTTTTAGAGGGAGGGGAAGGGAAGAAGAGGGGGAGAGAAACATCAATATGTGGTTGCCTCCTGCATGCCCCCTACTGGGGACCTGGCCTACAACCCAGGTACGTGCCTGATGGGCAACTGAACCAACAACCCTCTGGCTTTGGTTCGCTGGCCAGCGTTCAGTCCATTGAGCCACACCAGACAGGGCGGTTTGGGGTTTTGAAAATAAAATTTTTCACATTTGACAAGATCACTGGAATAAAATTCCACTTTACTATTCTTTCTTACATAAAGTGTAAATTATTGATGCTAGGATGCAAAGCAATTTTTAAAAGAGTATCAAATTCAGGACCTGAACACAGTGGGGTCTGCTGACCAAATGGTAGTAGTTATACTTTGCAAGTGGGACAAAATCTGTGGTCTACCGGGCAAAGAATCAATCTTTGCCAGCTGTTGTTGAATTTGGAAAGCTGACAACCTCATTCTCTCTCTTGTTGAAAAAAACAAAGCCTGGGTTTAGACAGATCAATGCTGTAGCTCTCACAAATCCTCTGGACTAAACTTTTTCTTTTTTTTTAGAGACAGTTCAATTATTAAAATTCTTTCAAATGGTTGAGATGCTACAGGAAACTCTTAGTCTTTTGAAATAGTGTGATCATTCAATACAGCACCAAGAGGAGTTAACATTGGCTCACAGTCTTTTTTTCAAGAGCAAACATTCAGAAGGGAATTGTAAACACTCGTCTGAAGTCATATTCTACTTGACATATTCACTGGCTCTGTGTGAAGTGTTAAAAAGCCCTGGGTCTGCGGTGAGCAAAAAGCATACTCCTGAAGGAAAATGTGGGAGCTTTACAGTACTCTGTGTGCAAAAGATTTTGGGAAAATCATAGCTGTTCTTGTAAGCTACTCAGCTGAACTTCTAACCTCCACAGTCAGCGGAGGAGGTTAATTTGAACTTCTGAAACCTGCTCCAAACATTCAATTCTGCATATATGGATAACTCTAGTACAACTTTCAGGCAAAGGCAGAAGACAAAATTGGAGGATGGAAAAGAATGTCTGAGAAGTTAGTTCTACCCTCCTCTCTAGTTATTACTAAAGGTGTACTTAATAAAACAGTAAACATTTAAACAACTTAGACAAAAGATAGAGAATGGTAAAAGCTAAATACAAAGAATAAAAAGTTGTGGAAATCAAATAGTCCAGAAGCAAGCACCTTCACCCTGAAGAGGACTGCTACAAAGAATCAACGAATCCTGCTCACAAACAGCCACTCATCCCCGAGATGGGCTGCCAGGCAGATGTAGAATGTCCGGAACTTCATGGAAACAACTACTTGGTACCCTGACAGCCTGACCCTCCTTCAGCCTGTCTGAATGGGCACACTCTGTACTGCCAGGGGTACATTTCAGTAAGGCCTCTCAACTACCCCAAACAACCTTTGAAGTAGAAGTTCTAAAGTTCCCAAGTAACAAAGTTATAGGGGGTAAATGTTTAGACAGCTACTGAAGATTAGTTACTCTTCAAGGTATTTATGAGGGAGGCAGCACTGATCCCATTTTCAAATTAGGAAACTGAGGCATACCCAATAAACTCAATAAAAAAATAAAAAATAAATGTAAAAAAAGGAAGCTCAGGCTTATTATACATCTTGTAGAATCTGTCATAAACTAGAAAGCAACTCGTCTGAATGAGGAGGGAGTGGAAGGTCTGGCTGAACATTAGATGAGTAGACTCAGCAACAGAGGTTTGGCTTAACCTTCAGGTTTTGGCCTCCAGCCAAGCCGACCAAGTCATTGGTAGCACACCCAGAAACAGAACCTGGAGTTCCTGACCTCCAATCCTATGTTTTGTTCCGTAAACAAACTTGCTTTATTCACAACTTATCAAGGAGTGGAAAGCTTATTGGGTGACCTTAAAGAGGATAAGCTTTCATTTTTATAACACATTTCTGTCTCTGGTATGCTCCACTTAGTAACATCCAAAGGTTTAATGGAGGGTGAATCACAAGAGTCTGGGATCCTCCTCCATTAAATTCTTGACAATCTTCAGACTCCCCTTTCAGCTCCTATGACTATTTAACTCCTACCAAGTTAGTGTCAACTTTTCCTAACTTAAAGCTTCTCATCTGAAGAACAGTGTAAAATGAGCATGATGTTAAATCAAGTCAACCTACAGTATGAATCGAGTGTACTGGTTTCATTTTGGACTAAGTGGTTCAAATTTTGGATTAAGAACCACAGTCAATGGTGATCATATCTCTACAATCCAGTTCTAACACTTCCTCTGAAAATACTCGGTGGGTGGGGATACAGTTAAAGCTATGGAACTGTCACTCTCACAACTTTTTAAAAATTTACTTTATTAATAGGCGGCACAAGGATTCAGTTCTGAAGAACCTTTCACGGTTCTTGCTATTGAGGCCACAGGCTCAGAAATGACCTGACCATCTGTAATTGGCAATGGGACTCATCGTAAGGTACCTTCTGTCTGGCAGGGGAGATCAGCTGGAGGGAGCCTCACCCTGATATGCCAAGGTTGTGGGTTCCACCCCCAATCAGGGACACACAGGAATCGACAAGGTACCCTCAAAGACAAAGTTCACTGCTCAGTCACTCCCCTAACTTCAGAATCTACCTATTTATATTTTTAAATGACATTTTTGCAGAATTATTAAGCTACCCGAGCTATGAATCTCCCTGAATTGACACTTCCAGCAGTAGGAAACAAGGTAGTTTAATCTGTAATTCAAAAAGACTTTCACATCAAACTTCAATCTTTAAGAAGCTACTACAGCTGTACTGCAAGGCTATTTTTTTTCAGAGCAGGTCTCCCCTACCTCCAAACTGCAATTTCTATTTTGGCAGCATCTAGGATCTACAGAAGGGTTTTTTTTTTTTTTTAATTACTTGGAATTTCAAAATAGAGGTTTCCTAGTAACAATGCACTAGTGGCAAAATATTCCCCCATTTAGTTTAGTTTGTGGGAGAAAAGTTCTTCAAACTGTAAAGAATTTGTAGTCTTATAAAGATTATAGTGGAATTCGTTCGTTATTTTCCCCTCTAGGAGGGCAGTCATTCCTCCAAAAGTTTTGGAAGAAGTTATGGCTCAGATTTCAAAATGCAAACAGATGTTCCTAAAGCATCCGAAATGGGCCACTCCCCTTTTATTCCCAGAGCCATGGCAACTCAAGTTATTTTGTGTACCGACCCTGTAAAGGGCAAACACCCATACCCCTTTGGTGTCAACTTTCAAGACAAGTGGAACAGCACACTTTCGGAGTTTCCCAAAGTGGCTGGCGACGTGCGAGGTCAGGTCGTTCAGAGAATGGGCGCTGATAGGATGAACCTTGAGGACCAGAGGGCTCAGAGATTTCCAAGCATTGGGCTCGGGAAGGTTTCCACGTGCCCCTACCCTGCTGGTCCCAGGGGAAATTAGAAGTTGTCACAGTAGGAAGAAGGCTGTTTCGCAGCCTGGGCCGCGGGACAGCCTTGGTGTATGGAGGAGGCGGGGGATGGTAGCGGTGCACCGAGATCTCTCGGAGCCTCCACCTGACTGCCAGGCGAGAGAGACGCGTGGCCAGGACTGCGACCTCCACCCTCCCCCGCGGCCCATCTTTGGAATCTGGCCTCTTCCCCACCTCGCCCGTCGAAGTTGGGGAGGGGTTCCCGCTACGCTGGGCCTCGCCGCCATACCCAGGCCGAATGGGGCTGGGAAAAGAACTTCGCAGAGCTCGGCCGCATGATCTACGCCCCAGTGGGAAGAGATCCGAAGAGAACCGTTTCACTCGGTCTCTCCCCAACTGGGGTCTCGGGAAATACGCGGTAATTACCCAAGAACCCCGCCCTCTGTGAGAGGCGAGGCTGCGGGGCTGCCGGGACGGTTTGAGGACCAGGCCCTGCCGGAGAGACTCCAACCTTCACCCCCCCTCAGGCCCCCGGTCCCACTTCCCGCCGTCTCCCGGCGTCGCCACTTCAGGCAGCCCACTCGGCCCGGCCTCTCCCCACGCCCGGACCACCCCCCACGGGGTGCTCTCACTGTGCAGCGAGTCCCTCCGCTGCCTCCTCCCAGCCCAAAATGGCGGCGGCGGCCACAGAGCCTTCTCGTCGCCTTCCTCTAGAGTTGAGGATCCCTCCGCGCCCGCAGCCCCTCCCCTCTCAGCCGGATCTATTTTCTGCCTAGTAAAGATTAACGCCATCAATGAACTCTTTAATTGAGTTTGGAAGGCGGTTCCGATTGTGCTTCCGCCGACAAACGTTTACAAAAACTGCCTTATTGGCAGACGAGTTGACCAATCAAAACAGGCAGAGGTGACAGCGGGACAACTTCCGCGTAAGGGTAGATGGGTTTTGAAGTATTCAGCAGAGCTGTTGATGTGACAGGATTTTGTTCGCCTTCCAAGGCCAGGAGAACTACAATCCCCAGCAGGCACTGCGTTGTCAGGCCGTTCCCTTCCCCCCACCTTAGTGCCTGAGCGGCTTGACCAGACATCTGCTGCAACTGCATGCAGCAAGAGGTAGGGCTGAGGCGTTGGGAATAACACAGACAGGCGATTGCACAGAAAGGCACACGGATGTAGTCGTGTGCATAGCCCTTGGCAGCAAGTAGGTCAGTTCCGCCTTTGCAAAACCTCTTTCCCGGACCATTTCCTCTCTTCCAAGGAATCCATCCTTAGCCCAGTTGGGTTTCCCTCCCAGCTGCATGTCATGTGAAGACCTCTTCCCCTTTCCCTCCGTTTCCCGTCCTGAGAGGCAGGAGGGCTGCAAGCCAGGCCCTGTGTGTGGATGAAATGGCCTCAGTCCCCGACTCAGCCCAGGCCCCAGACGTGTTTCTTGAGGCACCGACTTCTGGAGCCCAGCCTGGGGAGGAGTTAGGGGTCTGCAGTTAAGACTGAAGCCTCTGGAAAGGAGCCCCTCTTGTGGGAGCCACTGACCCAGTCCACTCTGAGTCTCTCCAGGTCTTTGCTGTACGGACATTGGCCTCCGAAGCCGTCTCCTCTCCCACATTGGTTGCTGGGGGAACAAAGCTCAGTCCCACCTTTCCCGTAGCCAGCCTGGGCCTCGGTGACTTCCAGGAGAACAGTACGGGGTGTGAGCCTGGCCCTGGGGCCTGAGAAGCAGGATTGGGAAAATGGCTTCTTAATCCCCATTTGGCCCCTTGCTGGCCGGAGGTGTGAAAAGCGGGGCGTGGAGGCAGCCGTCAGGGCCCTCCTTTGAAAAGGAGGGTGTGCAGGTCTGGCCGGTGCTACAAAATGGCTGCCGCTGCCTTGGTGAAAAATTCCCGGGCAGCCAGTCTTCCTGACATTTCTCCTTTAGCGCTTAGGTTTCCGTTGTTATTTAAAGCAGGTGTCACTAGTTAAAGGCATCTGCTGAGAGATTTGGAACGGAAGAAGGTGGCCACCCTGAAGCAGACCGACTGTCATACAGAGTCAGCCGCAGCCCTGGAGGAGGCCAAGGTAAGCCTCACCCTCCCAACCCCGTGTGCCCCGAACCCGGAGCCTGCTGTCTGGGTTCCTGGCTTCTTGTCTCATATGTGTTAGCAGATTTGGAAATGAGTCCCTACTGTGCGCTGGGCAATATTCCAGGTGCTAAGTCTGTGCTGTCTATGACATCCTAGTAGCCCTTCAAGGTAGGACTTCTTTTTTCCGTTTCACAGACGGTAGGGTTCTGAGAGCTGAGATACCTTTTCTAGAATCGTGCGGCCAGCAAGCAGCAGATCCAGGGGTTAAACTTAGGGCCTTCTGACAACAGAACTTTGCCTGGCATTTTGTCCAGGCTGAGAACCAAGTCTGAAGCAGGGAAAAGAGTCTGAATGATTGGTTCAGAATTTGGGTTGGGGTGGGGTATAGGGTATCACCCAGGACAGAGAGAGAGACAGGTTGTATCAGGCCCTCAGAATGTCACCTTCTGATCTGGACAGGAGCCCAGACCCTCCCAGCCCATGCTCATGCTCCCTGCTGCCACCTTGCCCATTCTTCTCCCCTAGTCCACAACTCCCTGTAGGTGAGGAGGGAGCTCAGCTCCTCTGACTCACACTACCTAGCCACTTCCATTGTTTCCTGGATTTATTTAATTTGGACTTGATGGCATGCCAGAGCTAGAGATTCAGAGAGGGCAAATGACTCACCCAGGTCACACAGCTTACCTGCAGTTGGTGGTCATGGTCGTGGAGGGACAAGCCTTTAGGAGGGAGGCAGCACGTGGGGCTGAGGGCTGGGCTGGCTTGGGCGAGGGGAAAGATCATTAGGGGCACTTGCTGACGGTTGGGAGCAGGTGGATTGCGGTGCACACCAAAACAAGCCACCCTGCCTCGGAGTTCCCATGGGGGGTGGCCTGCCTCTTTCCGTGTGGGGCAGATCTCTTGTCTCATGTGGCCAAAGATGCCGACGGAGACAAGGCCAGTCGCTCTTAACTGGTAATCTGCCCGCAGGTGAAGTAACAACACAGGCACTCCAACATACCTCCTTTTCCCTAAAGCTCCCTTCATGGTCTCCAAAACCCACGTAACACACCTTCAGCTCATACAGAGCTGCATGCACCCCCCAGTACGTGGACGTGCCCTGTACTCGTACGGACCCACGCCCAGATGTCTCTGAACCATGCTGTGCATCATGAGACAATGTACCAGTGGTAGCAGTTATTATTAGAATTCCCCAAACCACAAACTTAGAGCAATTCATTTCCCATTCCCCACTCAGCACTCCCACCCTCACCATGACAGATAAGCAGATGCCCTGAACACACGCTCTCTGGACGGAATCCTTTGCACCTCCGAGATAAGTTCTAGAATTCTCTCAGCTGCAGACCGGAGATTGACCTTTCTTCTCCCTAGTTAGGTCCTCTTTCCTGCCCGTCACGTAGACAGATGGTAGCGACTTCTGCCTGGAATAAATGCACTCCATCTTCCTCACCCTTGAATGACAGGAGCGTCTTGGGTTCCAGTATCTTTTGGATCCCCCTCTCTTATGGGCTTTATGTCAGTTAGCATCTGTTTATTAAGCACTTACCTTGGGCCATGCACAGGGACGCAGCGGTGAACTGAACAGACGAGACACATTCTTATAGGAGGAAGTCAGATGGTAAATTGGAATGTACTAATGCAACATGGGATGCTAACTTTCACGCGATAGGGAGTTAGCGGCAAGGGGAGATTGGGGGGCTACTTTAGACAGGGGGTCAGGGAGGGCCATTCTGAAGAGGTAACATTGGAACAAAGGATGAAGGATGAAAGAGTCAGCTATCCAAATATCTGGAAGCAGGATTAGCTACATAATTTGTGAGGCTCATGCAAAGTGCACTTTATTCTAAAATTATTAAGAAGTTCAAGCCCTGGCTGGTGTGGCTAAGTAGATTGAGCGTCGAGAGCGGCTGGCGAACCAAAGGTTACCTGTTCAATTCCCAGTCAGGTCACATGCCTGGGCCAGATCCCCAGTTGGGGGTGTGAGAGAGGCAACCAATCGATGTTTCTCTTCCTCTCTTTCTCCCTCCCTTCCCCTGTCTCTGAAAATAAATAAGTAAAATGTTTCCCCCCCAAAATTTTCAAGACAATGACAGCAGAATGTTAAGCAAAGCATGGGGCCTGTCTGATGGGGAAGAACATTGAAATTACAAAGTGAAATGCACAGGTGAAATTTCTGTTGTCCTTGCGAATTTGCTTGGGGCATGTTGGGGGATAGACAGTAGACAGGTAAGTGATAAATAAGTGGTCACAGAAGGGGGAGAGCTAGAGAGGGACAAGGTGGCAGGGTGGGAGAAGGTCGGTTTTAGGTGGGGATGGGGAAGTAGAGGGGCATGGAAGGTGTCCACCACCAGGGAGCGGCTGGCCATGACCCGTCCTTCCTCATGTTCTGTCCTTAGACCACTGGTTCATCTGGGAGCCCAGAAACACCCTCTGAGCCTCATGACCCTGGCAGCTCCCTGCCCCTGACACCCCAGATGGAGAGTCACTCAGAGGAGGAAGATCATGGTGGCCTGGGCCGGAATGGTAGGGGTCCCCGGGCCCACAGCCCAAGGGGCTACTCGGTGGAGGCAGTGCTGAGCCGGAAGAAGCACCGCCGGCGGCCTTCAAAGCGCAAGCGGCACTGGCGGCCCTACCTGGAGCTGAGCTGGGCCGAGAAGCAACAGCGGGACGAGAGGCAGAGCCAGAGGGCCTCCCGGGTCCGAGAGGAGATGTTTGCCAAGGGCCAGCCTGTGGCACCCTACAACACCACCCAGTTCCTCATGGATGACCGAGACCCTGAGGAGCCTGACCTGGATGTGCCCCGGGGGGCCTCCCACCCAGGCTCCAGTGGGGAGAGTGAAGCAGGGGACAGTGACGGGCAGGGCCGAGTTCACGGTGAGTTCCAGCAGAGGGATTTCTCAGAGGCCTATGAGCGCTACCACACAGAGAGCCTGCAGGGCCGCAGCAAGCAGGAGCTGGTGCGAGACTACCTGGACCTGGAGCGGAGGCTGTCCCAGGCCGAGGAGGAGACGAGGAGGCTGCAGCAGCTGCAGCGGTGCGCCAGCCGCCAGTCCTGTCACCTGGTCGAGGAGCTGGCTGCCGAGGTCCAGAGGCTCCGGACGGAGAACCAGCGGCTTCGGCGGGAGAATGAGATGTGGAACCGGGACGGCAGCCTTGGCGGCGGGGGACCGGGCACCTAGGAGCGCCCCCCAGCCAGGTTAGCCCGAGCAGACAGTTCCATTCCACACGCGCCCAGGCCGGCTGGGTCTCCAGTGGGCGGGCGGCCGGTGAGAACCGCTCTCGGCGCCCTGTGCTCCCTGAGACCAGCTCAACTTCCACCCTGTCAGCCCCGCAATTTCTTTGACATCATCTTATTTTTCACAAAGAGAATAAATGGTTTTGGTGAAATCACATGTAAGTGGCTGGGATCGATTTCACTAGGGCTCTGAAATTCAAAGCCCATGCATTCCAGGTAGGATTGGGACTTGGGGCCCCAGTGCCCCCTGGCCCCAAGCCTGGGGGGACCTATCAAGATCTCCAGATGGCCCTGGCCGGGGTGGCTCAGTTGGTTGGAGCACTGCTCTGTAACCGAAGGGTTGCGGTTCATCCCCGGGTCCGGGCTCGTGTGGGAGGCAACCAGTCGATGCTTCTCTCTCGCACTGATGTGTGCATCCATGTTTCTCTCCCTTTCTCTCTGAGAGAAATGAAAAAAAAATGTCCTTGGGTGAAGACTCAAAAAAAAAAAAGGTCTCCAGGGTGCCTGAATTCTGCGGTGTGTCAGGGACAGTCAGACTACTCTTAAGGTCTTGGAGAAGGGGGATGCAGAGGTGAGAGGGGGCTCAGTTAGGAGGTTTCAGATGGAACTTGACTTAAGATGCCAGATCGCTGGGAGGAGCTGAGACTTTTGGGGAAGGCCCAAGGGTTTTTTCCCAGGCTCCCTGTATTGTCCCTGTCTTCCCACAGTTTAGGGGGCTGGGCTAGATGAGGTCTGGGTGCCTTGTGTCTCCTTGTCTTTGACCGCCCCCCATCCCTCACCTCTCCTAGCCAGGGGTTGGGCAGGAAGTTAGTCATTCATTTGCCCCCTTGCTTCCTAGAAGGGCACTGACAAGCACTCAAGGGACATTTTCTCCTGGTGGGAAATCTGCCCAAGAGGCAGAGCGGGGCAGTGAATCAATCCTTAGCAGAGCCGGTGGCCTGGCTTTTGCAGTCCTGCCCACAGCCTAGGCACCTGTGTGGTTAATTCCCCCTGAGGTGAGCCCCTCATCTGTCTGTGCATAAGAGAGCTGAGTCAGCCTGGATGACGCAGGTGCCACCCATGTGCCAGCAGTGTTGGGCTCCGAAACAAAGCTCACACTTGGACCCACCCTTCTGCAGACGCCAGGCCCTCTTCCATCACCCTCCCTGTCACCCTCCCCGGCTGGCCCACAGAACGCGTCAGGCTGCGGTGCTGGAGGAGGAAGTCAGTCAAGTCACCAGCGAGCCTGTGCTGACTCTGCCACCGTGCACAGGGAGGGGTGGAGGCCGGGCTTAGCTCCCATTCCAGGGAAGCTCATCTTGACAGGCTACACCGAGCCAGAGAAGGGCTCAGGCCTGGGACCTGCTAGGTGGAAATGTTGATGGAGCCGTGTGTTGCCAGGCCAGCTTTCATGTCTGCCCTGCCACACCCAGGCCTCACCGGCACCTCTGACAATGAAACCAGGCGAAAACATTCTAGGAAGGGATGGGTTTCAAGAGAACAAAATCTCCCTTCCCTGTGGGGTCTGCCCCTGGAACCCTGGCAGAGGGTTTTAGCCCCGCTTCGAGTTATCAGCGGGGCTAAAGGACGGGCCGAAGAAATGCTTGTCCCCACTTTGCAGGTGGGGAGCCCAAGGTTCAGAGAGGGCGTGGCTTTGGGGGCTCCAGGAATGCTGAGCAGAGGCCTGCCTTCCCCTGGGGGTGCCAGCCAGGGATCCATAGGCCCCTGGGCAGGCTGGGCAGCCTCCCTGCTGCTGCATTCCTCAGCTGGAGCCTGAGGGGGAGGGAGGGGGAGACCATGGGCCAGGAAGAAGGCTGTTTACCTGGAGGGGTGTGAGAGTGTGTGTGTGTGTGTGTGTGTGAGAGTAACTAGAAGGGAAGGGAAGATTCCAGAGGGCTGTTGGAGTGGGGGGATGGGTGTGGGTGTTGGGGGATGGGTGTGGGGGTGTGTCAGGAGGTGGCTTGGGCCAGTGCGTCCCTGAGTAGGCGAGAGCTTCGCACAGGGGAGGAGACAGGTGAGAAGTTCAGCCCTTCTTGGCCTAGAAGCTGAGGAGCCTAGAGATGGAAAAGTTGCCAGTCGGCCCTCCCCACCCCCAACACACACGCGCACACGCACGCAGTGGCTGAGGGGCTCTAGGTCAGGGCTGTATCCAGGTGGGTTAATACCCCCAAGGCTGGTGGGGGCAGGATGGGGTAAGAAGAAAACAAAGGAGAAGGGCATTGGGAACTCGCGTCGGGGGCTGAGAGAGATTAGTGAAGAAGAAGCAGTGTCACCTCTTCCCACCTCTGTTCCCTGACCTCAGTGCCCCAGGCCCTACCCTGCGGAGCTGGGGAGTCTTCGGGCTCAGTCCAGGGGAGAGGCAGCTCAGCTACCGGCAGTGGCCAGGCCCAGGTTCATTTTGCTTCCCCACCACCGCCCTCTGCCCTCCTCTGCCCCAACCCCCGCCCCCCCACCTTTTCCCTCTCCACTGCCTGGTCCTGAGGGCTGTGGGGCTCCCTACCCACCACAGTGATGTAAGCTCCAGCTTGCAGCCCCCCACCTCCAACAGACATTCCCCCTTCAGCGGGGAAGATGGGCTTGGGCATACTCCCTCTTTCCCCAGGCCTTTCTAGAGCAAATGCCCAGCGCCTTACTTCTCTGGTGTTTATTTGCTTTCCAGGACCTTCTTAGGCACCTGGGCCAGTGCAGGGAGGCCCAGAGAGGCAGATATTTCACAGAGTGATTGCAGAAGCTTCCCACCGCCCCAGTGTACTCTGGCCTGGGGTCCTCCTTTCTTTCCCATCCAAGACTCCCTGACCTCAGGTGGAAACTCCTGTGTTCAGTGGACAGACCATCCGTGCCTGCGACGGAGTTGGGGAATGAGGAGATGTAGTAGGGTGGACAGAGGAGCTGAGGAGACAGGAAGAAGTGGGGAAGGGGTTTGATGTGAAGTAATTCAATACGATGAAAGAGGGTGGCCAGGTCCCATTGCCTCTTGGGTGCAGGCAAGGATGACACTGTCCCTTTAAGTGGGGGTGCCAGTCAATGCCCTCCCCCAGCCAACCCAATTCGTGGGCACACTGAGCATGTGCAGGAGCTGTGCAAGCAGAGGGGAGGGAAGTGGGGGGATAGTTCCGGAGGGAACTCCTCACCCCACTACTTCCTCTAGCTGCCCCACTCTCCTTCCTGGGTCTGACAAAGGAGCCATGGTGCCCCTCCAATCCCTTCCCCCTCCCAGACCCCTGTGAGTGCTGCCCTCTAGGGGCGCTGGGGCCTGCTTGGGGTGATGGGCAGGCCCACTCTGCCCTGGGGATTCTCGGGGAAGCCCCCTTGCCGCCCAGGGGTGGCCCAGGAACTCAGCCCAGTGACATCCTCACTCCCCTAGTGTAGGCAGTGGGTAATCTTCCTACTGCTTAACACGTTTGATTTCATTCCACTGGTGCCAGAGGTTTAAAAGATGCATATGCCCGTGATGACTCTCTGCTCTGAAAATTAAAAACAGCTACAAAGATGAGGTCCCTGCCCCGCCCGCAGGAGCCTCCAGTCTACAAAGTCTGAGGGGAGTCGAACAGCTCGGAGGGTGGGTGAGGACTGCCAGGCCCTCGCGGCCTCCCGCCTCAGCGCCTCCTTCCCCTGCCCTCTCTCACCTGGCACTTGAACTTGCCTGTCTTCTTATTCCTTTACTCTCTTAGCCACAGGGACCCTTGTTTCTAATGGGGTGAAATCCACCCCGCGTGGAGTTCACCATTCCACAGTGAACAATTCCGTGGCAGTTAGTTCCCCGACAGTGTGTGGGCGACTGCCACGTCTGCCCAGTTCCCACCCTCGCACCCCAAGGGGAGACCCCACACCTATGAAGCAGCTGCTCCCCATTCCCGCCTTTCTCCAGCCCAGGCAACCCCCGATCTGCCTTTTGTCTGTGGATTTCCTTATTCTGGATATTCTGGTGGTAGAGCCAAGAGGGGAAGGCTGGTCTCCTGTGGCCCGCATCGGAAAAACACGGGTCTCCCGAGGGCCGAAGCGGAGGGAGCACCGGACCAGTGGTCCTGAGACCTGTGATGGGACCCACTTCTGCTTCTAACTCAGACACCTCCTCTCCTCCTTTGTTCAAGGGGCTGGGGGCTTCAGTCCAGTCTGGGATCCTGGGCCCTCCAGGGCCTATTCCTAGCCAGGGGACTTCTTTCTGGAATTGTGTTACTTGGCCTGAAAAATATAACACCTCCTTGGACCTCTCGGCTCCACCCTGCCAGGTCCAGCCAGTCCAGGTGGCCCCGGGCACATACCGTGGGGTTTGGGGTCAGAGGCATGCGATGAAGAAACTTTGGCTTAGAGAGGTTGAGAAACTTGCCCAAGGCCACATAATGCCTGTAGCAACCGGTTCTGATAATGTTTCTGCTCTTGTCCGCCTGGGTGTCTCCGGTCTTCAAGGAGATAAGTTAAGAATTTAGCCAAGCGTCAGCTGTATAGGAGGTGCTGGCAGATGGAAGTGGTCATAAATTTTACTACTTTTGGGACATTGGGTAATCGTAAAGTGAGTGCCTCCATTCCAGGGTGGTTTGTGGGAGTCCCTCTCACCCCACCTTCCCTTATCTTTTGGAGAGAGTTTTCACTTTGCCCTCTCCACTGGCCCCCCTAGAATGACAGCTTTTGTGGCAGGTGGAGGGGCTGCTTGAACCCGAACCCTTAAGGCAGGTGGGTGTGGAAAGCGTGGCTCCTCTTCCCCCAAAGAAGGGGATGCTGTTTGTTGCCTTCACCTGGGGCTCAGTTCTCCCATTTCACCATTGGCTGAATGTCCACCCCTGCCCCCCCCACCCCCCGTCCCCGGCAAACAGGCCTTTGTGGACCCAGGGACTGGAGGGGACTGTACAGGCTTTGCCTGGCAGGGGGACAGACTGAGCAGCTGCTCCTAGTTGGCCACCGTGAACTGGCTGCCTGTGAGCATGGACATTCCAGAAACCACCTGTCCCAGAGACCCCCCCTGGACCCCATCCAAGATGGGACGCCCAGTCAGCCCTCAAGGCCTCCTGCCTCCACACAACCAGGGGGGGGGCCCTCTCCTGCTTCGTCCTCACCCCAGTGACTCCGAGAGGAAGTTCCCAAGGAGACTAAGTTGGGAGGAGGACATTGAGAGCCACGTGGACTTCCAGAGCTGACCTCTGCCTCAGCCCATCATTCTGCAAAGAAGGGAAAGGGGTCTCCTTGGGCCCGTAATCTTCTGTGGCTCCCACTCCTTCCAGCCCCCTCCCTGGGGTTCTCCTGGGGTTCTCCTGGGGCCCATGCACCCCCGGAGGAGCCGCTGGACTCCTTTATCACAGCGTGAGGACACAGGGGAGCTGCAGCCTCCCTCACAATAGCACCTGGAACCAAGCCCTGCAGCTGTCGGGGGCTGGCTCCCCTTCTCACTATTGGTCCCCGGGCCCCACCATCTTTTCTAGCTAGCAGACCTTTCCCCCTCTGCTTCTCAGTCCCGGCCTCAGCCATTTCCCTCCTAGGCCTTTGAAAAAGAGGATCTTTTTCCTCTAGGCCCCTGGTCCGACTGGTCTCACTTGTTACTCACGTCACCTGTGTTTGTAGCCACAGGCCTCAGCCCCTCCTTGGATGTACCCCACTCCCAGGACCCCCCTGAACAACTACAGCTTCCCTGGCCTCCCTGGGCAACGCTCCTCAGCTGCCTCCCCTCCCTCCCGCTCTGGGCTCCAGGTGCTCGAGCACATTTTTTGTAATCCCCCAAATGGCTACACAAGTGTGGTCCTGTTACTGTTGAAAAATTCTTTTTGCTGCGATTTGAAATTCCATGTTTATGATAAGCTATCTTCACATAGGCATTTGTGAGTTTTCTGTTCTGCCGGTTCTCTCTCACTGATTGATAAAATAATCGCATTTTTAAAATTACTATAGTTGCATAATGTGCTTTGATGTCTGATAGCTCTATTCTCTCTCCGAATTCTTCTTTTTACTAGAGACTACTGGGTATTTTTAGATTTAAATTTCTTCTAGAGTACATTTAAAAGCAGCTTGTCCAGATCCTCTCCCCAAAGCCTATGGTTATGTTACCGCACGGGGGGCCTGAGCCGGCCGGCCTGGGGTCAGCTGTAGTGTGTGGGTTCTTGACTCCGTGTAGGAAAGACTTCGCACCACGAGTCCAGGTGGCTGTGAGGGTGCATTTACTAAGCTGAGCACACAAGGGGACACAAGGAAGAGCTGAGCATGGAAGAAGCAATAGGAGAGCGTAGGCGGGGCTGCCTTAGCTCGCTGGGAAGTCAGAGATAAAAGGCCTTGGGGACAGGTTCAGGGGGTGAGCCTGGGACAAGCTGCCAGCTGCCCATTGCCTTAGAGTTTAGGAGACTCTTGCTTGTGGGGAAAGAAGTGGGGGAAGAAGGGAAAGGAAATGGCTCCGGCTGCTCCCCAGAGGGGAGGGCATGCGCCCTGAGTCCTTTGTCTCCAGGTTTTTATCTCTTTTTCGCAGGCAGGAATCTTAGGGGAGGGCTCAGGGAGGGTTTCGGTAGAACATTCTTCAGTTGTGCCCTTTCAGTAGAACATTCTTCAGGTGCGCCCTTTCAGGGTCGTGGTCTCCACTGATTCAGTGACAAGGCAGGGTCTTTAGTCATTGCAGCTGGTACTGGCGTCACCCACCCGGTTTTGCTGCTTTTCAGGGCCTGGAGCTGACATACAACTGAGGCCTGAGATGTTATCTCTAGGGAAGAAAGGCCAGGGGAGGAAAGGTTACCCTGGGGGTGAGGTTCTTGTCTTCCCGGTTTTGCCCCCTGTCAGGCACTTCCAGGGAGGTGGGGGTGCTTCAACCCCATTTCACAGCCAATTCCCGGCTCCCGTAGACTCTCGTCTGGGGCTTCTGTTACCGAGTCAGTCCATCTCATAGTCCGTCTCCCTCTTTTCCTGCGGCCTTCTATTTTCCCAGCATTATGGTCTTTTCCAAAGAACCTGCCTTCTCACGATGTGCCCGAACTAGGACAGCTTTTAGCTTTGTCATTTTTGCCTCCAGCGAGGTTTCAGGCTTCATTTGCCCTAAGACCTACTTGCTCGTCTGGCGGGCCAGGGTATTCTAGAGCTCTCCTCCAACACCATCTTTCAAATGAATCATTTTTTTCCTGTCGGCTTTCTTCGCTAATTTTCACATCTGTACATAGTGATTGGGAATAGGAGGGTGCAGTTGATCTTAGTTGGGTCTCTGATGACATACCTTTGCTTTTTAGCTGTGTATAAATATGTAGATAATTAGCTGTGCAGGTGTGGACAGAAATATAGTTGTCTTGAAAGGAAGCATGGGAGAGATTTCTAGATGTTACCTAAGTTGATATCTATCTTTAGGCTGGATTAAATAGCCTTCTAAATCTGAGCTCTGTCTCGTATTCGAAACCATTTTTAAGGGTACGGTTGAATGGCATCGAGTCCATTCACATTGCGGTGCAGCCGTTACTGCCACCCATCTCAGGACGCTTTCCTTTTCATCCTTCCAAGCTGAGACTCTGCACCCTTGACACTTCCCGACCCCCTGCCCCCAGGCCCTGGCGGCCACCATTCTTCTTTTCTAGAAGCCTTTTGATACGATTGCGTCCCGGCTGCTTTCCATCCAGCTGGAGTGCGGGTTCTCTCTCTTTGTAGAAATCCTTTGTCCAGTAAATTACTGCTTCTCAATTTGAGTGCCTATTGGAATGACCTAGGGAAGATTTTTAAAGTTCTGATGTCTGGGTGTCACCCCCAGAAACTCTGATTTAATTCTTCTGGGGTGCAGCCTGAGCACTGGAGTTTTTAAGGCTCCCCAAGGGGTGCTCCTGTGCAGCCAGGGCTGAGAACCAGAGTTCTAACTGTTCCGTTGTTCTCTCTGCCCAGCATCTGTGGTGTGGGGGCCCACGTGTGGGGTGCCTCTCCTCCTCCCACATCCCTAGGAGGACTCCCAGATGGCATGACCTCTACTGTGCTGCGGCCAGGCAGGGAGACAGGGTGTTGGAGGAGCATTGGTGGCCAGACCAGGGGATGGGCAGAGCCCAAATTAAAGAGGAAGGAAGAATATCGCCAACCAGCTGAGGGTCACACCATCTCCAGAGACTTCCGACCCCCATCACTGGTTGTACCAGGGCCTGTGAGGAAAGGCAGGAGGTGAGACCAGAAAAATGCTGAGGGTATTTTGGAACTCCGCCTGGCAAAGAGCTGTTGCTTCATGACTGCGGCAGCATCCCCACCCCCACCCACACAGAGTTTGTGTGTGATGATGGCTTCTACCCGTCTGCGCAGGGGTCCTCCAATTGGGGGTTTACTTGGGCTGCCTGCTGCTGGCATCTGTCTGTGTGCAAGTGCTGTGTGCGAGTCTGCAAGGTGTTTCAGAGTCAAACGCTGGTTTTGCTTCCTTTTCGAGTGCCTTCGTGATGGTTCCCTGACCTGTTTCTTCTTGCTCACCCAGTGTGGAGGGAGGAGGGGAGGAGGTTCCTTGGAGGCTAGGGCAGGGAGAGTGCTCCGGAGCCATCTGGGCTTCTCCAGTATAGATTAACAGCACAGATTCTGCCCTGGCTGGTGTGGCTTAGTGGTCTGAGTGCCAACCTGTGAACCAAAGTGTCGCTGGTTCGATTCCCAGTTAGGGCACATGCCTGGGTTGTGGGCCAGGTCCCCAGTAAGGGGAGCGGGAAAAGCAACCACATGCGGAGGTTTCTCTCCCTCCCTTTCTCTCTTCCTTCCCCTCTCTAAAAATAAATTTTAAAAGTCTTAAAAAAAAAAAAAGCACAGATTCTGGCGTTGGACTCCCCAGGTTCGCACCCTGCCTGCTTTATTCTGCCCACTGCTGCTCCCCACACACCACACGACAGGACAGGCACCTTCCCCATGGCCTGCCCGCGCACACCTCCTCCGTCCCTGTTGAAGATGCCGTGTCTCCACGCGATCACCAACAGCCCTGTTTGCAATCTTCTAGGGCTGCTGTAACAAGGTGCCAGGGACTGGGCGGCTTCAAAGTGGAT
Source organism: Anoura caudifer (assembly GCA_004027475.1). Taxonomy (NCBI): domain Eukaryota; kingdom Metazoa; phylum Chordata; class Mammalia; order Chiroptera; family Phyllostomidae; genus Anoura; species Anoura caudifer. Next base: position 273,488 of record PVKU01001317.1, on the reverse strand, counting down.
TGTTCCACAGTTCTGGAGGCTGGGAGTCTGGAATCAGAGTGTGGGCAGGGCCATGTACCCTCTGAAACCTACACGGGAAGGAGACTTCTTTGCCTCTCGTAGTTTCTGGGGGTTTGCTGGCAATCTTTGGTATTCCTTGGTTTATAGGGGTATCACTCCAATTCTCCATCTTCCTTCTCTATGTGTTTGTTTCCATGTCAAATTTGCCCTTTTTATTTATTTATTAAAGATTTTACTTATTTATTTTTAGAGAGGGGAAGGGAGGGAGAGAAACATCAATGTGTGAGAAAAACATGGATCAGTTGCCTCTCACACACCCCCTACTGGGGACCTGACCTACAACCCAGGCTTGCGCTCTGACCGGGAATGGAACTGGCGACCTTTCAGTTTGCAGGCCAGCACTCAATCCGCTGAGCTACTCCAGCGAGGGCAAATTTGCCCTTTTTATAAGGACACTGGTCCTATTCGATTAGAACCCACCCTTGAATTCGATCGCCTGTACAAAGACTCTATTCCCAAATAAGTTTACATTCGGAGGTATTGGGGGTTAGGACTTCACTGTATCTGCTTTTTGTTGAGGGCGATACGATTCCGTCCATACCATGCTGGGGGTCCACGCTGTGCCCAGCACCGTTCTGGGCCCTGGGGGCATGCCAGCGCGCTCAGCGGACGCAGCCTCTGCCCTCATGGAGCCTGCCCTGTCTTGCAGCCTTTTAACCTGCAGCTCCTTATTTAACGCCAACTCTTGTTTATGAGTCACTCTCAGCTTTCATTCACATGAGTTTATTTGGATGATGTGATGAGGTCCCCATTTCACAGACAGGAAGGCTGGGTTTTGGACAACCGAAGTGACTTGCTTGGGGTCACGTGACTAATGGGTAATAACAAGTAATAACAATATTCAGCACTTGTTAGACACCAACCCAGGCAAGCTTCACACACTTCATCTCATTCGATCCCCGCAGGCATTTTTCAGGGTGAGGACACTGAAGCCAGTTGCTCAACGTCTTGTGGCTAATGAAAGATTGCACAGGGACTTGACCCAGGTGGCCCAGCTTCAGTGCCTACACTCTGGGCCGCCACCGCTTAGCTTGGCTTACTACAGGTAGACACAGCCTTGCGACTTTTTCTGCTGCTCTCCACTCGATACCTGCAAGTCCAACCTGATTGGTCAATGGGCCCTCCAGGTCTAACAGAGAACCACCTTTTTGTTCAATTTGTCCAACTTCTTTAAAGCTCTTTCTCCCTTCCTTCTTCCTTCCTGTCCTTCTCACTCTGGACAGAGTTGCCTTTTCTTTTTCACTCTTTTTAAAAAAGATTTTACTTATTTATTTTTAGAAGAGTGGAAGGGAGGGAGAAAGAGAGGGAGAGAAACATCTATGTGTGGTTGCCTCCTGTGCGCCCCCTACTGGGGGCCTGGCCTGCGACCCAGGCTTGCACCCTGATTGGGAACCGAACTGGTGATCCTTTGATTCACAGGCCAGCGCTCAACCCACTGAGCCACACCAGCCAGGGTCAGAGTTGCTTTTTCAAATGTTTAATTCATTCTGCAATATAATAGACATAAAACAAGCATCCATGTACCCACTGCTCAGTTTGAGAACCAACAGCACTGTTACTATTGTTGGAGCCCCAGCACCGACCGTGTCACTCCCCAATGGCGTTTCACACCCTAGAGGGCTACCAGACTGTTTCCATCGTCCCCATGAATCTTCAGAAACACCAAGTTGCTTTTGGCTGACAGTAAGGAATTCTTGAGCTTGATTCTTTTAAAAAATGTTTTATTGATTGATTTTAGAGAGAGACAGAGAGAGAAACGTTGATTTGTTATTCCACTTATTCATGCATTCATTGGTTGCTTCCTGTCTGTCGAACCCGAAACCTTGGTGTATGGGGACGACACTCTGACCAGCTGAGCTACCCAGCCAGGGCTGAGCTTGATTCTTGACAAGGAAACAGAGCAGGAGCCGGGGAATCAAGGTGGAGGCGTACCTCGAACGGAGTCTATTTTGAAAATACATTATGATGAAATATTTCAGACACAGAAAAGCATACAGAATAATGGAATGAACTGCCTTCTTAAGAAAGAAAACATTAAACATATTCCCCAGGGTTTTCCTGCCTGATCGCATCCTCTTAGAGTTGAACCACCCACCTGAGTTTGGGGCTTATCGTTTGAGATGGATCTTGGGGGAGGCCCAGGGGTGTGCAGTAGGTGGAGGCGGGGAAAGGTGTAACTAACAGAGAGAGCGGCAGGGCCAGGAGAGAAATCAGCGTGGGCAGAGCGTACTGGGCAGGGCTGGCAACCTGGGCACCGGCAGGGGAGGGGGCAGTTTGGGGTGGCAGGTGAGCAGCCAGCCCCGCTCCCTGGTCATCTCATGGGGTCACTTGAGCATCTAACACAGTGGGTGGCACAGATGGGCTTTATTCAATATTAAACCGATAAGTGAGTGAATAAATAACCATTTAATTGATTTCACCCTCCCTTGGTGGGGGTGGGGTGCTGGCGGCAAGAGGAATAGAAAGTCTGAACAAGAGTGTTTTTGAAGAGAATCGTCATTTTATTTTTATTTTTTTTGGAAGAGAATTGTCATTCTATTACCACAAGGTACAGTACACCACTACTTTCATTGGTGTTGCCACATAAGGAGAACTTGTTCTGATTTATTTTGTAATTTATTGATTGTAGAGAGAAAGGTGGGGGGGGGAGACTGATTAGTTGTTCCACTGATCTATGCATTCATTGGTTGATTCTTTTTTTTTTTTTTAAGATTTTACTTTATTTTTTTTTAGAGAGAGGGGAAGGGAGGGAGAGAGAGAGGGAGAGAAACATCAGTGTGTGTTTGCCTCTCATGTGGCACCTACTAGGGACCTGGCCCACAGCCCGGGCATGTGCCCTAACTGGGAATCGAACCTGCAACCCTTTGGTTTGCAGCCTGCACTCAATCCACTGAGCTACACCTGTCAGGTCATTGTTTGATTCTTGTATCAGCCCTGACCAGGAATGGAACCCCTAACCTTGGCGCATGGGGACGACACTCTAACCAACTGAGCTACCTGGCCAGGGCTGAGACCTGGCTTCAACGTGTGTCAGTAAGAGTAAGAAGCTGTTTTGCAGGCAGGTGTCAGATGATGGGATGGATGACCAGTGGGCTTCTCCCAGCTTCAGCCACCACCAGTGTTGTTCACCAGTGTCACTGGCTCTGATTGGAGGTATGCAAATAATCAGCTTCCCACAGAAGCGGGACCCATTTTTCTTCCTTAAAAACAGTCCCCAAAGCCTATGTGTCCCCGCTAGTGTGTTCGCTATTTGGCTAGCTCTGCTTAGGGCTGCAGAGGCAGCCCCTCGTTTGCTTTCCTAGAAGCCCCTCTCAGAGCTGGGCATGCTTCGGTGGGTTTTGAGTGGTGGGAAGAGCTTTTCTCAGAGCCTGCATTCCACGCAGGGCCTAACAAACAGATAAAAGGCACCTGCAATTAGTGGCATCTCTTTGCAAAGAATTAATGGGCTGGAGGCTGTTTATTCTCTTGCACCAAATATGCCCTGCAATCCTGTTTGACCCAACCTTGGCTTTTCTATCCCAGGAAGTGCACAAATGCACTAACAGAAGAAAGATAAATGAATTGAGCTATTTTATAAATATATCTTCAAGGGCTTTGGATAAAGAGCAAGTTATTAAAAGGTTTTGACAGTATGATTTGTAGACATTTAGGCCACCACATTCTGCATTTGCAGAGTTCTGTTTCATGAAGTCATTTTGTTCCTTCTCTGTGCCCTGCAATTTAGTTCAGACACAAAGAGCGTAGAGTGAGCCGGGCCTTCCTCACTGCTGCCCCTCCCCAACTGTCACACCTAAGGCAGGGTGGGGGGCAGGGTGTGCGGTGTGCCCTGGACTTGGGATTTGGTGTGGGAAGACCTAACGTGGAGCCCTGGCTCTGCTGCGTTTACTGGCGGAGTGACCTTTTACTCACCCCACATTTGTTAAGCACCAGGCACTAAGTTTGCGCTGGAAAAGCAAAGATGAAAGACCCAATTTCTCTCCTATCCCCTTTTAAAGAAAGGTTTTATATATTTATCTTTACAGAGAAGGGAAGAGCACTGGATTGAACTGGGTCTTTGGAGAAGTCAGCTTAGAATAATAGCACCCGTCTCCAGTGGTCCTCCCGAGGATTTAAGGTGCTGGCATTAGGTAAAGCTGTGGTACCTTGCACAGAGCTGGTGCTCGGTGAGGGGTTGCTGAAGGAACTGGTGAACATACAGAAATGGATGTCCTGGCCAGTGTGGCTCAGTGGATTGAGCACCAGCCGGTGAACTGAAAGGATGCTGGTTCAATTTCCAGGCAGGGCACATGCCTGGGTTGCAGGCCAGGTCCCCAGTTGGGGGCGCGCAAGAGGCATATTGAGGCAGGTCTCTTCTCTTTCTCCTTTCCTTCCCCTCATAAATAAAATCTTAAAACAGGAAGAAAGAAATGGGGAAAGAAATGGGAGAACTGCATACAATTAAGGCCCTTCCTGGAGCCAGGGGGATGGACAGAGTGACCTTTCATTCTGGGAAGGCCAGGTGAGAGCTGGACTAGAGGGCCAGCTCCACCCTCCCAGGGAGGCAAGACCACCTCACCCCACCCCACCCAAGCCCACTCTACTGCACAAGGGCTGTGAGACCAACTCCTTTCTACACAGGAAGAAATAATATCACAGGGCATCTCCCCACCCCATTCAGCACCCTGTCATCCTCGTCCTGTCTCCATCCTGATCCCTGGACCCAGCAGAAAGGACAGGAGTCTGGAAGCAACAAGTTTCAGTGAAAGGCTCAGGCAGGCTGGGGAGGGGCAGAGGTGTGTGTTTGTTTTGAAGGCCTGGTGCAGCTCAAGAGGTTTAGAAAGGGGAGGAGGAAGAAGAGGAGGCGGAGTAAAGGGGGCGGGAAAGAAAAGGGGAGGATTTCTGTGCTACTCTGATGAGAGGGCCAAGGACTGCGGCCTCTTCCTGCTTATGCTCTCCCCTCCTCCACCAGGCCTCAGGCAAGGGAGCTACCTCGGGGTATGCAAGATAAGGGAAGGAATGCGGAAAAGCTGAGGGCCTGGGAGTGGGAATCTAGACTCGGGCAAGGATGAGCGAGGATGCTTACAGACTCTGGTGGGCTGGGTTCTGAAAGACACTCCACGTTCCGGGCCGAACAGTTCCAGATTCTGCGGAGCCTCGGCCAAGCGCCGCCAGAGCTGGCTCAACAGCGGCACCTGCCGGCCAGGGCTCTCCCTGCGGGGCGGGGCTTCCCCCCTGTTCCCCCCGTCCCCCAGCCCCGCCTTCCGCGCCCGAGGAGCCCAGCGGGTGAATCACTCCCGCGGCAGCTTCAACTGCCAGATCAGAAAATGTCGGTGGCTGAGGAATGTCCCCAAGCGGCGAGCCTCGGCCCTTCCGGTCGCCACCTGTTTCCCTAACTTTGCCCTGTACACCCAGGACACCGACCGATGGTCCACTCTGGGCCAGTCTGGGGTCAGCGCTGGGGGAAAAGAGCAGGAATCAAGGTCCCCAACTTCAGGAGGTTTTTAGTCTGGGTAGAGTTTTTTCTTTCTTTTTTTTTTTAACTTTATTTGGAAAAAAAAAAAAAGATTATAGAAGAGTTACAAGAACGATGCAAAGATCTTCCATATACTCCTTACCCAGATTCAACAATTGTTAAAATTTTGTCCTATTTGTGCGCTCTCTCTATTTTAAAATAAACAATACATAGATATGTATTTTTTCCTGATCTGAGGGGACGTGGCAACCATCATGCCCATGTTCCCCGTAAGTACTTCAGTGGGTGTTTCCTAAGAACAAGGACATTCGTTTGCATAACCACAGTGGACTTTTCAACTTTGGGGAATTTAACACTGATACAATACATTTGTGTGATCTGGCAACATGCCGGTTTCATCGTTGACTCAGTGAGGGTCCTTTGAGAGTACTTTTCCCTTCTGATGTGGGATTCGGCCCGGGGTTCACAGTTTGCATTTAATTATTATGTTTCTTGAAGCTTCTTTAATCTGGAGCGATTTCTCATCTGTTTCATCTTTCATGACATTTTTTTTTTTCAGAGTAGAGACCCCTTTTATTCTTTTTGTTTTTGTTTTTAATCCTCACCCAAGGACTTTTTTTGCCCATTGCTTTTAGAGAGAGAAATCCATCCGCCGACTCTCATAGACACTCAGTTGGGGGATTGAACCTACAACCTAGGCAGGTGCCCTGACTGGGAATTGACTCTGCACCTTTTTGGTTACAGGATAATGCTCCAACCAACCGGGCCTGACAGGAGCCAGGGCCCTTCTTTATTCTCTTGAGTGCTCCAGGTTTGGAGTTTGCCTGGTGCTTCCTTCTGCATAAATTCCAGCTGTACATCTTTGGTGGGAATATTGCATAAGTGACATTATGTTCTTGGGGTGGGATTCTTCACCTTAGGGGTTCATGGGACTCCTGAACCTCTAAGGATTAATCCCTGAGTTTTCTGTAAAAAAAGTTGAGCCAGATTTTCAACATGGGTTACAAATAACACCATTAATTGTGTGTGTTTTGTCCCTGCTGATGGCGGCTTAGGCTCTGCCTCTCCGTTTCTCCCTTTCTCTTCCTCCTGCCACCAAACTTGCCATTGAAATTCAGCAGTTCCTGTTGAAAGCATTAGTCTTTTTGGAGGCCACTAGGGACAGCCTAATTGCCCAACTTAGTCGTCTTCAGAGTCCTTACCCTCTTGACCTCCTCTCAGAGCACAGGGCTGGCTCTTCTCCTCGAAACCTCCCCGGGCCAGGCTGCTCCCCGCAGTCTCCCCCATCCTCCCTCACCAGCAAATGACTGGGTGCTGGCTGGTGCCTGCTGGCTGCTCTGGGAGTGCCTTGCAGGAGGTGGTTTGTCCGGGAAAAGCGGCAGGTCCGGCAGGTCCTGGTCTTTCTTTTGCCCTCCCCGCACCTGAGTGGAGACACCCTCCCAGTTCCTGCCCTCAGATGGGGCAGGCTTCTAGTGGCTTCCACATCCCCTCTCTCCTTCACTAATTTAGGAGGGCCTCTTAATCCCCACCCTCCTGTCGGGACTGGCCTAAGTGGATTCCCCTCAGATCCCAGGGATCACAAATGGAACTGTTGACTTCTCCCTCAGCCTGCAACTCTTCCTTTGTCCCTGTCCTCGTAGTGACCCGTCATCTCTCTGTCACCTGCACCCCAAACATGAGCTGTTTTTCACCCTTACATCAAAGCCATGTCTTCCCTTTCAAAGACCACGCCCTTCTTTCCCTCTGCTCCTCTTTCCTGGCCTGTGTTTTATTTCAAAATCCCTAAGTGGTCTTCGGTTCTTCTTTCTGATGCCCTCAGCTGACCGTGGCCCTCCTGCCCCCTCCCCCTGTCAGTTACCAGGCTCAGATCTCATATATTTACTTACCAGGACCTTGAGGATTGGGCCTTGGATGCTTCCAGATGCCCACACTGTCCCTCTACTCCCACGCCCCTTGTTCCGGGCATACCAAATCTGTCGTGTTTCTCCCAGCAGGTCGTTGCCGCTGGACCTTTGCACATGCTGTTCTTTCTGTTTGAATGGCCATTCACACTCTTTTCCCTGCTCCCTTCTACTAATTTGGTCAAATTCTCAAATGTCCTCCTCCCCGTGAAGACTTCCTGTCATCCTCAGGCAGCTCTGGTTTTACACCTGAGCAAGAGGGGCCCAGGGCTGGCCTCCTCCAGCTGTAGCTGCCCCACAGAGTAGCAAGTCTACCGGAAGCCCTGGCTCACTTTCTCAACCAGTGCTGTCCAGTAGAACTTTCTACAATAACAGAAATATTCTCTGTTTGCACTGTCCAATATGGTGGCCAGTAGCCACAAGCCACATACGGCCATTGAGCGCTTGACGTGTGGCTCAGTGGGAATAAAACTGAATTTTTAATTTTATTTGATTTTAAATAGTTCACATCAAAATGTAAATAACTAAATAGCTACATGTGACTAGTGGCTCCCCTACTGGACAGCACAGGACTTGATCATGCCTTAGGTACGTGGGATCTCAAGGTCCCCTGCCCAGGGCCTGCGCAGGCTGTGTCCCAGGTATATCCTCCTACGGGCAGACTGTACAGGTGATGTGCACAGCCCTAGGGGTGCAGGTAGGTAAGTGTGTGCTTGTGTGGTGTGGATAGAGCGTGGATATGTGGCCTGGGGTGTGTGTGTGTGTGTGTGTGTGTGTGTGTATGAGACTGTGGCCCCTCTTAGGAACAGAGCTGGGGGTGGGAGAAGAAGGGGCTACAATCCTGAATGTCATGTTCCTGTACAGAGTCCTAGAACTTTTTATTTGAACTAGGCTTTCTGGGTCCTCTTGGAGGTGTATCTGCCAGAGTAGGGATAGAATTTGTCTTTGTGGGTATGACTTACAACTTCTAAATATTTAGGTGAATTGTAAGTTGCGCTCCAGCTGACTTCTAGCCTGGGGCCTACAAATGTGAGGAGTGGGGATGGAGTTAGTTTCTCCCTCCGTGGCCCCTGTGGCACCCCGAACCTCCCCTCATGCTCACCTGCTAGGCTGTGAGCTTTTCGCTGCAGGCTCCGGGTCCGATTCCTCTCTATTTCCCCAGGCCGCCGAAGGCCGCAGGCCCACCATGAACTGTTACTAGGTAACGAGCGAAGAGGTGCAGCTGCTTGCTCAAAGCCTTGCCCTGATCCTGGCTCTTGTCCCCGTGGCTCTGGGTTGGCTGGCTGGCCAGGAAGGAGGCCTTGGAAAACTGGCTGTCCGTCGTCAGCCAGGGCCAGCGGGAAGAGCTGGGCCCCCAGACCTGGGTTCTTGTCTCTGCTCTGCCATTTTCTTGACCTTGGACAAGTCGCTTAACCTTTCTGAACAGATGAGGGTTTCCTCATCTGTAAAAAAACGGAGTTAATAACATCAACCTCGGCCTGTTACCACGAGGATCAAACGCAACGAGACTCTCGCAGGCACCACGCCTGGGACTCAGCGGGTCTTCCATCAATGCCCCTTCTGTCAGCATGCATTAAATACCTACTGTGTGTCAGGAACTCTGCTCTGCCCTCCATTGTGGGTGCCCCCTGTCGCAGTGGATAAGCCTGGGCGCTCGCAGGGGCTCCTGCGGCCCACCCTCTCCTCTCAGCTCTGCGGCTCTGGGTACCTGGGAGCCCCATTCGGTTGGGCCCTGGTTGGATGAGACCCATCTACCCTGCTCTGTGTGGGCTTCAGGGCCGGGAAAGGAACAACCATGTTTTTCACTTCCATCTGGTTTAGCAGAGCTGATTGAGAAGGATGGACGGACAGGCAGACCAATGGAGATAACGGCTGTTGCTCATGGCCTCTCGGCTCAGCCAGACACCCTGGATCTTGAGAGGGGACCAAATGCCCCCTTGGCAGAATTTAAGGTATTATGACAGCTTACCCTGAAATTTAGATTTAGTGTTAACCACAGAGCTCATCCCCACCTCCCTCGGCTGTCCCCTCAAGGTCAGGAAAAGTGGGAGGGCCAACTTGGGTGTGAGTCCGGCTGTGCCGCTTTCTTTTTTCTTTTTAAATATATTTTATTAATTATGCTATTATAGTTGTCCCATTTCCCCCCCTTATTCCCCTCCACCATGTACACCCCCTCCCACCCACATTCCTCCCCTTTAGTTCATGTCCATGTGTCATAAGTTCTTTAGCTTCTGCATTTCCCACACTGTCCTTGCCCTCCCCCTGTCTATTTTCTACCCACTGTCTATGCTACTTATTCTCTGTACCTTTTCCCCCTCTCCCCTCCTCCCACTCCCCTGTTGCTAACCCTCCATGTGATCTCCATTTCTGTGGTTCTGTTCCTGTTCTAGCTGTTCGCTTAGTTTGCTTTTGTTTTAGGTGTGGTTGTTAATAACTGTGAGTTTGCTGTCTTTTTACTGTTCATATTTTTATCTTCTTTTTCTTAGATAAGTCCCTTTAACATTTCATATAATAAGGGCTTGATGATGATGAACTCCTTGAACTTGACCTTATCTGAGAAGCACTTTATCTGCCCTTCCATTCTAAATGAAAGCTTTGCTGGATAGAGCAATCTTGGATGTAGGTCCTTGTCTTTCATGACTTGGAATACTTCTTTCCAGCCCCTTCTTGCCTGTAAGGTCTCTTTTGAGAAATCAGCTGACAGTCTGATGGGAACTCCTTTGTAGGTGACTGTCCCCTTATCCCTAGCTGCTTCTAGAATTCTCTCCTTCATATTAATCTTGGCTAATGTAATTATGATGTGCCTTGGTGTGTTCCTCCTTGGGTCCACCTTCTTTGGGACTCTCTGAGCTTCCTGGACTTCCTGGAAGTCTATTTCCTTTGCCGGATTGGGGAAGTTCTCCTTTATTATTTGTTCAAGTAAGTTTTCCACTTGTTGCTCTTCCTCTTCCCCTTCTGGTACCCCTATAATTTGGATGTTGGGACGTTTAAAGATGTCCTGGAGGTTCCTAAGCCTCTCCTCATTTTTTTGAATTCTTGTTTCTTCCTTCTTTTCTGTTTGGCTGTTTCTTTCTTCCTTCTGGTCCACACCGTTGATTTGAGTCCCAGTTTTCTTCCCTTCACTATTGGTTCCCTGTGCATTTTCCTTCATTTCACTTAGTGTAGCCTTCATTTGTTCATCTAATTTGCGACCAAAATCAACAAATTCTGTGAGCATCCTGATCACCAGGGCTTTGAACTGTGCATCTGATAGGTTGGCCATCTCTTCGTCACTTAAAAGTATTGGCTTTGGTGGTTTGATTTGTTTTTTCATTTGAGCCATTTTTTTTTCTTTTTTCTTTTTGGTTTGGTCGCGCCTGTTATGTATGAGGGGCTGAGTCTTAGGTGTTCACCAGGGCAGGGCAACCCAGTCGAAGAGCTGTGATGCTGTATGTGGGGTCCGAGAGGGAACAATGGCGCTTGCTCTGCTCTCTCTCGGATTTCAGTCCCCTCTGTGAGTCTGGGAGTCTCTCCCAGCACCTCAACCCCGACAAGTGTTTTCAATTGGTGCTTTTAGGCTTTATTTCCCAGTGCTGGGGCCCTGTGTTGCACAGTCTGTCTTGCTGCCTGTTTTTGCCTGGTTTATCTGCGTGTGAATGTGTGACTGCAGTCAACCACCTTGTGCTCCTTGCTGGGTCTGCTTGTTGCCTCTCTGCACCCGGTAACCGCTGCCTGCACGCCTGGGGTATGCCAACCGCTGCCTGCGCGTCCGGGACCACTAGCCACTGCTTTTTCCTGCCCCCATCCCTCTCTGCCCGGCCACCAACTCCACCCCTCTTACCGGTCTGGGTGAATCATTGTCGGACCTCCGTACAATTCAATTTTCTATCTGTTCCGGATGTTTTTTTGGTTCTAAGTTTTTGTTGTCCTTAATTTTGGTTGTGAGAGGAGGCACAGTGTGTCCACCAATGCCTCCATCTTGGCCAGAAGTCCCCCACTTTCTGACTGGGTGACTTGGGTCACCTCATCATTAGCAGCCTCCATGGCCTCATTAGGAGAATGGGGCCCAAACAACCCCCAACTCACAGGGCAGTGGTTTGTAGCCCATCCTTTGGGTTCCCCCTTCCCAGTCTGTTACCCAGACTCAGCCTTTCAGTCCTTACCCCTGTGACCTCAGAACTGGTTGCCACCAAGTGTGTCTCACAGACACACCTCCCACCCCCCACAGGCTGTCGGGGCATCTTCCTCCCCATCGTCATCCTCTTCATCATCATCATCACCACCACTTCCACGTTAGGGCACTATGTGCTAAGAACTTTATACGTAGTATTTTTTGATATTCTATTCTAGATATTTTCTAATGTGTATTAGGAATTCTTCAACCCATGAGATTTTTAGAAGTGCATTTTGACAATTTTCAAATGCCTGGGGTTGTCTTTTTGATTGTTAGTTTCTGTTTAATTCTGTTGCTGTCAGATAATGAGGTCTGCGTGATTTTAAAAAAACACTGGCTCAAATTTGCCTTGTGGTCTGATGGGTGGTCACTTTGGTAAATGTGTGCCTGAAAACAAGACTGAGCTTGTCCATCATTGACTAGAGTATTCAAAATGTTCAGTTGGATTAAGCTTGTCGATTGTATTGTTTAAATCTTCTATAATACATCCTGACTGATTTTTTTTTTTTAAATCTGTTTAAACTACCAATTCCGGAGGGAGGAGACTCAAATCTCCCTTTGCATTGGCAGACTGGCCTATATTTTCCCACTCTTTCTGCTTTATGATTCTGAAGTCACGTTATCGGGTATGTACAACTGGGGAATGGTTATCTGTTCCTGGCGAGTTGAGGCGGAGAAGAGCCCTACCAGCTCTCTTTGTGGGTGGATTTTTTCTCACGTTTACCCAAGGATACCACCTTCGGGTACCCTCGACTTTCGTGAGGGGCAGGCTGTCTTCGATCCAACCTCCTGACATCTAAAGAGCCAGGTTTTGCCTCGTTCCTCTGCAGGTTTGTGCATTTGGGAGTTTTTCTTTTCATGCCAGCTCAGCCTTGCACTGAAAATAACACACACATTTTGTCTTTTGTCTGGCATTTTTCACTGTTTTGTATCAGAAGGGTTTCTCTGGAAATAGAGTCCACCTAATTGCTAGAAATAGAAGTTTCTGCTAAGTCCTTTACATGGAATTTTATTTACTATTAAAAACAGTTATCCATGATATCTTAACCCAATTTTTTTCAGAGTAAGAAAACTGAGGCTCAGGGGCCTTACGGCTGGGTTTGGATGCTGGCTCCGACGTCGCTCAGCCACGTGGCCTTGGTAGATCGGTCACTCGAGTGGGCACGGCAGTCAGGGAGCACTGCAACGAGGTCCGCCTCGGAGGGCTGGTGCCCAGCTGCAAAGGACACGTGGAAAGTGCCTGCCTCTGCCCCTGCTACGCTTGGGGCTGGTGCTTGGAAGACGTCAGTGACTGTTGGTGTCTACAGGGAAGGGACATGTGCCTGGTGCTAGGGACATGTCCTCTCTTCACTGAGAGGTGTTGACAAGTACTGCTTAAGTGTCTGCTTGAGCGTTACTGGGGAGACCATGAAAGATACATGTCTTGACCACACCTCCCATGAGATTCTGATTCAGATGCATGGCCAGGTCTGGGCACCTGTGTCACGGGAGGTGGGGTTCGTGAAGAGCCTGCGACGCCATCCCCCTGGGCTGCCCTCTGGTGGGTTGCAGAAAGAGGTGTAGTAGGGTTCCTGCCCTCACCTACCACGAGCTGCCAGGAAGAGGGATAGAGCAGCCCCCCTTGGTTAGACGGCAAATAGCTTGCTTTTATTTTGCTTTAACTTTTGAATGGGTAATACATGCATATGGCTAAATAATCACAATGGTACAGGAAGAAATGGGTTGAGAAGTCTCGCTCTCACTGCCGCCTTGTCTACCCTGTTCCCCCAGCACCTCACCCTTTGCATAGAGAAACTGTTCACTACTTTCTCTATGCAAAGGGAAGCAAATGTAAATACTTATTTTCACCTCCTTTTATACGCAATGCAGAGATGAGGCCCGTTTCTGGGATGCGGGAGAACAGAGTGTGAGCTGTCCTGGGACTGTGAGTGCGAGCTGAGTGTGAATGTCCTGAGAACTGTGAGTGTGAGCTGTCCTGGGAATGCCAGGCCTCCAACCTTAGATCTTGAAGTCTGAAGGCCCCCCGCCAGAGGAGGGATTTCTGGTTTAGGGCCGAGGCTTGACCAGGGCCTGGAAACAAGCGTGGCCCTTAAGCATAGGCTTCCTGCTTAAACCAGCCTGACCATCTACTCTCCCTCCTCCAGGCCTGCCAACATGCAGCCCTGTCCTCTTTCATTCAATATTTAAGTCCTGTGCGGGGGATGCAGGGATGGAAAAGACGACACAGTCTCTGCTTTGCAGAAAGAAAGAGACAGATCCTCACTTGCCTTGTGACAAAGACTTTCAAAGAGGCCTCACCAAAGATCAAAAGGCCTGCTAATGCCCTCTGTCAGTGGGGGTGGGGGGAAACAGGCAATCTCACCCCTTGCTGGGGGCTGCAAATTGGGGAAAACTTCTTGGAGGGCAGTTCCATAGAAACCTTTCCAAAATTTAAAAGCTCATAATCTTCGACCCAGCAATGTTGTGTTTATATGTTTGTCTTGCAGATACACCCATAAGTGCAAACACACAGACGTGCCGAGGTAGGTTCAGGGTGTCCACTAGGAGGGGGAGAGTGCGGCACAGCCGCGTGATGGGGGCTGCGCGGATTGTGTAAAGGCAGATAGATTCTTAAGTGAACATAGAAGGTGCTGCACAGTGTGCTACCACTTGTGTCAAACACACACACACGCACTGCTTGTATACACCCAAACTATCTCTGGAAAGACACATTAAAACTGTTTTTAACTGTGCACATGCATTACGTTTTATTTTTATTTTTCAAGAGGTATCAACTGAGCAATGGTGAGCAGGAAGGAGATTCCTGGGGAACCTGCTCAGTCACCTAACCTCTGAGTGTAGCCAGTGACTGCACAGTCCCTGCATTGGAGGTGACAAGTCAACAACAGTCTAGAAATGTCACCCACACTGTGACTCCATCTTCACCGCTGGAGGCCTCGCCCTATCTTGGCTGTCATACTGCCTGTGCCCAGCAGGGGGAAGCACAGACCCACCAAAGCATTGGTTCCAAACTTCACCAAGCCTCCCTTCTAGGATTTCCTCCTCTGTGGACCACCATTGGTAAGATAGGTTCTGCAGAGCCAACCAAATTTCTCAGGTAATAATTGATTAAATCCTCCCCCTCCTTTTTTTTTTGTACCTCACAGTTCTGGTCAGCACAAGGGAGAGACAGTGTAGGCCTGATGGGCTGGATATGTTCCGCACGAGAGGTCCTGCTTGGCCCAGCCTGATTTCCACCACACCAGGGGTGAGGGGTGGTTGGCAATGGCCTGAGCACCCCCAGGTGTCGAGGGGGCAGGCTGGCAACTGTGCATCAGAGGCTCCCGGCCCCGGTCGGATTTTCAGCTGCGGGCACAACCCCTGCCCTCCTCTAGAGGAAGGAAGCATGAGCACCTGGCACCGCACCGCAGGCTCGGCTGGCAGCAGCCACTCCAGATGCATTTGGAGTCTGCCCCTTGCTAGGCTGTGAGCAGCCCAGGGACAGGGACTCTTCTCATCTGCCACAGAACCCCCAGGAGTGAGCACAGTGCGGGGCACGCAGCTGGTGCTAAGTAAAAAATTTGTTGTTAAGTGGAAAGAGACAGCCATCAAGGAGATCAGGGACCACGTTCTTTAAAAGAAAGAAAGGGGGGCGGGGAAAGAGGTGCTTGCTAGTCTCAAGGGCAAGAACCCAAGGGCAAGATGCTGGCGTGTTCTGGGCTGGAGGTGAGGGCAGTGGGCGCAGAATGGATCACGTTCTCTGCACAAGGAAAATTCCGCGTAGTCTTGCTTTCTGGGTCCCTGGCTGGGACAGGAAAACATCTCCCGCCGTCTGAGGAGCTGGTGAATGAACGACCTTGCAGAAGAGAGGTTTACATCAGGGTGACCTGGGGGAAGGGCTGGCTCGTTCCAGGGCCTTTCTTAAAATTAGTTAATTTCCCAGCTCCTGTTTAAATTCTTGTCAGGTGGTTCTTTTTTTTTTTTTTTTTTTTTTTTTTTTTAATTTGAGAGGGAGGGCAGAAGGAAGAAGAAGCTCTAAGGGGAGGGGACACTTATGGCCGCTGGCCTGGCCTAGAGAAAGTCCAGGGCTCAGCAATGGGCACCCCCTCCTCCATGCCTTGGCAGTGCAAGGAGGAACCATTTGGGGATCCCCACAAATTAAATGGGGTATGAGGGGAGCAACTGAAAGAAAAGCTTCAAGTTCAGTCTGGAGAGTGTGTCCAGACCTGGGGTTCTACACCCCCTAATACTCTCTCATCCTCTGGTCCATCCGGAGAGAGAGGGACAGTGGGGCACCCGGACAGCAGCTCCAAGGCAGTGTAGATTTTGAGGGTGAACAGAGAGGAGGCCTATTTCTGCCTTTTATTAGCTGCGTGCCCTTGGACGAGTCACTTAACCACTCTGAGTCTCAGTTTTCCCATCTTGAAGATGAGCACAATTCTGTCTCCCGTGGTCATTGTCAGGATTAACGAAAGAAGACCTCTGGAAATATTCCTGTAATTGCCAGACCTCAGTTATCGTTATTCTCCAGGATCAGAGGCTACCTTAGGTCCCTGGAGATGACGGCGTTCAGGAGATCCCCGCCCCCTGCAGTGCCTGCTCCTTTCCCAGCCCGGATGGTTTAGTACTCCATTCCCAGCCCCCATGCTTCTCCTTGAGACTGCCTTGGTGGTCCTCAGATTCTGGAATTCTGCCTTTTTCCATTCTGAAGCCACTGGGGATGCCGGCACAGGCGCAGAGTTGGATCAGGGTGGGACAGGTCGCGGGGGGGCGGGCGGGGGGTGTTCTCCGCCGCGCTGTATCTGAGCCCTGCTTTGGGGTTCTCATTTGCAGATGGTTCCCTCTGGTCCTCAGCTCTTCTCTGGGCTAAACAGAGGAGAGAAACAAGGGGTGGGGGACCTGAAAGGGGGTTCCCACCTTCTCATTCAGGAACCCGGGAGGGGGACTCAGCCCTTACGCCCCAATGCTGCCCTTGGTGCCCACAATTCTTGACTCAGAGGTTTGCCTCCTCCGGCCCCCAGCCATGACCCCATTTACCCAGACCCCGCTAATTCCCTGGCTCGGAGCGAGGGAGAGCCTGCGGTTCTAGGACCCGGAGGCGCTGCCTTACGCGCCTCCGCCTCTGCCTAGCCTCGGTTGCCTCCCGCTCCGGCAGGTGAAGCGGCACCGGCCGCCCCCTCTGCGGCAGGTGAACCGGGTCGGCAGCCCCCTCCCCGCCGCGCCATGGCTGCGGCGGACCCCTGGCCGGCACCCCGCGTCCGCCCCCTCCCTCCAGCCCGCCCCCATGGGGCTGGGTGCGTAGCGGCGGAGGCGAAACGCGGTTTGCGCGCAAGGGGAGCGATAGCAGAAGTTAGAGACTCGCCGAGGGGGGAGCCCGAGCCGCAGCTTCCTGCCCCCGGCCCAGCCCTCTGTCCCCGGCGGCCTGCTGCCTGACTTCCTCCCCCCACCCCGCAGCTCGCTGCCCGGCTGCTTGGACGGGCCACCGCGATGGGACGCCGCGCCCCGGCCCTTGCGCGCCGCTGAGCCGAGCTCCCGCATCGCTGAGCGCCCATCACAGCTGCCAGCCGCTGCTCACCTCGCCCCCCAGGCCCGGAGCCTGGTCCCCCGCCCCCCGGAAAGCTGGATTTCCGAGGCTGGAAGCGCCTGGCCGGCTGGGTGGGGACCACCATGGGCAACGCGGCCGGCAGCGCGGAGCCGCCCGCGGGTTCCGCCGCACCGTCACCCAAGCAGCCCGCTGCGCCCAAGCAGCCGATGCCCGCGGCCGGAGAGCTGGAGGAAAGGTTTAACCGGGTTCTGGTGAGTGTGATCTGCCGCGCTCAGGGCGCTGGCGGGGGTCGGCTGGAGCTCGGCATGCGTCCCCGCCCCCGGGGGCTCAGGTACCGCTTGGAGATCCTCGACCCAGTGGCCGCCCTCCACTGGGTGGGACTGTCCGTGGCTTCTTTCAGAGTGACTTAGCACTCTCCCCCCAAAACTTTCTTCTTCAGTCACCCAGTCTCCCTCCCCAAGACACCCTGTCCCCCCTCCCCCAGCGCTCTTGGGTCTAAACTAAAGGTATAAGGAAAAATGTCCTGTGAGGAAGTTGGGAACGGAGCACGGAAGGGGGTTCCCGGTACACCCCTTCCCCTACTGTGTGCAGGCCCAGACACCAGGTGCGGGTCTGGAGCATCTGCTGGTGTCTCAGGGTCAAAGATGGAAGGGGTCACACTTTAACCTCCTGGGAGCTGGAGACGAGCTGAGGTGTTTGGTCCTGGTTTGTTTGTCCGTGCATTGGCTGCTGGGAGCTGGGTTGTCAGATCCCAACGAGGGTACGTCTGTGTTTCTAAACCCCTATGTCCAGGAGAGGTTGCCTGTGGGTCCTTCTCTGGGGCATCTCCTCCTACCTGCGGAAGGGATTAAAGTTAGGGAGGGTGGGGTCAGGATGGGTTGCTCGCTGTGGCCTGGTGCGGAGCAAAAGCCTGGAAGCACCCCACTCTGCCCTCTGTCACCTGCCCCCTAGGAACTGGAGGGCTTGGGGACTAGGTCACTGGGGAGGGAGCCATCAGCTCAGGCTGAGCCTGGAGGCAGTAGGGACACGTTTGGTGGTTGGCGGCTCTAGAGCAAAGTCAGGGTCCCCCAAGACCTGGTGGGAGGCAGAAGTAAGGAGAGAGGCCACTCCTTCAACACTTCCCTTTCCCCACCTCAGCCCTGTCCCAGGCTCCCCTCTCTAACCGCCTGGTGGCCTGTCTGCTGTCAGCTCCCTTGCTGGACGCTGGCTGACAGGCGAAGGAGGCCGTGCATTTCCCCAGGGGCACTTCCCAGGCTGAGCAGGCTGGCACTGCAGAGCTGAGGGTGGGGGCCCAGAGAGGCACAGGCAGCAGAGCAGTGCTGGCTGGTGGCCGTGCTCGGTTCTCATCCCCTCCGCCTCCTTGACATCATTTCCCCTCCCCTGGCCCTGAGGCCCTGCTTGCCAGATCCTCTGCACCGCCCCTCCTAACAGTTCCTGGATTTCTTGGCTGCTGCCCCCTCCCAGGAGAAAGGCTAGGAGGGGTTGGAGGAGCTGTGGGGTGGGGTCTGGTCTACCCTTGCCAAGGCATTTTGCTTGGTTAGGGGAGAGGGAGGGACTCTGAGGGACACTTCACACCAGGCTGGGCCCTGATTCCCCCATCTTCCCACTTGCTCCCGCTTCCCAAAACCCATGGCCTGGCAAAGCTGAGTTGAGCTGTGCAGATGGGGAGGGGGGAGAATGAAGACAGGCCGTCTGGGGAGCCTGAGCTGCTGGCAGACCCCTGCCTGGACTTCGGCCCGCCTGACGGGGGACCCAGGTCCGCCTTTGCCCCCAAGTGTGCATCCATGGATGGGAGTGCGACCAGCTCTTGGGCTGAGGTCCAGGCCTTCTGGTCACCCACACTGATGAGGAGGAGCCCTGTGAATAATTCAGGCCAGTGGAAAATCCAAAAGTCAAATGGTGAGGTTCTGATGCATGTGTAGGACTTGATTGCTCTGCTGGCATTTTGGCCTTTGCTCCCATTGGCTGAGTCTGACACCGAATGCCGCTGGGAGTCCCTAAGTAGCAGGGTGTGGAGGGTGGAGGCCCCAAGATGGGTCTAGAGGGTGTCCTGGTGGGGAAGAGGGTGGTGGCTGGGTAGAAATCTAGGGCAGCACCACCCCCACCCTCAGGAGCCCTAGTGTGTTTACACCTGTCCTTCTTCCTGGGGAGGGGTCAGCCAGTCCCTCATCCTGTACAGGCAGAGAGCACCGAGGCGCGCTCACTTGGCTCGCTACTTGGCTCCTCTCACTGCCCACACCCAGGGGCATGAGCTCCACTCTGGGGCGACAGCCTTGCTCCCTCCTTGGGGCTGCCCAGGGCTAAAGATTTGGAGAAGCCCACAGGCCTGGCAATGAGTATTGCAGGGTACACCTTCATAGGAGCGCCGCCTCCACGGCCAGAGTGGGTTCCTGCCATTGGCTATGGGGAGGAGAACCTCAGACTGCGGAAAGTGAGGGGCCACCTCCTCCAGAGACCCCTGGTCTTGATGGGAGAAGCACTCCCCTTGGAGTCTAGTCACTTGGCCCCAGGGAACCTCTTCCTTTCACTTAAGCTCTGCCCTTTCACCCCTGGTAGGGAGTAGGATCCTGAAACCCTAAACCACTTCGCTGCTCCTGGCTCTGGGACCCACCTTGTGGGTGGGTGGGGGGTGCCCCCATCATGGCCCATGGTGAGAAAAGAGATGAGGGGACTTGCTCTCCCTTTCCCCATGGGCAGCCTTTCTCCCAGGGGTGGGTGCTGGGGGCTACTTTCTTAAGAAGGTTGTAAGAGAGAGGGGTGCCCCTGCTTAAAATTCGGGTGGGGAGAGAGAGCAGGTTGAGCCAGGGTTTCCGGCTGCTGCCTTAGCAACAGCGGAGGAGCGATGGCTGCCCAGCCACTCGGGCCTGTTGCAATGGTGGGAAACCAGCCCGCCAAGATCTCCACTCTCGCCTCTCCTACGCCAGGCCCAAGGCTGGGTGTCTTCCAGCCCTTGCAGGCCTTCCCCTGCCAGGGTGAGGGTTTGGGACGGCAAGGCACTCTTTCCAGGCCTGCTAGAAGGGCCATGCCTCTGGTCAGGCACAGGACACTCCTGGTCTGCCTGGGCAGGGAGGAGCCTGTCCTTGGGGCGATGGGATCAGGGAAGGTGCCCAGGATGCTGTGCTGAGGGCCGACAGTGATGCTGGTACCCAGGAGAAGGCTGAACGGGTTGGGGAAGAATTTGCCTGATGGGGCCTCATGCCCTGGAGTGCCCTTAGCATGTGCCTAGGGTCACGGGCACTTGGCCAGGCTGTGTGGGGAGGTCAGGACAGCCCCAAGCAGGGTGCGGAGGCTGGGGTCCTGCTTTCAGCTGGGCCCTTTCCCTGCTGGGGCCAGGTGGAGATCTCCAGTCTGTCGGCCTGTGACAGAGGCAGTCTCCGTGACCAGCTCCCTCCTCTGGGGTGGGGCAGATGAAGCATGTGGGCATGTAGCTGGGAGGGGGGTCGCTCAGGCCCTGCGCCCCCACTCCCTGGGGTGTCTCGCAGAGGAGCCTGATGCGGTTGTGGCCAAGTGTTCAGATGTTGGGCTGGGCAGAGGCTGTGGGCTGACATTCCCAGCAGGCAGGGCTGGCACAGGCCGACCCTGGAGCCCAGGGTTGCGGTGGGCATGATTCACAGAGTGGCATCTGGGACAGGCGGGCAAAGAGCTGGGTGAGATGGGCAGGAGCAGGTGGGGCTGCTCTTGGGGCCGCCTCCACATTCTTCCCAGGAACATGGAGACTGGGGAGGTGGCTTGGGCCCTGGCCTCTGCCCTGCCACCCACAGGAAGGGCAGAGTAGCTTCCTGGGCCGGGGGGTCATGGCGCTTGGGGGTGGAATTTTGTCTTTGCTGCTCTAAGCTTCAGTTCTCCTCATGGGTAAGAAGAGAATGATGGCGGCCTTCTAGGAGGGGTGGAGGGGTGGAGCAGAGTTGCGGGGTTAATGGAGGGCTTGCACAATGCCTGAGAGGCAGCAGGTGCTCTGTGGTAAACAGTCTCCGCCTCGAGGAGGAAGGGGTGACGGGGGAGCTGGTCTGGTCCTCTGCCTCTCCGAGCCCTTCCAGGTGAAAGAGCCCGGCTCTGCTTCTCCCCCCACCCCCATCACAGGCCAGCCCAGGTTGCTGTCTTTAGCCATCAGGGGCCAGGCTGCCCTCCCTGCCATCACGCAGGTTAGGAACAGTGGGGCCTCGACCGAAAACTGCCTGCTGGCCGGAAACCACCAGAGGGAGGGCCCACCTCTCTCGGAGGGTGGGGCAGCGGTGGTGCTAACGGTAGCTGGTAGCTGTGTGCACATGTGGAGGGGGTGGGGAGGCCTCCACTTCCCTCTGAGAGAGGGTGTGCTGGGGGGGGGTTCCCCAGTGAGTAAGAGCTCAGTGTGGGCAACAACAGGAAGCACAGGGTGCTGGGTGGCAGGAAGTGGGGCTGGCTGTTCCTGGTTCCTCTGACGGGGGAATGGGGCCAAGCTGTCTGCAGAAGACCCTGGGGGTGTCAGGACCCACATCTGTCATAGGCCTCAGTGCTCCTTCTTCGGAGGAAAGTGAATCTTACTGGCTTGCCAGCCAGGTCACCTTGAGCATGCAACTTAATCTCTCTGTGCCTCAGTTTCCCATTTGAGAAGTGGGGATCATCATTGTATCGATTCTGTAGGCTTGTTGTTGAGGTTTAAATGAGCTCATAGATGTAAAGCGCTTAGAACTGAACCTCCCTGATTTGGGAGAATTTACGATGTCGCTGTGCTCCTATCAGCCTGGCTTTACAGGCCGTCCCTCTGCCCTGCTGTGGGGACCCTTGACCCTGGTGGGAGGGGCTCTAGATTTGGAGGTTCTCAGCACCTGATTTTAGGCCCAGGTTACCCAACAACCCTCTCCTGTAAGCCTGGGATTTCTTGTAAGAGCCCAAGAAAATCTCTGTGCTGGATTTTTTAAAAGTGGATAAAGTGGATTGTTTTTGGAGAGAGGCTGAGAGCTTGGAAGCCCAGGTGGAGGCCAGAGAGATGTGGGTTGAGGGGGGGATGGATGGGGAAGTGGGGACAGGGGGACAGGGCCACTTCTAGGCTCATCAGGCTGTGGAACTGCTGCAGAGCTGGTCTGAGACTGGGTTTGGTACCCAAGTTCAAGAGCATCTGGGGCTGGAAAGGCGGGCATCAAGGGGAGAGGGTGGGTAGGTGGATTGGAATGAGTCTCAGGTCAAGTGAAAGTGAAACTGGAGGGTGTGGCTGTGTCCTGATGTAGCCAGAGCCCTTTCAGTCCCCAGAGACACCCCCTGATGTCAACACTGGGAGGGGCATGGTATAAATCTTGCAAAGGGCTGGTCTTGGGTGAATGAGGCTGGAGGCCCCTCCGGCACTCAGAGAGGTACAGTCCAGGAAGGAGGAGGCCTATCCCCACATGTTCTCATAGAAAAATTGGGAAATCAGGCCCTTTCCTTAGCTATGCCCCAGGAGATGAATCCTCCTTGTCCTTCTGACCCAAAGCATGAAGGGCAGCTGGGAAAGGGGGCCGAAGGGTCTGTTCATTCTTGGCCAAGCCTTGGTGACGGATCTGTTCCATCTGGATGTTTTCACTAACTTCCACTCGCCACACGATCCCTCACCTTGGCATCATAGATGAACTCCCTCTGCCCCTACTCCGTGAAATGCCTCTTCACTCTGGTACATCACCAAAGGGTGTTATCATTGGGCCAGAACTTGGCTTCTCACAGGGTGCTCCCAGGAGTTCTGTGAGTCTAGGAGGAGGCAGGGAAGTGTGCCCACTTTATGGAGGAGGAAGCTAGGCTCAAAGAGTAAAGAAGCTATAGGGCTGGTGGGCCCAGAGCTGGGTCTGGAGTTGTAGCTACCCCTTTCCCCTTTCCTCTCATAGGAGGCAAGTCTCGCGCACCTGGCCCCCCTACCCTCTCCCATTCCGTCTGAGCTTGGTCAGCCAGACTTCTGCTTGTCCCCTAGCGCTCAGCCCCATAGCGCTGCCTCCTCCTGAGGGCCCGGGGTCTGGGGGTCTGTTCTGGTTTTGCAGGGTGGCCTCACCCCACTCGGAGTGAGTGGCATCCACTGGCCCTGCTCCCACTCCCTAGGGTGCCCATCTCCTCGGTGGGCACAGCCAAAGAACAGCTGCTAATTAGCGCTCAGCGCTGTCAGAGCTATTTCTGATTTCGGAGCCTAAATTTAGCCTGACGGGCAGGCTGGTATGTAGGCCCGGGGGCCTGAGGAGGCCCAGGTGGGGAAGGGACAAAGGGGCGCCCTGTCCTCCACCACTGTCGGGACAGGTGTGTCAGCTCCGTCAGAGGCTCCCCCTCCCCACTAATAACCAAGGGGCCCGTCCCGGACCAGGGCGCTGGTTCAGAGTCAGCTCTGGGCTTGAGACCTACCCAGCTCCCATCTTACAGGTTTCATAACCTTGGGCAGGTCACCAGTCCGTGCCTGCACCTGTAGGATGGGAACGCTAACGGCAGACTGACAGCGCCGGTGACCATGGCGAGGGCGCGTGGTGGTCATCCGAGCGAGGGCAGGGCTCGGAGTGAGAGCTGGCTCCTGCAACTGTTGGGGTCATCACTGTGGCTAGTTGCTGCCTCTAGAAGTGCCACTGGGTCATCCAGGAACCAAATTTGTCCCTGGGGTGGGTGAGGGCCCAGACGGACCCACGTCGTGACATGGCTCTCCCCTCCAAGGCTCAGCCACGCCACACTCCCCCACCTTCCTCTTCTCTGGGTCTGGTCTGCTCCAGTTTCCCTGTTGTTGCCTTCCCTCTCCCCTGCTTCCTCCGTCCCCCTCAGCCTTGCCTCCCACCTGGGCCCTGCCCTACCCTGGATCTCTGTGGGGTGGGGATGGATCAGGAGGGATGTGGTGGGGGAGAGGAGAGAACGGTACCAGGGAGGCCTCCTTGGCCCAGCAGGACCCTTTCCAAGGCCCCTGCCTGGAGGGCCCCTCCTGAGTGGCAGGAGTGGGGTTGGGGGAGGTAACAGATGAGACAGCAGCAGTTTCCTCAGTCGGGGCTCACTTTCACAATCGGGGTGAGGAATGACGTATCCCCATGCCCAGCCATGCCAGGGCGGCGGGGTGGGGGCTGGTAGAAGGGTGGTTTCACCTCTCAACTGGAACCCCAGACAGAAAGCTTGGGCAATGGGGGTTGAGAGCACCCAGCTTCCTGTTTGGGGCTGACCAAAGGCAGTGATTTTGGGGATGAGGTCTGGCCAGAGACCCAGACAAGGTTCAGCACCCCGGAGAGGAAGCTGGCTGAGAAGCCTCAGGTGGGGGTGGCCCCCTCTCTGTTCTAGCTGGGGCCTTTTCTCTTGGGGCAGCGTGAGCAGGTGGTCGGGGCTCCTCTCACATCACCCGAGGAGACTTAGAGCTCCTTGAGGTCAAGAAATGTCTTTTTGGGGTCTGGCACATGGTGGTCCTCAATAAGCCAGGGGTTTACTGAATCGGGGTGAATCGGCATCACCTTCTGGGTCTGTTGGGAAGACGTACTAAGTCCTGGGGGTCTAGGGGGCCCGGAGTGCTGACAACGTCCGTGATGCCGCAGCCCGGAGGCGGGACCCTGCGGGTGCCCCTGTGCACGTCCTGCGGTGAGAAGATCCACACGAACACCGCGCCCATGTCACGTGTTACTTGGGGAGGACCCAGGCAGGGCAGTGCTGACGATTCTTAGCCCCTGAGGGGAGCCCCAGCCTGGGCCACCAGCACCACAGACCCACACAGACCCAGCACGCAGTCAGCTCCCCCCACGCCCTGCGGCCGGTGACCTTTCCCTGGAATTTCCCCTCCTCTGCCCCCTGAGCCATGATGCACCTGCTTGGAACTCCCTGCGCTTCTGACCTCAGCATCGAGGCCTGTCCCTACCTCCTTCCTTCCAGAAGTGACGACATGTGTGGGGCTGCAGAGGGATGGGGAAGAAGGCTGCTGTCTGCCCTGGCCGCAAGAAGTTTTCTTTCCTTTTTTTAAAATTATATTGTATTGATTATACTATTACGGTTGTCCCAGTTTTTCCCCCTCTGCTCTCCTCCACCCAGCACCCACTACTCCCTCAAGCAGCTCCACACCATTGTTCATGTCCGTGGGTCATGTGTGTAGATTCTTTGGTGACTCCATTTCCTACACTGTACTTTACATCCCCAGGGCTGTTCTGCAACTACCTACTTGTACTTCTTAAAAAAAAAAAAAAAGATTTTATTTATTTTATTTTTAGAGAGAGTTGAAGGGAGGGAGAGAGGGAGAGAAACATCAATGTGTGGTTGCCTCTCACGCACCCCCTACCGGGGACCCGACCCCGCAACCCAGGCATGTGGCCTGACTGGGAATTGAACTGGCAACCCCTTGGTCCACAGCCCATGCTCAATCCACTGCTCTCTACCAGCCAGGGCCTACTTGTACTTCTTAATCCCCTTACCTCTTCACCCATTCTTCTGCACCCCCTCCCATCTGGCAACCACGTGGGAACTAACTTCTTTTGTGCAAGAAGTTTCCTGGTGTTTGTGAGACGCTGGTGCTCTGGGTCAGGAGAGTACGCAGTTGGTGCCCGGTGGCATGTGGGCTGCACTTGGGCCTGGTTGCAAATGGCCCCCCTGTTAGCTTCTCACCCAAATGGGAGAACAAAAGATACCCCCTTATCGCACACGGGGAGATGAGCCCAGAGGTGCTCGAGGCCCCAGGAAGTTAGGCTGAGAACCCACGCCTCCGCCCGCACGGCGGGTGTGCCAGGGACGAGGTGTGGGGAGCTGGAGCTCAGGCCTGGAGGCAGGCACACTTGGATTCTCATCCCTGTCCCTTTCTAGATGTCCAGCCTAGGGCAAGGGCTCCACCTCTGTGCCTCACTCAGCCCTCTCTTTGGCCAATGCTACTTACCTCCCAGGGTGAGGGTGACAGGGATTCATGTGAATGACAGACCTACTTAGGGGGCTGTTCCTTGAAGATGCCCATGTTCCACCCCCACCCCTTGTTGGGGCCCCAGGCTCAGGGTCTTTACCTTGTTTCCCTCTCCCCAGAACTGCATGAACTTGCCCCCGGACAAGGTCCAGCTTCTGAGCCAGTATGACAATGAGAAGAAGTGGGAGCTCATCTGTGACCAGGTGGGTACCAGGATCCTTCTACCACTGGGACTCCCTGCCCTGGCCAGGCTGGGGCTGGCGGGAGAGGGGCACTGCCCGGCCACTCATAGGACCAGGACCCTGCCGAGAGGCCAGTACAGCATCTGGGGGCAGGGTGCTGGGGCATCAGCAGGACTCTGGAATCCCCCTTTTGGACATGGGCCTCCCTGGGGACCTTAT
This sequence comes from Anoura caudifer, assembly GCA_004027475.1. NCBI lineage: Eukaryota > Metazoa > Chordata > Mammalia > Chiroptera > Phyllostomidae > Anoura > Anoura caudifer. Next base: position 247,170 of record PVKU01001317.1, on the reverse strand, counting down.
GAATCCTAAGCAGGGCCGGGTATGTCCTCTGAAGAGCTGGCAGGGGCTTCTGAGCTTCCTAGAGTAGCCTCTGTTGACCCTTCAGGTCTGGGTGGGGGAAGAGAGGGGGTAAGCCCAGGGTTGGACATTTTCGCCTGACCCCAGGGGAGATGGGCAGGATCCCTGTCTTCCTTTTACCTTGGGTCCAGAGGAGCTGCCCTCAACAAGCAGCTTGCCAAGGTCAACCAGTTACCAAGCGGTGTGGCAGGGACTAGAACCCCTGTATCTTGGTGCTTAGTCAGGTGCTGGGCTCACCACCTTCCCAGCTCACTGGCTGCCCTGGTCCTTCCAGCTTTTAGGGCTGCTGTCCATGGTAGCAGAAGGACCCCTCCCACAGCTGGGGCAGGGAGGGGCCATGTTGCTGGACTGATTTAGGATGGAGGGAGGCTGGTCTGTGGCGGTGGAGGCTGGGGTGGGGAGTGGGGAGCAGGGAGTCTCCCCTGGGAGCTGGGCTAGGCCTACAGCAGCTGCTAATGGATGGGAGGAGCTGGCAGGGCAGGAGTCTGGGGGGGGGGGCAGCGGGTAGGGAAAGGGCTGGGCCTTGGGGAGAGGGCAGGGAGCTGCCACCAGAGGCTTGGAGGCTGCAGTAGGGGTCCCTGCCACTTGGCCTGGCCTCTCAGGTTGGAGCTCAAAGGCCTGGGAGAGGTGGGAGGTGGAGAGCTGGGCAGATCCAAGGGGTCTGGGTTGGGAGGGATGGGAACCTCTCAGGGTGGGAGGCCTTTGATGTGGACCCCTCATCTTTGTGTGAGTGGCTACTGGAGCACTGGGTGGGGCCGGGGAGTCAGGAGTGCAGGAGATGCACACACACAGGTGCCTACCATCCCAGGTGAATGGAGAGCCAGGGTCGGGTCCTGGAAAAGGGGCCGTCGCCTGTGAAGAGCCTGGGCCCCTCACAGAGCCCCTCCAAATGTTCCTTTTCCCAGTAGTCCTAGCTGGGGGTTGGGTGTGGCCAGGGTGGACGGGGGTGGGGTGGAGGTGGGTGGGAGGGTGCCCCCTACTGGCCTGTCTGAGTCCCCACCCTCCCAGGGTGGGGTGTATGGCCAGCCTGACCCCTCTGTACTGCACTCCAAGGCTGTGCTAGGGCTGTGGCCTGTGAGGCCACAGTGGGAAGGAAAGGCCGGGCCTGGGGCCGGGGTCTTTTAAAGTGGACGGGATGATTGGTCATGCGTTTGGTATGTCACGGGGGTCTTTAGCAGCCTGGGACCTTGGGTCACAGCCAAGAATGGGACACCGGGACAGGGGCTGGTCACTTGCCCTGGCTGGTTCCCTGTACACTCCCTATCGTCTCCCCAGGAGCGGTTTCAAGTCAAGAACCCTCCCGCAGCCTACATCCAGAAGCTGAAGAGCTACCTGGAAACTGGTGGGGTCAGCCGAAAGGTAGCAGCCGATTGGATGTCCAACCTGGGGGTACGCATCTCCCCCTTTTTCTCTGTTCCTCTCCCCTGCCCCTTCCAAGTTCTGGGCAGCCAGAATAACTGTGTGTAAACTTTCCTGTGGTTGTGTGGGTGCATGTGAGCGTAAGTGTGTGTTCACAGGGGCCTGAGAGTGCCCTGGGCAGGCACTTGCACAGGTTCCTCCGCATAGCCTGTGTGCGCTTACAGGGGCACACGTGTGTGTACTTGTGTAGCTGTGCACCCTGTGGGCCCATGCACGTGTGTGCTTTCTTGTCCACATAGGGATGTATGTGTACCCTTGAGTCCATGTACAGGGTATATGTGTGCCCCATGCATCTCTGTATGGATGTGTGAACACCTTTTCTCTGTGTGCCCAGGGTACTTGTGTCCGGACATGCATGTGTGTGTGCCCGGGGTGTTTGTGTTTGAATGTGTTTGTAACCCTTGTCCCTGAGTACAGCTGTGTGTGCGCTGCATGTCTGTGTATGGAGGTAGGTGTGTGTGTGTACCCTGTGTGTGCACGGGGGAGTAGGGGCAGCCTAGGAATGCGGACTCTGTCAGGCAGGTGTGTGGAAGTGGTGATGGGTGGAAGGTCAGGTGTAGCGGGGAGGGCTGGCTGCTGCCTCGGGGCTTGGTGGGCCTATGGGAGGCCAGGCTCCACCCACCAGACTCCTCTGTTCTTGGCCTCCAGTTTAAGAGGCGAGTTCAGGAGTCCACTCAAGTGCTGCGGGAGCTGGAGATCTCCCTGAGGACAAACCACATTGGGTGAGCCAGGGCTCAGAGTTCCCTCTGGAGGGCCCGGGAGAGCTCTTCCTCCAGGCAGTCCCTGGGGCTTCCCTTGCTGATCCCCTGCCCTGCACTGATGCCTATGGGCCACCTCTGGGGGAGGGTGTCCAAGACAGCTGCCCTGCCTCCTCCCTACCCACCCCTGGAGGCGCTGGCTGGACTCTGCATCTTGCCTGAGCCCCTAGCAACCCCAGGCATTGCTGGGTCTATGATGCGGGATGCTTGCTGTCTTCCCCGGGGCAGGGCGGAGTGCACCCAGGGCCCTCACCTGTTCTGGGCGCCCACTCTGGGCAGGACCTCCTTCCTGGCGGGAACTCAGGGAGCCCTTGCCCTGCAGGTGGGTGCAGGAGTTCCTCAACGAGGAGAACCGTGGCCTGGATGTGCTCCTTGAGTACCTGGCCTTTGCTCAGTGCTCTGTCACGTAAGTCGCCCGCCCTGGCCCTCCTGCTGCTCCTTGGAGTCTTGGTCTATCCCTGCACCTTGCCGTTCCTCTGGTCACTTCTACACAGTGCAGCCAAAGCCTACCCTGGAACCTGCACTTGGCCTTGAACGATGCCTCTTTCCGAAGGCCTGCGTGAATAGGGAGGGATGTATCTTGGGGTGGCCAGCTGGGACATGGTGTCTTACCCTTCTGTTCCCCATTCTTTCTCCCCCTCCTATGCCCAGCACAGTGCCAAGAACACAGCCTCCTCCTCCTGCCCCCTAGTCTCTCCTGCAGAACTGTCCCTCCCCTGACCCCCCCCACTCCTCTCTTCAGTGCCCCCACAGTGCTGGCCTCCAACCCCTCTCTGACCCCCAGGTACGACATGGAGAGCACAGACAATGGCACCCCCAGCTCAGAGAAGAGCAAGCCCCTGGAGCAGTCTGTGGAAGATCTCAGCAAGGGCTCCCCGCCATCCTTGGCGTCACAGCCCAAGAGTCGCCACCTGACCATCAAGTATGTGGGCCCCATGGTGGGGTGATGGGGAGAATGGAGAAGTCACCCCTGGATTGCTGCACCCTGCCAGCTTCCCTCTGGGCCCTTGGGGATGGGGGAGGGGTGGCCAGGCATTGGGGATCAGAGTAAGGGCCTCAGAGCTTGGGACATGGGTGTGTTAATAAGCCTTCAGGGGTGGGCACGTAGAGGCTGGAATCTGGGTGGGTCTGGAATAAGGAAGGGGTTCCAGGGTCAGTGGGACCTCTCTTGTACCCATCTAACCCTAATTTTCTTCCATGCGGCCTCCAGGTGCCCCCCTTCTCCCCGGTACGTAGCTGCCTGGGGGCAGGTGCATGTCTGGTGGACTTCCGGGTGGTGGGGTGGGGTGAGGCCTTCGACTGATGCCCCTGGGTTTAGCTGCTGGGGATAGGTCATCCCACCCTAACTTGGGGCCTCCTGTTGGGAGGTGGGGAGAGGGAAGGAGCTGGCCCTGGAGCCTCATGTGGATGCTCAGCTTCCTCTCTTCCTACTTCGGGTCTGGGGGACTAACTTCATATTAAGACCCAAATGCTCACAACATGTTTCTTCATTCATTCCTCTCTTCATTCACTGAGTAAACATGTTTTAACATTTACAGCGTATCAGGCATGGTAGCAGGTGCTCAGGAGACTGATTACCCTGCCCTTGGGACTCCCTGGTCTAGTGGGGAACAATGTGTGACAGGATGTCATGGAGGTGTGACTGGGAGCTCTGAGAAGAGAGGTGGCCACTGCCAGGGGCATCAGGAAGGCTTCCCAGAAGAGGTGGCATGGGGACCAGGTCTTATGATGAGGGCTTTACAATCAGTGACAGGGACGAGGAAGGGCACTCCAGGCCGAGGGAAGAGCATGCGCAGAGACTCAGAGGCAGAGCCAAGCAGTGGTGACAGAAGAAGAGTGAGGTGGCAGGCAGAGGGGCCTCACAGTGCTGGGGACGTGAGAGAGCCGTCAGGAGGACCCGATGTGGCAATCACAATCGGAAAGTCCTGCAACGGTGAAAAAATCACTTTTTTTTTCATTTTTTAAATGAAAAAAAAATTTTACTTATTTACTTTTAGAGGGGAAGGGAGGGAGAAAGAGAAGGAAAGAAACATCAATGTGTGGTTGCCTCTTGCATGTCCCCCACTGGGGACCTGGCTTGCAACCCAGGCATGTGCCCTGACTGGGAATCGAACCAGCGACCCCTTGCTTCTCAGGCCAGCACTCAATCCACTGAGCCACACTAGCCAGGGCAAAATCATGATTTTTAGCAAAGAGTTGTCAAACACGCATAGAGCACCCACTCTGTGCCAGGCACTGCTCTGAGCATACACCACAGTCCCAACAACTCTATCAGGGAGGTGCTATTATTATCATTCCTGTTTTAAAAATGAGGAAACTGAGGCACAGGGGGATTCAGCAACTTGGCCAGTCAGTGGGGAGCTGGGGTTTGAAGCAAGGCAGTCAGAATTCAGGGTCCGACTCCCAAGATGGCAGATAAGCTTGTGGGGCCGGAAGCGGAAGCGCCACCTTGTGGAGGGCGTTTCTGCGATGGTTCCCAAGTGTTGACTGTCTTTTCTTACTGGTTCTCCATGCCCACCGCACAGTCACCCTTCACAGTCACCCTGAAGGCCATGCTGCTGTTAAGGGTCTTTGCTTTCCCGGATCCCCTGCTCACAGCCTCCCTGCATGCCAGCCCCAGGCCTCGGGACTGAGGACGCCTTCCTGCCCTCGGCCAGCCTCTTTGGCTGGGTAGATGTGCCGGCCTCTTGTCCCAGAGGCCATCTGCATGGTGGGGGGGCTGGGAAGCTGGGTTTGGGGCTCTGACCCCTGCCGCCTCCTCTGCACCCCACCCAGGTTGACCCCGGCCCACAGCAGGAAGACCCTGCGGAATTCCCGCATCGTCAGCCAGAAGGACGATGTCCATGTCTGCATTATGTGCTTGCGGGCCATCATGAACTACCAGGTCGGTCAGCCAGGCCGGTTCCCACCAGGAGCTGCCCGAGCTGCTGAGGTTCCAGGGCCACCTGTGCCCCAACCCTGTCCCCCACTGCAGAACCTGGGCATCGGGGCTGTTGGATTAGGGTCTTGAGGCTGACAGTCTTGAGGGGAAGCCTAGATTTCTGACCCTTCCTGGTGAGGTCCCCTAGAGCACCCCGGACATGACTGGGAGTCTGGGTGTGTGTGTGCCTCACGTGGGGACCTAAGCATATCCACCAAGAAAGGCCGGCCACCAGGCCCATGGGGAAACCAGCCTTGGGTCCTTTCATCGGGAGGAGTGATTGGTGAAGCTGGGCCTCCCTCCCTCAGCCAGCCTTTGAGGACTCGCTGTGTGCAGGGGCTGAGTCCCAGCACTGACTTTTGAACAGACAAAGGTATTTAAAAAGGGGGACCAGGCTTTGGCCGCCACAGAAGAGCTTGTGGGTAGATATAAAGAACTCCCCAATTTTGAGGGCAGTTAGAGACCAGAACGGCATGGCGCTGGCAGTCCCAGCGGGTCTGGGCAGGAGGGTGCTGGCAGTCCTGGGGGTCTGCCTGGAGCTGCTGACCTCTCCCTTGTCCCCAGTCTGGCTTCAGCCTCGTCATGACCCACCCAGCCTGTGTCAATGAGATCGCTCTGAGTCTCAACAACAAGAACCCCAGGTGAGGCCCGGGCCCCTAACCTTCTCCATACCTAGATTCTCCTGTTACTTAACCCCTTGCCTCCTCTGCCCCCCGCCCCCCCATCCTCAGGACTGCTGCTCTGGCTCATTCCACCCCGCTCATCAGCTTCCCTGTCCGCCGCGTGCCAGGCCCCTGCATACCCTTGCTGTGGGGCCTGCTGCTCTTGAGGGACAACCTGCCCCTCTCTCCGCAGAACCAAGGCTCTGGTGCTGGAGCTGCTGGCGGCTGTGTGCCTGGTGCGGGGAGGGCACGACATCATTCTCGCAGCCTTTGACAACTTCAAGGAGGTACTGGGGGCCCCACCCAAAGATGTCCTTGTCCTGTAGTGTTGCTCAGAGCCCTGAGGCTGGCAGTTGTGGCCTCTGCTGGGGGTGTTGGGTAGACATTTGGGGAACACTGGGTTGGAACAATCTGGGGTGGGGGAGCTCTGAAGAGAAGGTGCAGAATCATATGGGGGCACTGCCTGGGGTGACAGGGACAGTTACGGACATCTGCTGACCCTCAGCCTTTTCAGATCTAAGCTGAACTTGACCTATACACCTCACAGTTGCTGACTCTGGTTAACTGGCTCACAAGAAGTAAATGCTTGAGAGCATCATGCAGAAGGCAGCACACAGGATTCATTCCTTGAATGAGTATTTATTGAGCACCTCCTGCGTGTCAGGCACAGACTGGGCACTCGACATACATTCGTGATCAGTGAACAAAAGAAATAAGGCAGGGACCCCCCGGCCAGTGTGGCTCAGTTGGTTGGGAGTTGTCCTGCAAAGTGAAAGGTCGCCGGTTCCATTCCAGGTTGGGGCACAGCCTGGGGTGCGGTTGGGGCACGCATGGAGGGCAACCGGTACATGGCGTTCCCCTCTCTCCCTCTCACACACATGGGTGTTTCTCTCCTTCTCTTTCTTCCTCCCTTTCCCTCTCTAAAACCAAACATTAAAATTAAGTTTAAAAAATTTGGAAAAAGAGGAAATAAGGCAGGGAAAGACAGATCAACAACAGAATAAACGAGCAAACTGCACGTTAGAAAGTGATGAATGCTGTGAGGAGAGAGTCGGGGCTGCTGTTGAGGGAGGGGAGCCGGTCTCGGGGTGGGCATGGAAGCCTCCGTGAGAAGGCGAGGTTTGAGCAAAGCTGTGAAGGAAGTGAGGGACTCGGTGTGGCAGCCATCTCCAGCAAGAGCACGCCGGACAGATGGGTCAGCAGTGCGAATGCCCGAGGGGGGAATGTGCCACAACACTGGGGTGGCCGGAGAGGAGTAAGGGGTGGGGAGAGCTGGGAGAGATGGAGTGCGAGTGGAGGTTTTGAGCAGAAGAGTGACGCGGCCTTAGATTTAACTTGAGAGGAGCCTTTAGAGGCTCCAGGGTGGCAGCTGGAAGGTGGCTTAGGAGGGGTGCCCCCGGGCCCTCGGTGATGGCCATTCTCCCGCCCAGGTGTGTGGGGAGCAGCACCGCTTTGAAAAGCTGATGGAATACTTCCGGAATGAAGATAGCAACATCGACTTCATGGTGAGCTCAGGGGCCTGGCCTGCTCTTGAGTATCTGCCGGCGAACTGTGAGGGCTGATGGCTGGTGGGGGAGGGGCAGATGTGATGTCAGAGACGGGGAGGCTGGAGGGGGGTGATGTGAGGGAGAGTTGGGTAGGGACCAAGCTGGGTTAGTGAAGTGAGACGTGCACAGAGGGAGGGGACTTGGGAGGTAAGTGGAAGGCAGAAGGCACTGAGGACCCCCCACCCAGAGGATCATAGACCTGCTCATGTCTCCCACCCCCCAGGTAGCCTGCATGCAATTCATCAACATTGTGGTACACTCCGTGGAGAACATGAACTTCCGTGTCTTCCTACAATATGAGTTTACCCACCTGGGCCTGGACTTGTACTTGGAGGTGAGCCCTGCACTCTCCCTCAGACTGAACCATCTGCCCATTGCAGAATATCACTCAGTGGTTGGCAGCATGGGTGTTGGGGTCAGGCACACCTGGGTTCAAATCCCAGCTCTACCACTTCCTAGCCCATGTGACTTTGGATAGGTCTCGTCTCTCTGAGCCTCAGTTTTCCCATCTGTAAAATAGGAGAATCTTAGAGATAATAATGATTCTCAGTAGGATGGTGTCTGCCACATAATAGGAACCCAGCCCATGGAGCCAGGTGCTGGAACAGGCTCTAGGTGGCCCTGGTCTGGCTCCAGGAGCACATAAAGTGGGGTGCAGAGACGCCGGGCAAACGTGAGAGCTGGCTCACCCGGGGTGGGTCCCGGTCATGGAGGCGTTCTTTGCCCTGGGGAAGGAGGGCAGAAGGGCTTGGTGCTTCCTGGCCTGAGCAGAGAAGCTGCAGCTTTCTTCCATCTAATACCTTTGGGAGGCTTCCTGGAGGAGCAGAGCCTTTGGGATTGGATTTACTTTATTTATTTACATTTTAAAAATTATCGTTATTCTATTACAGTTGTCTCAATTTTTCCCCTTTGCCCTCCTCTGCCCAGCCTACCCCCTCTCACAGTCAGTCCCTACACCGCTGTCCATGTCCATGGGTCACTCATACATGTTTATTGACTGATCCCTCCCCCTTCTTTCCTCCATCATCCCCCTCCCCCTTCCCCTCTGGCAGCTGTCAGTCTGTTCCATGTTTCCAAGTCTCTGGTTCTAGTTTGCTGGTTAGTTTGTTTTGTTCATTAGATTCCTCTTATAAGTGAGATCATACGGTATTTGTCTTTCACTGCCTGGCTTATTTCACTCAGCATAATAATCTCCAGTTCCATCCATGCTGTCACAAACTGGAGCTCCTTCTTTCCTTTTGCTGCATAGTATCCATTGTGTAAATGTGCCACAGTTTTTTAATCCACTCATTTACTGGTGGGCACTTACGCTGTTTCCAGCACTCGGCTATTGTAAATAGTGCTGCTATGAACATAGGGGTGCATAAGTTCTTTTGAATTGGTGATTTGGGATTTTTAGGATACATTCCCAGCAGTGGAACTGCTGGGTCAAAAGGCAGTTCCATTTTTAGTTTTCTGATGAAACTCCATACTATTTTCCACAGGGGCTGCCCCAGTCTGCATTCCCACCCACAGTGCACTAGGGTTCCCTTTTCCCCACATCCTCTCCAACACTTGTTGTTTGTTGATTTATTAATGATGGCCATTCTGACAGGTATGAGGTGATATCTCATTGTGGTTTTAATTTGCATCTCTCTGATGGCTAGTGATGCTGAGCATCTTTTCATATGTCCATGGGCCCTCTGTATGTCCTCGTTGGAGAAGTGTCTGGGTCCTTGCCCACTTTTTCATTGGATTGTTTGTCTTCCTGGTGTTGAGTTCTTCATATACTTTGGAGATCAAACCATTGTCTGATGTATCATCGGCAAATATGTTCTCCCATGCAGCCGGTTCCCTGGGACTGGATTTGTTAAAGCCAGGACTAAAAGCAGGCTAGGGTACTGTAGCTACACAGTGGAATATTATTCAGCCGTAAAAAGGAATGAAATACTGAAATATTCTACAACATAGATGAGCCTTGAAAACTTTATGATAAGTGAAAGAAGCCAGACACAAACACCCCATAGTGTATGATTCTTTCATATAAAATGTCCAGAATAGGTAAGCCCGTAGAGACAGCGGATTGGCAGTTGCCACAGGTGGGGGAGGAGGGAATGGGGAGTGACTGCTGACGGGGACATCGATTCTTGGTGGGGTGATAAAAATGTTCTGGAATCAGATAGTGATGGTTGTGCAACCTTGTGAATATACTAAAACTACTGAATCGTACAGTTTAAAGTAGTGAATTTTGGTCTATGAAATTATATCTCAATAAAAAATAAGGGAGGGAAAAAATGCTGGCTGGGGCTCAGGCCTCTTCCTGGGGCTCTGGCGGTGAAGGCAGGTGTTGGAAAGGCCCCTCACACCAAGCCTCACCCGCCCTTCCATCTGGGAGACAGAGGCTGCGGCTCACAGAGAGCGACAAGCTGCAGGTGCAGATCCAGGCCTACCTGGACAATGTCTTCGACGTGGGCGTGCTGCTGGAGGACACGGAGACCAAAAATGCTGTGCTGGAGCACATGGAGGAGCTGCAGGAGCAGGTGACCCTGGTGAGAGCTGCTCCTGAACTTGGCCCAGAGCACAGTAGGCCCACAGGGCCCCACATCAGCATCAGGCACTGGGCCTGACACTGGCACGCCTACCTGGCTCCTGAGTTTGACCTTGAATGTAAATCCTAGATCCTCTGGGTGTCGTTCTCAGTGAGTGTTCACAGAGCCCCTACCCTGGGCCGGACCTCTGAGGAAGGCAGGCCCCCAGTGCGCTTGGACCCAGGGCCCTGACTGGGGTGGAACGTCAAGCCTGAGGCCCCTCCCAGCTCAGTTTCCTCTTCACCCACCTCCCCCCATCAGTGGTACCTTGGATTCCCCTCCTGAGAGAATTTTAGTGTCCTCAGTGCCTCACCCATTTGGGCTCAAGTGCCAAGCTCGGCCCACCCGCATCTGGGCTGAGCACGTCAGGAAGCCTCCCCCAGCCTCCAGGCGTGTCTGATGCCTCCCCCTCACTGCTGGTGACAGTGCCCGGCAGCGGGTGGGAACTCACCATGTGTCGTGTGCCACAGCTGACAGAGCGGCTTCGGGACGCGGAGAACGAATCCATGGCCAAGATCGCGGAGTTGGAAAAGCAGCTAAGCCAGGCCCGAAAGGAGCTGGAGACCCTGCGGGTGAGGCTGGGGGCAAGGGCCAGGCCAGGGGTGACGTGGGCTCCCAAGAACAGACCAGTTGGGGCTTCTAGGCTTGATACCTCCCTCCACTCTGGCAAGAGGATGGGGCTCAGTGCCAGGCCCGTGGGCCGGTACTGACCCCTCCTCCCCGGGGCTTGCAGGAGCACTACAGCGAATCCACTGCCATGGGTGTCTCCAGGCGTCCGCCTGAGCCCGAGAAAGTGCCTGCCGCTGCCCCCGCGAGGCCCTCGGCCCTAGAGCTGAAGGTGGAAGAGCTGGAGGAGAAGGGGTTAATCCGTATCCTGCGGGGGCCTGGGGATGCAGTCTCCATCGAGATCCTCCCAGTCACCGTGGCAACTCCAAGTGGCAGTGACGCCCCAACTCTGGGAGTGCCCACCAGTTCCCCCAGCCCAGGTGAGCAGGAGCGCCCAGCTGGATGGGGTAGGGTGGGGGAACCAGGGCCTGGAAAGGAAGCCTAAGGCCACCACCTGCAAGAAGGCTTGGGAAAAATAGGTTTGGGTTGTGGGCGCTGCTCAGGTGGGTGTGGATGGGTAGGAAACAGACCAGTGCGCATGCGTCTGGTGGGGAGGCGGCGACAAGACCACCCAAGGCAAGAAGTTGACTCCACCCTCTCCTTTTCCCTATTCTCTGTACTCCCGCCCACCTGCAGCAGAGATGGTTCCGGAAGCAGCAGCCCCGCCCCCACCACCCCCGCTGCCTGGCCAACCCTCCCAGCAGGAAACCCCACTCGGGGTGCCCCCATTGGCCCCGCCCCTCCCAGGCAGCTCGGAGCCCCCGCCACCTCCACCGCTGCCAGGCCTATCGCCCCCACCGCCGCCACCGCCGCCGCCACCACCACCTCCTGGCACAGATGGGCTGGTGCCTCCGCCACCGCCTCCGGGAGGTCCTCCTGATGCCGCTGGAGGGCCCAGCCCAGAAACGGGCACCGGTGAGTGGACCACCCAGGGCTGGGAGTAGGAGGAGGCTGGGGCCCTGGCCTTAGTGTCTTCAGGACTCTCCTACCACCTCCTACCGGCCCTGCCAACCCTTGCTGGACTCTGGTGCCCTCCAGCCACCCCACCCTCTGCAGCCCCAGTACTCACCATTCCCTCCTGGTCCCAGGGGTAAAGGCCAAGAAACCGATCCAGACCAAGTTCCGAATGCCACTCTTAAATTGGGTGGCCCTGAAACCCAACCAGATCACCGGTACTGTCTTCACTGAGCTCAATGATGAGAAGGTGCTGCAGGTGCGTATGGCCTTGCTTGTTGCCTGAGTGGGCACCAGAAGAGGGGCCTTCCCTGATCATGTTGGGCGCTAGGAGTGGTCGCCTCCTGTGCCCCATTTTACAATGACGGCAGGGAGCCTAGGGATGGGCAGCAAGCCAAACCGGATTCGTCAATCCAGGAGGCAGTGCATCCTGGCCCCCTCGGAGGTTTTCCCTTTCATCCCTGCGGAGGGGCGCATCCCTCCTCTCCCTCTGGCCTGTCTCTCCTCCTTTCGGTCCCCTCCACCATCTTGCCACAAACAACCCTGGCTTCAGCCCTTCCAAGTCCAGTTTGTTTTTCAAAAGGCATGTGTTCTCTGGCCTCCAAGCCATTGCTCAGGCTGTTCCCTCTGCCTGGAATGCCCTTCCTTTCCCCTGTTTGCCCCTGGCCAATTTAGCTCTTCCTTCAGGTATAACTGCTTGGACTCTGGGTCCCCTGGGTTGGGTACTGCTCCTCCTCCTCAGTGCTCCCTGTGCTGCCCCTGTACCCCCCATCAGGGCCTGCAGTCAGGCTGTTACTGGTTTGTTTCTCTGCCAGTGGCCAGGGCAGGGCAGGGTAGGTGGCTCTGGTACTGAGCATGGTGATCAGCCAGGAATGCACTAGACCCCAGCCCACCCAGCCCTACTTCCTGTCCCTGCACCCTCAGGAGCTGGACATGAGTGACTTTGAGGAGCAGTTCAAGACTAAGTCCCAAGGTCCCAGCCTGGACCTCGGGGCTCTCAAGAGTAAAGCAGCCCAGAAGGCCCCCAGCAAGGCCACACTCATTGAGGCCAACCGGGCCAAGAACCTGGCCATCACCCTGCGCAAGGGCAACCTGGGGGCTGACCGCATCTGCCAGGCCATCGAGACGTGAGTGCCCCTGCCACGGGCTTGTGGGCATCCCAGCGCTTCTGCTAGTCCAGGGCTGTAAAACAGCCTAGTAAAAGAGCCCCAGTCATGGGACAGAGTTCGCCAAGCTTTATATCAACCCCGGTCAGGGACTAGGGTGGGGAACCTTATTCCCATTTTCAGGCTGAGAAACTGAGGCTGTACTGTGAGGTCATGCCCAGACTGGGATGCTCCCATTCCCTCCCTGCCTCCTTGTCCAGCTGGAGGCACTCGGGCCCAGGTGTTTCGGCGGGACATCTGCCCCTGATGTATGATGGGGATCCCAGGCTTCCCAGTTGCCAACTTCCCTTGACTCCTATCTCTTGTTCCCTTTAGCTGTTGGGAAATAGCAAATCCTGAAGTTCATTTATTCAGTCAAGGAAGGGGAGGGGATCTGGCGGGTGTGGAGCAATACCTACCCCTCTGCCTCCAGGTACGACCTCCAGGCCCTCGGCTTGGACTTCCTGGAGCTGCTGACCCGCTTCTTGCCCACGGAGTATGAGCGCAGCCTCATCGCCCGCTTCGAGAAGGAGCAGCGGCCAATGGAGGAGCTGTCAGAGGAGGATCGCTTCATGCTGCGCTTCAGCCGCATCCCGCGCCTGCCAGAGCGCATGACCACGCTAACCTTCCTGGGCAACTTTCCGGATACTGTCCAGCTGCTCATGCCGGTGTGGGCGGGGCAGGCAGAGCGGTGTGGGCGTGGCCTGGGTTGATGGGGAGGAGCCTGCCCCAAGCCTGGGCTCCAGGGTGGCATTTGAGTGAGCTTGAGCCTCCTACGGGCTTGCTCCTACACAGCCCCAACTGACCTCGCCTCCCCATTCCCTCTCCCAGCAACTGAATGCCGTCATTGCAGCTTCAATGTCCATTAAGTCCTCTGACAAACTCCGCCAGATCCTGGAGGTGAGTGAGAGCCCAGGGCAAGGGTCTGGGAGGTAGGGTCCACCCTGACCCCTTGCCTGTTCTGGGACGTTGGAGGGAGATTCAGGCCCCACCCTGCACCTTTAGGATACAACAAATATAGTGTTCCCACCTCTCACATACAGTCTCAGGGTGGGGGTGGTGGCCATGTACAGGGTGGGGGCAAAAGGATAAACTCTTGGAGTTTATTCTTGTATTACTTATTTTATTCAAAGGTGGGTACAGTGGTAAGCCTACTTTTGCCCCGCCCTGCAGACAGCACCACACCTGAGCCCCCTGCCTGAGGGCTCAGCCCCTCTGGGGGTTACTGTGTAATTAGCATAGCACCCACACCTGCTCAGTGGGGTCCAGGGAACCGGTAGAAATGGCTGTTAGAAAGGTGGAGACTCTGAAGTCTAGGAGGAGATGCTGGCAGCATCTTACCATGGGGTAAGGATAGAAGATAAAATGGGCGTGCCATGGTGTTAGCCGTGCACATGTGCCAAACATGAGCACATGCATGTCCATGTGTCAGGGACCCAAGGGGTCCATGGAGGGCTGCAGTGAGGGCTGAGTTTGGGGCTTGCTCTTTGCCACCTTTTCTTGTGCAATTTGTGCCTCAGGGCGTGTCCTCAGCCCAGCGCCCTGCTGAGCTCTCCCTGCCTCTCCTAGATTGTCCTGGCCTTCGGCAACTACATGAACAGCAGCAAGCGTGGGGCGGCCTATGGCTTCCGGCTCCAGAGTCTGGATGCGGTGAGGGGCGAGGGAAGGGGTTCCTTGGCTTGGGCGATGGGGGAGGAGGGCTGGTGGCCTGTGGCTTATAACAGGTCCTCACGCAGCTGCTGGAGATGAAGTCGACTGACCGAAAGCAGACACTGCTGCACTACCTGGTGAAGGTCATTGCTGAGAAGTACCCACAGCTTACAGGCTTCTACAGTGAACTGCACTTCCTGGACAAAGCAGGCTCAGGTATGGGTGGGCCGTGCCTGCTGCCTGCTCTTGTCCTGAGGAGGGGCTCAGCCCTGGGGATTGATACCGGTTGGGAGAAAGGAGAGGCCCGCAGGATGTAAATGGATGGGAATGCTGCCTCTCTGATTCCCCGCCTCTCCATTGCCCCGCCCCCCAGTGTCCCTGGATAGCGTCCTAGGCGATGTGCGTGCCCTGCAACGAGGCATGGAATTGACCCAGCGGGAGTTTGTGCGGCAGGATGACTGCCTGGTGCTCAAGGAGTTCCTGAGGGCCAACTCACCTACCATGGACAAGCTGCTGGCGGACAGCAAGACAGCTCAGGTCGGCGGGGGCGGCCAGGTCCCGGAGGTGGGGAGGGTGGGGCTGCACTATGAAAGGCTACCTGGGTGGGTTGAGTAACCAAGGCTTGGAGTGGCATGGCCACAGCTGGGACACTTTGGGGGTGGAGTAGGAGTGAGAGGCCACCTGCCAGGAGAAGCGGAGATGGAGTGGCTGCTGTGTTGATGGGGGAGGGGGGTGCCCGTACAGAGCTGTGGTCAGGCGTCAAGGGGTCTGTACTGATGGGGCTGATGGGCTGTGTCTGCAGGAGGCCTACGAGTCTGTGGTGGAGTACTTCGGGGAAAACCCCAAGACCACGTCCCCCTCCATGTTCTTTTCCCTCTTTAGCCGCTTCGTCAAGGCCTACAAGGTATGTGTTTCTGGGAGGCAGGCTGGCACCACGGCAGGGCGCTGCAACCCGTCCGTGCGGGCAGAGGGAGGGGTAAGTGAGGGAGACCTCGGCTCATGGAGACCTGCCTTGGCCCCTCAGAAAGCTGAGCAGGAGGTGGAACAGTGGAAGAAAGAAGCTGCTGCTCAGGAGGCAGGCACTGAGACTCCGGGCAGAGGGGAAACCCCAGCATCCAAGGTAGGCAGCTGCCCCTGAGCTTGGTCCTGGGATGCAGGGGTGCTTGGCGTCCTCACCCTAAAGATCCGGCACTCTTCCGCTCCCTCGTGTTCACTGACAGACCCTGCCCAAGGCGAGTAGCCTGGGATGGGCATGGGTTCCTTCTGCTGAAGCCAGCAGTGGGGGCTGGCTCTGGGGGACCAGAGGGGGTTTGGCAGTGGGGTGGGGAGGGGGGTCCTGAAACTGCAGCTACATACCCTCCCCATTCCCCAGTCCCCGCCCAAGGTCCGGCGGCAACAGATGGACCTCATCTCTGAGCTGAAGCGGAAGCAGCAGAAGGAGCCGCTCATCTATGAGAGTGACCGTGATGGGGCCATTGAGGATATCATCACAGGTGAGGGCCTGGCCAAGACTGGCGAGTGCTTGGTCTGTCCTCCTGCGCTTCCCCATCCACCTCCGCACCCTGGGGGTCTGGCTGCCTCACTGCCTCTTTGCTACTTTTTCTGTCTTTTTCCTTTCCCCCCTCCTCCCTCCTAACCCTCCTCAGTGCTCAAGACAGTGCCCTTCACGGCCCGCACTGGCAAGCGGACATCCAGGCTCCTCTGTGAGGCCAGCCTGGGAGAGGAGCTCCCCCTCTAGCTCTCAGGTACCTGGGTGGCCTGGGCTCTGAGTCCAGTGGCTTAGCCCCGAGGGCCCTTTGGGGGATTGAGGCCTCTTGCCATTCCCTGATGTGGCCATGCATGCTGGGATGTGTTTGAGGGGGTCCGGTCAACATAAACAGGTGCACAACCCGGGTCCCTAGAAGGGTGAGGCCTGTGCCCCCCGAGTGGTGGTCCCAACCTCGGGCAGACTCCTTCCTGAAGGGTGAATGCGCTGTCTCCTCTCTGCTAGATCTTCGGAATCAGCCCTACATCCGCGTAGACACAGGCCGCCGCAGCGCTCGCCGGCGACCCCCTGGACCCCCCATGCAGGTCACCTCGGACCTTTCGCTGTAGCTGCTATTTCTGCAGATGGACTTTGGGGGTGGGGGGAGGGGGCTAGCTGGGGCACAAGGAAGGGGGTCCTCAGCTCGGCTGGGCCGGGCAACCCTTCTGCCACTGTCCTCTGCCGTGGGCCCACCTCAAATGGGCCCGAGCACCGTCACCTTGCTACAGGGGACAGGATCGCTGGCCCCTCTCCCCCCAATAGCCATACTGTACTTAGCCTCAGCGGGAGACTGGCCCGTAACTTATAAAGTGCAACCTCACCCCTACCCGGCCTCCGGGGACTCTCCGTGGAACTTATTTTTATACAAGATTAATAAAGATGTTTGCAAAAGATCTGCATCCGCTCTGTGCCCCCCGCTACATTCCAGCCTGTTTCATTCAGCAAAATGCTTTATTTGTACACATTCTTCATAGCAGCAGGTATCTGCAAACAGGCTGGCGAAGGGGAGTAGGGCTGCTTTTGCACTAGAGTTGGCGGGGAGGGAGCCAGCTTCCAGCGGCGCGTGTCCTCTACTGGCTGGTCCGAGAGCCCTGCGGGAGGTGGAGGGTGGTCCGAGAGCCCTGCGGAGGTGGAGGGTCCAGCCAGTTATTAGGGTTGGACACGCTGGGTTAGCTCTCCCTTAATCCGCCTTAGTGCTTACCCCATTCTGTTTCTACTGGTCTGCTTCCTACCGCCCCTGATCTGCATGGCCCCGCCCCCGGCTGCCAGCCCCGCCCCCGGCTGCCAGCCCCGCCCCCAGCCCTGCAAACACGCACTCGCCCGCGTGCTTCCACCTAGGTTGTGCTGCCTCTGGTTAGTCCTGGGCCAGGGGTGGCTGGAGGTGCAGGACTTGGGAAATCGGACTTCGGAGCTCGGAGCCAACTTAGGTATCTGAGAGTAGGGGCTGCAGGAACCTGGGGTGGGGAATCCAGTAAGAGAGAAAGGAGGGGCCAGTCCTAAGGGGCCTGAGTGAGAGTCCCCACTCCCGCGGGTGCCCCCAGCCCCACCAAGGGGAGCACCCGCTTTGTGCAGTCCGTGCAGCAGGCTCTCCAGCTGGGCGTGAGAGAGGCCACTGATCCGCGCAGCCTGGCAATAGAAGTTGAGGCCGAGGTGACCGCGCTCTGTGCAGCCTTGGCCCTGCGACCTGCCCCTGCAGCCTGGGGTCAGCGGCAGAGCCCGCTGCATCTTGGAGTAATAGCTAGAAGGAGGAAAGTGGAGCAGCCGTCTCAGACACGGCCTCCACAGCCCCCGCCCCCACCCTGCACCCCATCCACCAGTCCCATCTCATAGGTGGGGAACCAAACAGGGCAGGGCGCCACTTGTGTCTGGCCCGGGGTTCCTTGGGGCCTAGGACACTGACCCAGAATTCAGGGCTCCCCTCTCTGGGGCAGGAACATCAGGGTACTGCTGCATGGGGCAGAGGCTGCTTCCCACGATCCTGGGCCCTGAAGCTGGAACGTTTGTGCTCACCTCATCACCTCCCGCGCTGACTTGTAGGGCACAAAGCCCTGCCTTGTCAGCTTGAACAGCGTCTCTAAGAAGAGGGTCTGCAGGCCTTGGGGGTCCCAGACTTGGCTGTCTCTCACTTGGCCTGGTGTCAAAGAACAGGGGGGGAGGGTAAGGCGGAGCCTCCCTGGAGCCAGGCCCATCCTGCCCCACCAGCCCTGCCATTCACCCAAGTACTGAGTGAAGAGGTGGCTATTGGTGAAGACACCCAGGAAGTCTTCGAAGCCTACAGTTCCATCACCTGGGAAGAGAGAGGAGGGGTTGCTATGGGTGCCTGCCCCTGCCTGCCGCAGGCCTACCCTGTATAAGCATTAGGCACCGGCCGGAAGTTCCAGCCAATAGTGAAGCCAAGTGTGTGTCAACCCTGGCAGAAAAAGGAGAGGCCACGGTGACTTCAGAGAAATAGCTCTTGCCCGAGGGAATTCCCAAGTCAGAATGAGGATCAACACAGCAGAAGTGTCTAGAGGTTATAGGGTAGGCATGTTGATCAGGGCAGGCTTCCTGGAAGAGGAGACTTTAAAATAGGACCAGGCTAGGGATTCTGTGGGCAAGGGAGGTGTTCTTGAGGGCTAGAGGTGGGAGAGGAGGAGAGGGCAGACAGTGGGGTACCCACCGTCCAAGTCTGCCTGCTGCAGGGCCTCGCGCATCTCCCGTGGGCTCAGCTGGATCCCTGCGGCGCGCAGGGCAGCTCTCAGGCTGGGCATGCCCACGGTGCCGGTCCGACTGGAGCTGAACAGTTCGAAGATATCCTGGAACGCTGCAGGCAGAAAGAGGGGCAGGCAATAAGGTGAACCTCGCACCTAAGAACCCTGAGATCTGTCCCCCCAGCTCAGAGCAGACTGAGGACTTGGGTCATCCCAACCCCCTGGGCATTGTCACTTCTAACATAAAGAACCACCGTGGCTGCTGTGTTGACAGTTGTTTGGTGCCCATTCAGTTCTCTTGCCCAAAACTCATGTTTGGACGTGTTTGTATGAAAATCATTCAAAACTCATGTCCAAGGTCACACCACCAGCAGAGGCCATGCTGGGCTTTGGGCTCCAGTGGTCTGACTCTGGCTGTGGAGCAAAAATGCTTCAAGGCTGCTCTGCCGGCACTTGGCATGTAGCGGGCACAGAAAATTACTATTGAAAAAATTTATTTATTTAGAGGAAAGGGAGGGAGAAAGAGAGGGAGAGGAACAGGGATGTGTGAGGGATACATTGATTGGCTGCCTCTCGCACGGCCCCAACCAGGAACCTGGTCCACAACCCTGCATGTGTCCTGACTGGGAATCGAACTGGCGACCTTTCAGTTCTCAGGTTGGTGCTCAGTCCACTGAGCCACGTCAGCCAGGGGACAGAAAATTATTGATGAATAAAGTGATTCTGCTTTGCAGGACCTCTACCAATATCAAGGCATGATCTTTGGGGGGCACTGGGGTCCCCAAATGTCAAAAGGTTTCTTCCACCCCAGCTTCCACAGCCCCAGACCCAAGCAGCATTGGGGACTCAGGTTCCTTTTTTTCCATCATTTCTCCTAATATTCCTTTTCCCTTCCTTCTTCCATCCTGTGTATCCATCCATTCATCCATCACCTACCATCCAAATACCTTCCTGTTCACCAATCCGTCCCTCCCTTCATCCTTCTCTCTCACACACACACACACACACACACACACCAGTGAACCCTGGGGTTGCAGAGATGAGTAAATTAGACCAGCGCGGAGGGAAGGTTACAACACAATTGCTATTTTCCTCGGTGATCCCAGCCTCTGGGCAGGCAACCCCTTGTAGGTCTGCTCTGAGCACCCCAGATTTTCTCCCTGCTCCCGGCCACAGGGCTCTCACCTGACAGCTGCTGGGGTGTCAGTGGTGGCAGGTTCTTGTCTGCAAAGCTGCCTCAGAGAAAGAGGTTGGAAAGTCCTTTGCACCTGCTTCAGGGAGGTGCCAGGGCCAGGCACGCCTTTCCCCAAACCCAGCACCCTGCGCCTGGCCCCCAGTCCGTCCTCACCTCTGAGACCCAGCACGTGAGCCTGACCCTACCGAACAGGTCGAGGCCAGGTCTTTGAACTCCTCGGCCTTCTGTGAGGCCTGCTCGGTCTCCATGGCCACGGCAGCTGCTGGCTCTCTCTGGGTCGGCAGGGCCGTGTGCTGCTGCAGCCTCCCGTTCTGTGTCCTGCCGGCCTGCCCCTTTCTTGGGTCTCGCGTGAGCAGATTTTGAGGCTTCTGTGGAGGCCTTGAGGCGGGGAGAAGACACTCCCCACTAGATTGCTAAGATTCCAGGGGACCCAGGACTAGGCTTCCCCCCAGGACCCACCACACCCACAGTCCTCTATCCAGGGGGTTCAGGGGACAGTAGCTTGTAGTAGCAGTGGGCCCTCCCCTAGCCCTAGTCACCTGTACATTCTCTGTGCCCACAGGGGTCTCTTGGTCTTCTGCCCTCTGCTTCCTGAAAGGCAGAGCCACAGGCTCGGAGGCTGGTCCAGCGCCCTAGGCCCAGGGCGCCCAGGATGGCTTTGCGGTGGATTTTAACATCCCTTGGCAGGGGCGTCCTCTCTCCCTCACCTCTCTGCTGGGCAACCTGCTGCTTTACTCCTTTGAGTTTCTGACTCTCTTTAAGGCATCTGAATTTGCACCTCCACTCTGGAAGCTAAGGCAGGAGGCAGAGGCCCGGAGGAGAAAGCAGCCAGCCCCGAGTCCTGAAGTCAGGGCGTGGGAGGGTGGGGTCAAGCCCCAGGTGGGCTGTGGCCTGTCTCACCATAGTTGCCCTGGGAGGAAAGGGTTCCCTTTCTCCCAACTGTGCAAATCCACAAACCACAGGAAAAGAATAGTCTGTGGAGATGGGTCCCAACAGCTGGATGGCACCTCTGGCCCAGCCTGTCCCGGACGCTCACTCTGCATGTCCTCCTTTTCCCTCCTTCCAGCCTCCTGCCCCTTTCTCCTGTGGCCCCCAGCCCATTCTTAACTGACCACCCCTTCCTCACTCCCCTCTCCCAGATCCTGGGTACCACCCTTCCCAGCCCCCTCTCAAGGTGGACCAGGCTCTTTAGGCCCCGCGAGGCTGGGCTCCCACTTGACAGGGCGCCTGGGCACAGAGCGGCCCTCGAGGCTGGCTGCGGCACTGCCAACCCCCGCCCTCCCTGACTGCTGTCCTCACGCCCAGGGCCAGCCCTGCACTCAGAATTCCCTTCCCTCCTTTGCTGCCATCTCTCTCCTCGCCCAGAACCCTCTCCGCATTGTCCGCCTCCCCTTGATCTGGGGAGGCTTGTGCACTTTGTGTGCATGTTTAGTGCATGTCTGTGTTGGTGTGTGTTGGTGTGCATGGCATGTACGGAGCATGCTCTACGTGTGGATGTGTGATGTGAGTGCCCATCTGTCTGACGTTCTGGTCAGCTGATGGCATGTGCACACGCGCACATGTGTCTGGGTTGCAAGCACTGTTACACCAATGTAATAGTGGCTCTCCCCTGCATTTCGAGGTGACTCCAACTCAGGGCTGTGGAGCCCTGGAAGGCCGTTCCTCCAGCTTCATTCTGTCCCTGCTTCCAGCCCCTGGACCCTGTCCCTTCCCCTGCCAAGCCTTCCCCCTGGAGAGAAGCAAGGAGAAAGAACTCCCTTCAGACTCGCCTTCTAGCCTGCCCAGCCCCACCCCCCAGGAGACTCTCTCCTCAGATGATCGGAAGCCCTGTTTTATAACCTAAGAAAGTGCAGCCTCAGAGAGGGTGCTGAGTCCTCCCCGAGACTGGACTTGACTGGTCATGAGCCCCTATTGCAGGTGTGAATGTCTAGGCAGGTGTGCATGAAGTGGAACAAATGGGGCTGGCAGAACCCTCGGGGGCAGGTGGGGCCGGTAGGGCTGGGGTAGCTAAAAAATGAGGTGGGGCATCCCTAAAAAATTGCGACCAGGACTCCGCCGCCAGGTGAGCTCACTGGCCCGGGAGTGTCTGCACCGAACATCTCAGCCGGGGGCCAGAACTGGAGGTTTTATTGGTCTTGTCTAGTTATTTCTCTGGGGAAGAGGGGGACGACAGCTTAAAATGGATTTTCAGCAATAATGGACTCTCTTTCTTGGTTCCTGGCCCCGAGCTGCAATGCAAAAGAGAGAGCGTCACTTGGGCCCCGGTGGGAGGGTCAGGGGAGAGGGGCAAGCCCTGAGGCCGCTCTTGGGCGGGCTCGAGGGTAAGAGGACCTATTCCTGTTGCACCCTGATGGGCAGCTGACATGTGCCGTGTCCATTCATCACTGGGAAGCAAGGGGTGCTGGAGGACCCTCTTCCCTCTTCCGCCATTTGATGGAAGTGTCCTGGGCCTGGGGCTGGAGCCACGAGGTTCTCAGCCGGGCAGACGCTAGCGTGAGCATTTCCAGGGAAGGGGAGGCCATCTGTCCTCTGGGTGAGAAGCCTCTTAATGCCCTAATGGCTTAGAATGGCCCTCCCCGTTTTGAACCCAGGTCCCTGCCCGAGCCCTGGAGCGCTCACTCTCCATGGTCCCCCGGTCGCCTCTGGCCCTGGCCTTGGCACAGCACCTCAGTCCACTGGAACCTAGTTTCCATCAGCCTTTATGAGGTCACTGAGGTTGAGAATCAGAGCCCACTCCACCCCTCACCCAGCCCCTCATTCCACGGCTCCCCACCCACGGTCCTGGCACAGCCTCTGCTTGCGGGAAGCTGTGTGCCAGCCTCACTTACTCTTTCCTGCCTCCTGTCGGTGGAGAGGACATGACTGGGGGCGGGAGGAACTTCACTTTCCCTTCAAAGATAGCCATCTGGGGCCCCAGCTTGCTCAAGTCAAAGTGAAGGGGAACTTCGTTCTTGTCTTTCTGCTTGCAAACTTTCTCTGGCTCTCCGGCTTCTAGCAGTTTCTCTGGTGGCTTCTGTAGCAACTCAGAGAGCTTTTCCTGCTCTGGCTCCTCCTTGGCACAAGGGGTGGCACCCTCCTCCACTGGCGGTGGTGCCGGAGAGGGCTCCTCGGCATTCGGCTGGGCAGCTTTCATCATGTACTCCACATTCGGCAGGTCCATCTTGCTGGAGGAGGCTATGGCCAGGGAAGCTGCCAAGTTGACTACGTCCTGCAGGCTGATAACTGGTAGGGGGCTGGAGGAGGAGCCAGTGTCCGGAAGCTCTGGCTGGGTGCTGGGGTCCTGGAGCGGCTTCTCAGAGCACAGGGCATCCTTGGGGACTGACTCCTGGTTCAGGTGGCTGATGGTCTTATCTGTGCTCTTCTCACCCAGCTGACTGCTGGTCTCCCACTGCACGCTCTGTTCTGAGGCCTGGATGAGCTTGTCTGACCAGAAGAGGTGCTTGGAGGTCTGCACGTGGATGGAGTGATGGGCGGGGGTGGCTGGTTCCTCCTCCACGGGACTCGGGTAGCTGATGTTCCACCTCTCGCTCCACTGCGGGGTGTCGTCCTCCAGCAGCTCCTCCGTGTAGGGGCGGATAGGCTCTACTCTGTACGTCTCTTCCTCCGGGTCTTCATTGCAGGTCTCCAAGTTGGAGCTGAGCTTGGCCTCAGGCTTGAGCATGGGTGCCAGGCACCACTCCAGCGGTGGCACAGCCTCCTCCTCTGGCTCTGTGTCTGGGTCCAGGTCCATCTTATGTGGGGGCTGCAGCTCTAGTAATTCGTCCTCCCGCTGAAAAGTTTTAGCTGAAAGCTGAGGAGGCCCCTGCCCCTCAGGTCCTCCCTGACACCAGCTCCCTGCTCTATTCCCCCCTTACTCCACTCCCACCCAGCACCGCTCACTTCCTTCCCTACACTTGCCCCTCTTTGCAGAGACCTGCCTGGGGCAGGAAGGAGGCATAAGCATGTGTGTGCGCCCGAGAGAGAGAGGGAGAGAGAGAGAGAGAGAGAGAGAGAGAGAGAGAGAGAGAGAGCGTGCGCACGCATGACAACATTGGCCTTATACTAGGGTCCCAGAATTGCCAAGAATAGGGGCTGGTCAGAATATAAGGAAGATGGGCTTGGCCTCAAAGAACCCTGCCCCTTGCCTACCATCTCCCCAAAGAGGGGGCCCCGCCCACCATTACCTGTCTCTCATGTTCCCTTTGTTCCAGCTGGAGCTGGCGTTGGTTTATATCAATCCTAAGACAGAAGGAGAAAGAGTAGGTCAAAGGGCCCCATGGGGTTGGGGTGCTGGCTTCAGGAGGAAGGGGGCCTCTGGGGCCCACAAGGTCCCCTGCCTTATACAGGGGAGGGCAAGATGCCCCCCTCCCAGCTTATCTACTGTCCCCACTCCCACCAAGAGCTCTGGAGTTGTGTTCTCAAACTGCAGTGAGTTTACAAAGTGCATGGAGAGCTGGCCAGGTCACTCCCCTCCCCCTGGGAGGAGGGGTGCAGCTGGTTGGCGGTGCTTCACTTCCCTCGGGAGGGCGTTCCAGGGACTGGATGCAGCTCCCTGGGAGAACCGGTGCCCAGGAAGTGGCTCCTCACAGAAGGAAAAGCCCAGCCCTGCCCCCTCCCCAGCCTGCTCAGCAGATATGAAAAGGGGAGCGCTGTGTGTGCAGGGGATGTACGTGTGGAGGGGGTGTGTGTGTCAGTTTTTGTTGGCAACGTGCTGGTATCTTGGTCCTTGTCTTCAGTGCTCATCCATGTAACCCCCTCTCCTTCCTTGGAAGCCTGCCCACCCCCAACTTGGATGGTTCCGTCCTTAAAGCAAGGTGGATCTAAGGGGTCGGGTCCCATCCATGTCCCTGGGTGTGTCCCTCCACTCCTCAGTCTTCCTCCAAGGCTGGTGACTGCAGGCAGAAGCGGGAGTGGGTGGCCCCCCTTGCCCCCACCATGGCTGTTGGCCTGGATACTACCCTCGGGGAGATTTTGAAAACAGGCAAGATGGAGGGAGATCCTGGGTTGGGGGTACATGAAAACTTGGCAGTGGTGGCGGGGGGTAAGGGTTGGTGGTCCTGGAAGGTGGGGGAGAGGCCCGTCGACGTTGGGGGACTGGTTCTCACTGTGTGTCTGCAATGTCCACTGACTCCTTGGTGCAGCAGGGAAATCCATTGGCACCTGGCGGAGAGAAGGCCATGAGGGCAGGGGAGCGACAGGTGGGGAACGATCCCTGCGGGGTTCTGGAGCCTGGGCTGGTGGTGACGCTTCAGCCACCACGCCCCTCCCTCCCTGTCCCTCCCCTTAAACCATATGCCATTCCGTCTCCCATCCTAACCCTCGTTTCCTCGCTGTCCCTAGCCAGTGTCAGCAGTCCTGTCCTCAGGCCTGCTCCCCTCCACTCTTCATGCTGGTCCGTGCTGGCCCTCCGAACAGGTGAGTGCTAAGGGTACTTACTCACTCCCATTTATTGAGTACTGCTAACTCAGACACTGTGTCAAGCACTTTCGGCCCTTTATCTCATTGATTCAACACAAAAAAGAGGTTCGCTTGCCCAAGATCCTTCAGCTGATCATTCAGGAAGTCAGCACTTGAATGCAGACTGGATTCAGGAAGCGCAGCTGCCTGGCCCTGCATGCTGTCCTGCCCCAGAGCCTGGAATTGCGTGGGGTTCCCTGTCGTGTCCTCTTGAACCTTGCTCACCTCCCTGCATTCCTGCTCCTCCGTCCCCTTCTCCACTTTCTCTGACCAGGCTTCAGATCTGCCACTCACCCCGGCCTCTCCTATCCTGAAGTCCATCCTCTCTTTCACTGGCTTCTCACCCCATCACCCTGGGGTCAGCCAGGGTTCTCACCCCCAGGTGCTTGTTCTCAGGTGGTGCTGACACGGATCTGGTGGTTTGTGAGCCTGTATAATCCCTCCACAGAGGAGTCTGACTCCCTAGGGAGGCCTCCCCATCCCAGGTCTGTCCCTGGAGTCTTGTATCTTCCATGCTCTGGTGATGGGAGGCACCAGGCTGTCCCATTCTTTGCTTCGCAGGGGAATGGATAGAGGTTGATAGTGAGGTCATCATGGCAATGAGCAAGCTGGGTCCCCAAGAGCCTGGAGTGTGGCAGGAAGTGACAGCCTTGGCTCTGGCTGAGAGGAATTGCTCCCGGGATTATATCAGGAGGATCGGAATGTGCTGTGGCCTCTTCCTGGAGATGTAGAAGCTGAGGAGGGCCCTTGCATGGCTGGTCCCGGGGCGGGGATCGGGTGGGTCCGAGTTCAGCCCAGGCCTTGGGATCCTGGATCGGCTGGTTGCTGGGCTAGGAGTCTGCGCCACCATGGACGGGCAGTGGCCTCCTGGATTACCGAGATGACCACGCTCCCTTGGCTTTCTCCCCACCTGACTCTTTGTCTCCAACTCTACCAAGTGCTGCTCCTCCCCAGGCTGCCGACCTCCTCGACCTCCTCTCAGCCTTCCTTGCTTGTTTACAGAGTTTCCCTGGCAATGGAATCAACATCCGCAGCCTTAACCCTCCCATAAACAGCGACCGGGTGTGGACAGGAGAACTAATTATGGTGTGGGCCTCCTAGCAGCACCGGGGGTAGGGAACAAAAGCCTGAGGTTGATGAAACTTGGGGCTTCTGTGACATTCTGCAGTATGCGAAATGATTTCAATTTCCGATCGCTGGTTGCTAGTCTACAGAGATGCATTGATCTTGTATCTTCAACCATCCTAAAATCCTGTTAGCTCTTTTATTTATATTTTATAGATTCCAGGTTTTCTGCATGAATGGCAATGTGTGTGACTCAAGACAGTCTTCTTCCTTTCCAATCTGGATGTCTCTTCATTTCCTTTTCTTGCCTTATTAAACAGTCTCCAGCACAATGTTGAATGGAGCAGAGGGTGGGCATCTCGCTTGGCTCCTGAGCTCCGGGGGCACCATCAAGTATGATGTTAACGGTAGTTTTTTCTCACAGGTGACTTTTATTGGGTTGACGATGTTTCCTTCTTAGTTTAGTTTTTAATTAGGAAGGGATGTTGGATTCTGTTTGATGATTTTTCTGCATTACTCAGATGATCACGTGGTTTTAATTTTATATTCTGTTAACATTGCATGTCATATATACATTATATGTTAACATATGAGTACTTTTACATGTTATTCTGTTAATAATTCTTTTTGCAGTAAAATACATTGATTTTTAAAAAATATTAAATCAATCTTATGTTCCAGGAATAAACCTTATTAGGTCTTTTTATACACTGTTGAACTCGATTTGCTAACTTCTTTTTAGAACTTTCACATATATGTTCATGAGGTATTCTAGTGTGTAATTTTCTTTTTTTGTAATGTCTTGGTCAGGATTTGTGATATTAGAGTAATGAGGGTCTCATAGAATGAGTTGAGAAGTATTCCCTCTTCAATTTTCTGTGTTTGTGTGTAAAATTGGTATTCTTCTTCCCTTTATTTGGTAGAATTCACGAGTGAAGCTTGTGAACCTATGCCTGGAGTTTCCTTGGAGAAGGTTAATTACAAATTCAACTCTCAAAAATAGATACAGGGCTATTCAGCCTATCTATTTTTTTAATTGTGGTAAATATACATAACATAAAATTGCCCATTGAAACTATTTTTTTTGTTTTGTCCTCACCTGAGGACATTCATTTTTTTCATTGCTTTTAGAGAGAGAGAGACGAAGGGAGAGGGGGTTGAAAGAGAGGGGAAGTGGGGAGGAAGAGAGGGCTCCCTGGTCAGAGCCGCAGCAGCCGAGGGAGCGAGGGAGCGGGTCTCCTCTCTCTGAATTCCCTTGTTCCCTGATGTGAAGGCTCTTCCTGGAGCCCTTCCGGCCTCCACCTCATGGCCCTGGGCTAGGGGCTCCTCTCCCAGTGACCCCCCACCCCCCGCCCCTGCAGACCTCCATCTGGGAGCATGGCCTCTTGCTGATCCTCAATTAGAGGTGTGTTGCTCGCTTTGCACCTCTGACCCCCTGCTCAGAGTCTGGCACAAGGTGATGCTCAGCAGAAGTCTGCGCGAAGAAAGGAATGCCTTCTCCCTCTCACCTTGCCAAACCCTGCGGTCAAGTTCACCCCCGTGCCCCAGTGGCCAATGCGGTTCTGCATGCCCAGCCCACCTTCCTTTGCAATCTCTCATCTCCTTACGACCCCCTCTTCCTGATCCACCCTTCGTCCTATCACCCAAACTAGAAACCTGGGTCCCTGTGACCCCACCTCACTTCTGATCTCCCTCCTGCTGATGCTGACCTTGCGCACAAGCCCTTCTGCACCCCCACTGCCGCTCTCCGCACCTCCCACCTCCTAAGCCAACACAGACCCAGGCCTTACTACCTGCTGGCACTCAGTGCTGAGAGCTTTGCACAACTGATCCTTACAGTGCTTTTCTGTGTCCTTGGGTGTCTCCAGGGACCTCCTGAACTGGGCTTCCATTTCTGTTTTTTTGTGCTTCAGCCCTGGCCTGCTGGACAGCTGTGGCCGGACTGCGGCTGCCAAGAGCAGCGCCTTGCCCTTCCTTTTCACTTTCCTCTGTTTCTTCACCCACGTTCATGACACTTAGATTTATCGAAGCAGTTTGTCTTCAAGTGACGTCAGCTGCTCTTCCATTGCCAATGGCTGTAACGCTCCACCAAACAGCTGTTTCTTGTTTATTGCCCTAGGACGCTTTTGTGCAGAGTCTTTATCCAAGATTAAAATAAGTGCAACAACTTTCCTCTTCCCGGTGTTTTTACCTTTAATCACAGTAACTTTTCCAACTTTGCCACACTTGGAAAACTCGGTCACTGCTGAGTCGGGGAGCGTGCAAGTTGGATACATACACTGTGCTTTTACTCGGGGCGGACACATCTCTCATTTCTTCACGTGGAGCGGCTGGGAGGTCTCAAGAGCATAAGCTCTCTGCTCAGTTGGGGCTCAAGCCTGACTATTTCTTGTGTCCTTGCAGCGGCCTTGGCCTTGGCTTGGTGGGTACTGGGAAGGGCCAGGTGCTGCAGAGGAGAAGGAAGTGCAGTAACGCCTCTTCCTGGTTCTCCTTCGGCCCAGGCCCTGGAGGTGGGCCCGGAGGCAGGCGCTCTTGCTGATCTACATTTTAACTTCAAGTCAACGCCTCCGACCCAGGGCCTAGCCAGCACAGGAATAAGCCCTGAATGAGGTGCAGTAAACGTTGTATACATTTGTCATCCCAAAAATCTGGGAAAGGGGATCAGCTGCTCTCTGGTTGGTGGTTTTTCACACATTTTTATATAAATGCTGGCCTACGTATGTCTTCCGGGGAGAGGAGGTCCTAGTTTCAGTAGGGATCTGAGTCCCCATTATTAATAAGAAACCGGGGAGACCCAGGGCCTGGAGGGGCAAACGTCTTTGTTAATTGGCACAGAGGAGTGCAAAGCACAGAGGACGCGTTTGTTAAACACACGTCGAAGCGGATTGCTTTTCGCTTTCTGCAAAATTTCCCAGTGTCACACCAGGGACAACTGGACAAGATTTGAGCGGTTATCTTAACTTTGGATAACTCACGAGCCGTTGCCTGGGCACAAGGCCCCTGCTCTTTAGGTGTGCCAGGAACCCCTGGGCAAGAACCCTCGGTATCTGCGGCCTTAATCCCAAGGTGTGCATCCCTGCCTGCGCACGCGCACGCTCGCGCACCGCGGAGGGCCGAGGCTAGGCGTGGGAGTTAGGGCAGCAGCCGCCCCTGCAGGGATGGTGAGTGCTTTCGCTGGAGTCACTCTTCTTCAGGCGCCTGGGGCTTGAGGAGCAGGGGCAGGGGCCGGAGGCCAAATCCCTGCCCCCTCCGTGCCCCACCCCCTCACTTTTACTTTTCCGGTCTGGTCCCTGCCCCTCCGTCCCTCCGCGCCCCTCCCCGCCGCGGGCCCGCCCGCTCCCACCTGTCACCCCCATGCTGACCGAGGCGGCTCTGTCCGGGAGGTGTTGAGAGGGGTGATGGCTGGTGCCCCTCTGCCTCCAGTTGTGTCCTTTGGTTGGGGACAGTGAGGGGCGGTGGAGATGTGGGGGCGCCCGCGTCTGTGATGTCGCAGGCTCTGTGACGTCTCTAAGCAAGTCCTACCGGCTGGGAACAGCGCTCAGGATTTCTGGCGCTTGGGTGGCAGCGGCCTCTGGGGGGCGACCTCCGGGGAGGGTGGCCCCACCTGGTTTAGCACCCAGAGCCCCTCTCTAGAGACCTCCGGCGGCTCTCGCTCCTCCGCAGCAGGCAGCAGGGCTCCTGGGCTCTTCTGGGGGGTCCTTGCACCTGCCCTGGGCGCACCGGCACAAGGCTGCTGCCCTTTCCGTGTACCCAGGAGCCCCGTGGACCCCTCGGAGAACCCACCGAACCTCCGGCCTTTACTCCAAGGTGTGGATGCAGGTCTTCGCGCACACGCACACTTGTGTACGGCTTCAGCGGGTGTGGAGCCAGATGAGACAGGCACCCCTTCCTCCAGCCTGTGTCCGGTGACCAAGGTACCCTCTCTGGAAAGCCATTTCTGACCGAATGCAGGCATTCAGGAAGTGGCTGGAAGGGCTGGGAGTCCAGGCCCACTCTGGGGTCAGTCCCCTGGAAGCCTGGCCTCAGGGGCAGGGCGGTAGGTGGGGCGGGCCCTTTCTGGGCATGCAGCGGGCCCCACTGTCCAGGCCGGGTCAGTGCCCAGGCCTTCTCTCTGTCGTCATATTCCTCCCCTCGGCCTGGCAGTGTTGGGCAGGGACGTCCCTGTTGCCGTCAGGTGGGGCATCTTGCCCAGCTGGTCTGAGTGGATAGCTCAGAGGTGGGACTGGACGCACCCACTGGGAGTGGTGGGAAAAGCAGCCCCAATCAAGGGTTGAAAACCGCCAGTGCCCCAAACAAGGGGCAGATTGACAAGGTCCCACTGTGAAGGCCAAGGGAAACAGCTGCTGGGACCGGAGTCTCAGCCAGCAGGCTGACGAGAGTGGAGACGCCGTGGCCCAGATACCTGTTGTCACCCGAACTTTATTGCTCACAGAGGTCCCTGCAACCCCAACCCTGTGGTGGCAGGGCTGCAGTTCTTCCTGTGCTGGGGGCAGGGCCTCTCCCTGGGGAGGGGTGTGGCTCCTCGGAGACAGCTGGACAGAAGGCAAGTCATGGGGACAAGCTCTTCCCAAGGAGGACTCTTGCAGGCCCCTCAACCCCCAACAATTCACAGTTGATTAATGCTACATGAGTCTCAATCAGCTTCCCTCTCCCCCAAATAAAACACTGGACTGGGGCAATAGAGAGGAATGGAGGCGGGGGTGCTTCCTCTTAAAGAGATTTGGATGTTTAGGTCACATGTGTGGAGACAGGTCAAGACATGAATCCCTGCACCCCATCTCCTAGTTGCCTGTGCTTATGCAGAACCACAGACCTGCCCTTTGGGAGGGCGGCCGAGAAAGTGCTTTGAGGTCATCATCAGAGTGCAAAGTGCAGCTGGCAGTGCCCCTGTGACCAGGGGCAGGGCAGGGTCGGTGAGGGCCTGATACCCGAACTGTGTGGCTTAGGAAGCTGGCGTGCAAGACGTGGAAGACTGTGGCTCGGCTAACAGCAGCGCCCACACCTGTTGCTCTCTCTCCCATGGGTCTGCCCTGTCCGCAGACACCTCCCATCGGGGAGGTCTCACGCCACTCGCCCCTCACTTCCACAGATGAGGGGACCGAGTGCCAGCAAGTCAGGGGCATGTCCTTGGGGACTGAGAACCGTATCACTTAAACACCTGCTTTGGTCCCTTGCTGATGCTGAGTCCAGCGCAGGACCTGTGTTGCAACGCCATGGCAAGTGTGGCGTACGCTCCCAGGGTCAGGCATTTCCACCTCCCTGACTCTGTCTTGATGAGTTGCTGGGTACAAAAGGGGTGGATGGCCAGGCAAGACCAGGAAAGGGGGTCAGAGGGCCCCCTGTTTGCCCAAGGGTAGCACACCTGCTGCCTGGCCTGTTCCGACCTGGGGTGCAGGTCTTTCACCCCAACACGCTCACACCTGCCTGGGGGCCTAGGGGCTTGCATGCCCCTCCCCGACCCGAGTGGGAACCTGCTCTCCCCTGACTGCCAGCAATCGGTCACTGACGCAAAGGGGTCAGGCCAGGCTCTTTGGACCGGGGTGGAGGAGACCCTCTCTGTTCCCTGTGGGAAGAGGCCTCCTGCCTTCCTCCTCCTCCTCTTCCTCCTCGCATGGGCACAGGGTGTTCTCCTGGTGGGTCAGGCAGCACACAGGCGGAGAATCCCGGAAGGCATTTTGCTGGTGCCCGCTTTGCTCCCGGTCCCGCTGCCGAGGTCCCTGGGAGCAGCCTGAGCCTGCGTCTCGGCGGCAACACTGGGCACCGAGGACGGCCGCTGCTGGCTGAGTGGAGCTGGTGACGCAGGACTGGGTTAGGGTCTGTTCTCCAGCTGGCCATGCTTGACCCTCCAGCTCCAGGCGAAGCTGCCGTCTGGGGCCAGGGTGCACTGCAGGTCGATGCCCGAGTCCGGCACCTCCATGTCATAGCGCACAGGCTGCCCGTCCTTCGTCACCAAGCTGAAGGCTGCAGCTGGGATCTGGGGCAGAGCAGAGCAGCGGGCCTGAGACGGTGGCCTGGCCCGCTGGAGCACAAAGCTGCCGGCCTCGCCCTCCAGCCAAGCAGGCAGCCCTGAGGGCACTCTCTGCCTTTCACCTGGCCCCAGGGTGGGGGTCCTGAGCGCCCCTCAGTTACCACTGCCAGTCCTGCCCTGAGCCCCGGGGGGACGCCCAAGGCCAACTAGTGTCTACGGGGCCATTCCTACTTCAGAAACCTTCCTCTAGGAGGGCTGGGCCAGGTGTCCTGGCTCCTGGGACCCTGCCCCCAAGCCTGTGCCTGCTCCTTACCTGGCTGCTGATGCCAGTTGCAATGTCTCCCACCTTGACCCGGTGGAACTCCCTGATGTGCAGGTGCTCGCCATTGAGAGACTGTATTTGGACTTTCACACCTAGAAGGCCAGCAAGGTGACGGTCAGGAGAGCGGCCGCCGGCTCTCAGGGAGCCCTGAGCAGAGGGAAGCGGGCTGGTGGGCGGAGGCTGCACAGACAGACGATGCCCAGTCTGAGGCGGCCACTAGCTCTTCCCGGTCACTTCCTGTCAACACCAGGTTAGCGTCTATGGGGAAGTAGCACCCCAGGGTATGCACACCGCAGAAAGGAACTGGCGGCAAAGACTCTTAAATTAGACTGCAGGCAATTTAGAGTGTGATGCTCCCTGAGCTGGAGCGGCCGCTGGCCTGCTGGCCCGGGCTTGAGGCCATGAGCCCGTGAGTCACGCTGGCCCTGGGGAGGGCCCCGAAGCTGCGAGCTGACAAAACCCTTGTTCTCTCGAAATCACAACAGAACTTAAGCAACCAGCCTTGAAAACTAGTCCTATGTATGTTCTTTCTCCACTTCTGACTTCAAACCCCAAGAAGGGTCCCAGCAAACTTGTGGCTGACCTCCTGATTTAAATGCTTGTCTCTTTGGAAGACACTCATTGCTCAGTTTCTTGACTGTCGGCCAAGACTCTTGACTCCTGACCTTGGACACCATCGGCAGTCCTTGGGGGCGGGGGCTGAGGTCCCTCCACCCCACCAGGAAAGGGCCATCAGGCCCTTTGCTCTAAATGAATCAATGGCCAGGTTCTTCAAGTTCTGGCTGCCAGATGCCTCCCCCTCCCTTCCCCACGGGCTGGAGGAAGGGAGAGGGAAACCCCTCGGGCCCCCCAGTCCCAGGCAGACCAGGTGCTGGGGGTTGCTGAGCAGGTGGGGGTTGGACCATACCATTGAAGTAGCTTGGGGTGTCCGTGGGCCGGCCCCGGGCCAGCACCATGTTCCAGCTGGAGCTGCGAGCCTCGGCCTGGCTGCTCCATGAGTGCACGCCGGAGCTCAGGGTGTCCCGCGAGCTCTGAGAGGCCTTTGATGGGTTCTGGAACGACAAGCGTGGCCAGACTCAGGCCCTGGGCTCTGGCCTCGGTCTGCTTTGGGGCAAAGGGGCCCTGGGCCCTGCCCTGCGGTGAGGGACTGCTCTTGTCCTAGGCTGATACAGGGCTCCACTGGGTACTTCTGGGGCTAAGCAGGGAGCTGAGGTCAGAAGGGGCCCCCAGAAGAGGGTGAGGAGTGTTTCTATGGGGACCGAGACCCAAGTGTCCTTCCCCACCATTCCCAGGAGCCGCACCATTCCTTGGTTCCTCAGTGTGCTGGAGATGGACTGTCTCACTCTGAGAAACCCAAACTCCCTGCCCCAGTGAGGACCCCTCCCAGGAGGAGGGGGTGACGCCATCCCCTCCCTGTCTGTGCCCACTACTTGCACACAGCCCTCTCACCAGCCGGACACGAAGCCACCCGCCCTGTGCCCTGGCGCCTGGTCCATGGCCGACTCACCTTTTCACTGTCATCTGACAGGGAGAGGCTGTCGACGCTGAGGCATGAGAGAATTTGCTCCTGTTCCTCCAGAGAGAATGGCTGGGACAGGCTATTCAGAAATAATTCTGCAGAAAAAAGCAGAAGATGCTGTGAAAAACTGGGAGGGTCCGGCTGTTGTCAGGGCTCTTCCTGCACAGGCTATAGGCGCTGACTGATCGCTGGGCAAGGAGCTAGAAGAGCAGCCCCGCTGGCTGGAACGAGGAGGAGTCCAGGCCGTGGCGGGGCCCGGAGACCCAGGGCCCCAGAGGCTGCAGCGCACGTACCGATTTCCAGCTGCTGCAGCTCCTGCTCCGGGAAGGTCGCCCTCCGCTCCAGTGTGCTGGGGGTTCTGGTGGGGGCTGGGTCCAGGGAGGACAGAGGCAAGGGTTCCCACATCCCAGACTCCTCCTTGCCCCAGTTCAGGCTTGGGCACTTGTTTCGCTCTGGAGGGTCTGGAGGTAGAGGAGGTTGGAGCTTGGGGGCCCCGCCTGTCGTGTGCTCGGCTGGCTGGGGTCCCCAGGCCCCTGGGGGCAGCTCCCTGGGCTGGGCTGGGAGGGCCTGGTGCGAGCGGGCTGGGCTTGGTGGCGGACAGGCGTGGTGTGACGGCAGCCGTCTGGGCTCTTTGTAGTCTCCCCTCCAGGGGCTCTTCAGACCCCCCACTGGAAAACAGAGAGCAGCATGGTGAGGTGGCCGGGCCAGGGGGCCCTTCCCGAGCTGCAAAGGAGGGCTCTCCCTCCCTGAGGGACACACTTCGGGAGGGTGGCGTATGGTGCCCAGAGGAGGCCTCTTCCCTTAGATGGCCTCCTATCCTGGGAGCAGGGCAGTGTTTCTGGTTTTTGTTCCACTTTCCTCCCAGGTAACAGCAGTGAATTTAAAAACGACGGAATTGGCTCCAGGGAAGGACTTTATTACTATCCATGGTCAAGGGAAGATTTAAAAACCATTCCGGGGTGACACCAACTCAGGGCTCCCAGCTACACCGGCCTCCCTGGCCCTCTGTGTCCCTCACTCCTCCCTCTGCAGTCAGGCTCCGGAGGGCACGTTTCTCTGGCGGGGGCGGGCGGGCAGCCCCCCATCCTTATGACTTGTGTTTATGTTTGGGGTCGGGGTAGCAACCTTCTCTCTCCTGTTTTAGTTATTCCCTCTCCATCCCCATAAGCTCTGTCTTTCTCCTGCCCACCCGCCAGGTAACATTCATTCCGTTCAATGTGTCATTCTGGGTTTGATCTTGTTCTTGCAAAGTGTTTGTTGTTTTTATTTACCTATTTTTTTTTTTAAATTAAAAAAGAAGGCATTGTTGGCCCTCCGTTCTCCCAGCCCTATGGCTTTGGCCAGCCAGATTGCTCCGTGGACGTGGAGTGGCTTCACCTGCTGCATGGTTCTCTGCGGGGTGCCCCCCACCCTTGGCCTCTCCACTCCTCCAGGGAGGGACGCCCACCGCCCCCGCTCCCCTCCTGCAAACGATGCTGCAGTGCGTGTCCTCCATGTACCCCCTCGTGGGTCTGGTGGGAATTCCTTTAGGACATGCCCCTGAGTGGAGCATGGCTCCAGGCCATCAGACGTCTGCCCAAGTGCTGGGGCCCAGGCTGGGGCGGGGTGCCCTCAGCAGAGCCGGGGGCTCCTGTCCCGCATCCCCCCTCAAGTTGGCACTTGGTGCTGCCAACTTTCGGGTTTCCCCCACTCAGATGGCTGGAGAGTGACAGCTGGCTTTGCAGGACATCCTCCGATCCCTAATGAGCGGGAGCCCCTTTCGGTGTGACCCTGTCCCCCGTCTCTTGGGCACGCTGCCTCTGCACAGTACGATGCACTTTCATTTACATCGCCTCGGCCTTGCCGACGAGCCTGAAGCTGGGTCATTGCTGTGTTCTACACGGGGAAACCGAGACTCGGGCCGGTCAACCCCTTGACCCTGACCACTACACTACCCCACAGGCTCTCCGGCCCCTCCAGCCAGCGCGGGGTCCTTACCGTGCTGCAGCGCCAGGCTGACCTTCCGCCACAGCTCTACCGCAGACGCTCGGTGGACGGGCTCTTTCCTCAGCCCCTCCTCCAGAGCTTGGGCGGTGAGAGGGGCGCAGGAAGGCGGGATTTCCCTCACGGGCGGAGGCTCGCTGGCAATCTGGGGGTCAAAAGGCAACATGTGAGGCCCGCCTCCCCTCACTTCCCAGCACCCAGCTCTCTCTTCTTGCTTCTCCCTGCTCTCCCCACCCTGCTGTGCTTCAGTTGGTCACAAGGACTGGAGGGGCCTGGGGGAGAGAGAGGGCTGGGACTTTTCCAAGAAGAGGAAGAAAGGGGGCAAGGTAGGACAGGCCCGGGCCAGGCAGCAGGATGCCCAGGACCCCCAGGACCCCCAGGCCCAGCCTCCGAGGGGGCAGGCAGAAGTGGCCCAGATGTGGACCTGCCAGGAACTCAAGGAGATCCCTCCCCTAGGATCTGCCCTTGGACCCTCAGATTTGGGTGACATGTATTTTAGGCAGGATCCCACATTTGTGATAAGGCCTCTTCCTGCCCCCCCCATCTGCTGCCACTGAAGACCCACTAAAATGCCAGGCCACCCCCAGCCTGCCGCTGGGGCCCTGGGGCCCTGGGGCCCTGCCAGCTTTCCTGCCTGCTGTCCCAGGTGCCGTCACCGACCTTGAGGCAGAGCGGCCCTCGGAAGTACTGGGTCCAAGGGTGGCAGCCGTTGAGCATGTGCAGCATCATGCAGCAGCTGCTCCACACGTCCACCTTGGCGTCGCAGGGCTTGCCCGCCACCACCTCCGGGGCCATGTGGGTCTCCGTGCCGGGGATGTAGTCCCCTGTGGGGGCGAGGGAGGCAGCAAAGTCCCCAGTGGCCTCTGAGAGGCGAGAGCTTGGACAGTGACCACCCCAGTCCACTCCTGGGATGCCTTGAATCTGTCTCTGTTCAGGTGCTTTAAAGAGAGACAGAGCCTCCACTCGGACCTGCTGGGGATGAGCCGAGTCAGGGGTTCTGCGGGGGGCTGGTCCGAAGCATGCGTCCTCCGCATGTGGACTCTGCCCTTGGGACCAAACCCTTCACGTGCTTTATAAAAATGAGGAGGGACCTGGACATTGAACATGAGGTTGCAGAAGACTAACTAACAGGATCATGTTCCTGAAATTTTAGTAAGTGGAAAAAAAAAAAGAAGAAACCTTATGTTCATAAAAGACCAGAAGATTGATACCAGATGTAAACAGTACTGTTTTCTGGTGATCTATAGTTTTTGTTTTTGCTTGGCTCTACTTTCTGCAAACATATTGGAAAAGAAGTTATTTTTGGAGTAAGAAAAAAGCAAGTTACTTTGCAGCGGGGGGCAGGCGTCCACGCCCAGCTCGCACCCTCAGAATGACCGTCACGACCCTTTCCCAACAAACAACCACTTCTGAAGGGCGGTTTTTCCTTTTGCCAAAATGAAATCATTTTATGCCTAATGCTACACATGAGAAAAGCAGGTCACAAGATCGGGTTATAATGGCCTTAACCATGGACAGGAAACAAAAGACCTGGGAGGAATTACCTGCAATATTCATGATTATCTCTCCGGGCGAGAGGAGTGGCGAGAATTCTTTTTTTCCTTCCCTTCTATACCACTTAACTCAGTAGTTGCCAAATATCTTAGGATAGGTGTGGATTCTTTTGATAATTAGAAAAATCTAATTTAAAAACATATTTCTCCAGCTACAGAGCCCAGGCCTTTGTGCCCCCAGAAACGGAGCTCTCAGGGCTGAGGAAGGCTGAGGTCACAGACTGGGGACGCAGCTCCCCCGAAAAGGCCGGGCAAGAGGGATGGAGCCACGCAGCCCCTGGGAGAGAACCGGGGACCCAGGGCGAGGCACGCAGCCTCTCCGTTCTTCCGTGTGAGGGGAGCATCAGAAACGAGCAGTCGACAGGCGCGACTGCATTTAAGCCTAACGACAAAAGCCTTCCAGGATGGCCCAGGGGGCTGTGGGCTGAAGTATCCTGGTGGACAGAGTGCGCTCACATCTCTGCTTGCAGGTGTGGAAGGTACAGGAGAAGACACCGGGCTAATGCTTGCTAAGGCTACGGGCTACCGTCGCCATGGGGAGGGGTGGGAGCTTACCTGTGAGCAAGGAGTTCCCCAGGCCATCGGGTCGAAGGCACACAGCGTGGCCAAAGTCACAGAGGGCCGCGCGGCTCCCATCATT
Organism: Anoura caudifer; assembly: GCA_004027475.1. Taxonomy (NCBI): domain Eukaryota; kingdom Metazoa; phylum Chordata; class Mammalia; order Chiroptera; family Phyllostomidae; genus Anoura; species Anoura caudifer. The sequence goes on along the minus strand of PVKU01001317.1, from coordinate 208,989 downwards.
GGACAGGAGCACGTTGTCAGCTGCCAGGCCGCCCCGGGGAAGAGGAGGAACAGGTGAGTCACGACGGGCCCCGGCCCACCCTGGACTTCCAGTGAGGCAGTTTTCTGGCTGACCCTACAAGGCAGCTGCTGCTTCTGATTAGTTTCATTAGTCATGGAAGGAGGGGGGAGGGTATCAGTCCAGGCTCAAGGCAGGCAGCAGGCAGGAGTTCCAAAAGTGATGGCACAGGAGCAGAGGTTACTCCAGGGGATGCTGCCACTCAGCTCTGCTGCCCCGCCCCCACCCCAGGGGTCACCAGTGGGTAGGAGCTCAACGTGCAGTTCCCTGTGGGCACAACCCCTGTGGGCAACTGAACACTTCCCGCTGGCACACCCCTCTCAGCCTGCCACTGGAGGCGGCCAGCGAGGCCCAGTAGATCGGACAGGAAATCAGGCAGGATGGGAGAGGAAGCAGCCCGCTGGGGAACAGGGCCTCACCTTTGACATCGCCGTGCAGAATCCTGCGGGTGTGGAGGTACTCCAGCCCCTCCAGGGCCTGGCCCAGGTAGTAGAGGGCCCGGTCCTCTGGCAGACAGCCCTTCTGCTTTATGAGCTGGCCCAGTGAGCCACCTAGGAGACCAACGGCCAGGCTTTACATGGGGCTCCTCTGGGCCTCCAAGCCAAGGGCAAGGACCCTGGAAGGGCAAGTGGTGGAAAAGCAGGCCTTTCCTGCCAATGTCACAGGGTCAAGAGGTTAAAAATGGATCGACTGGAGACCAAGGTCAACCTGGGCAAGACTCGGGGAAACCCTTGGCTCTGCGTTTTGAGGGAGAAAGCACGGGACCCAGCTCCTTACCTTCCAGCAGTTCCATGAAGATGTTGACCCAAGGCCCCTCCTTCACCGCTCCATACAAAGGGACGATTCTGGGTGAAGCCAGTCCTGCACAGGACGTCAGCTCCTCGGCCCGAAACACGTCAAGGCGCACCTGGAGGGGCCCAGAGGTGGCTGCGAGTCAGGGTGAGGGGCCAGGGCTGGCTCCCCGCACAGACGCTGCTGGCATTTCCAGCAACAATTCTAAGGCCAGGCAGGGCCCTGGTGGGCCCACAGGACCCGCAGAAGCCAAAACGTGCACATTTGGGGACAGGGGCAACTCCCAGGACTTGATTAAAGTTCTGCAGAGCTGACGTGTACGAAACCACAAAACCCTGCAACCCTTATCCAGGCTCCTGGCATGATGCCCACTCAAATCTGCCAAATGCAGAATTCTTTTCCCCAACACAAATGTCTGGGCATTTCTAGGACACGGGACATCTTGTTCATCAGCATCCACAGCGACTCGTGGGATTCTGACTTGTCTAGCGCCGGAGTTGATGCTGCCAAGATTCTGGCTCTGTCAATGCTGAATCCTCATCACTCTCCTCTTCTGATTGTCTCATTCCTTTGAGGACTGAGATGTCAGTGTAGACGGGTAGTGCTGTTTACTCTGTTCGAAGTGGTTTCCCCAGCATCTGGGCACAGGACAGGCTGCTAGGGAGGGGTTTGGCCAAGGACCCTCCCGCCGTGGAATGGCATGCCTGAGAATACCCACTCGTTTTTGCAGTGACCAGTATGGAACGGCAGGAAGAAACAGACCCTGGATACAGACATCCTGGGCAGAGACCCTGGAGGAGCCACTTCTAAAAGTAGATCAATTCTCCTAAGCTATGTGTTTCCATAAGTGAAAGGTGGGCACCGTGGCATCTGCTCCTGGGCAGAGTGAAGATTTGATATGGTGATAACCAGCATCGGGCCTGGCAATCAGCGGGTGTTCAGGAAACGCCAGCTTCCCATCTCCTCCCTCCAACTCAGATAAGAGCAGCTTATTAAATTCTTAGACTTCCTAAATGGGCTTGTTCTTCCTGGCTGCCGCGGGTTCTCAAGTTCGCCTTAAGAGGTACCACCAGGGGGCGCCAGCAGTAGCAAAACCAGTCTGGAAGAAATTAGTCAGGACCTGGCAGTTTTCTTTGGAGACCTGCTGACTCGGCAAACAGGAGCTCTGCGAGGTGGGGTTTTGGGACTTTTGCCTATCAGTGGAAAATGTCTCTCTTCTGGTTACGTAAAGAATACCTGGTTTTGTTAATCAATTCGCGTGAACTTTGACTCTGTCAGTGTTTCCAGCTCTGAACCTGAGTTGGAACTAATCTACCAACGGGACTTATATTAGCAAATGTCTGTAACCTGAACTGCTCCCAAGCTGTTAGCCGAAGCACCCTAGGGCGCCACGGAGAGCTCAGCCGGGCGCGCCAGGGGTGACAGCAGTGGTGTACATCCGCGGGACACCGTGTAAATGGCTCGCACGAGATAGTTCCCTTTCAACGCTGGACATGCCGAATTTTTTTTTTTTTTTTTTTTGATGATATGTCTTTATGAAGCTCGGTTTTTGGAGGTGGTTGTGATAAACACTTCAGAAAGCTCATGTGGAGTGGGAAACGCAGGTGATGATAGTGTCCAATCTAATTTTAAAGCTTGAGAAGCTGTGCAGTCCAGTAAGGAGGACATCCCATTAGTAATTATGGTTGTTTAAGAACTGAGGAGGAGCCGTGGCTGGTGTGGCTCAGTGGGTTGAGCACTAGTCTACGAACCAAAGGATTGCTGGTTCGATTCCCGGTCAGAGTACATGCCTGGGTTGCAGGCCAGGTCCCTAGTAGGGGATGTGTGAGAGGCAATTGCACATTGATGTTTCTCTCCCTCTCTTTCTCCCACCCTTCCCCTCTGTCTAGAACAGAAGAGGAAATTTGCTTTCCACTCTTGTGCATTGTTATTCAAATGGCTACTAAGCTGTTAGGAATAAAGACACTATTTAACCTAATTACTTAATAAATGGAACTGTTAGATACTTGTTTTGGCCTGGGGCGCCATGAAAAAAATTACGAGCCATTACGAGCTGGGAACCAAGAAAGTTTGGGAACCTCTGCTTTAACTTTGAAGAGATCTGTGAGTCCTCTAGAGTGGTCCCGCAACGTTTTAAAAACGTTCCCACTCACCCAAGCAAAGGGGGTTGAGGGAGACTCTTTAAAACACAAGGTGCTTTGGAAAATCTGTGCCGGCCCAGGGAGAGAAGCTGAAAGGGCGGCCTGAGGGAGCGCGGAGGGGTGGGGGGCGGGGAACACAGGGCCAGCTCCCCTCCCTGGTCTTCAGTGTCCTCCACTGGAAAGTGAGGGGCTGGCCTGTGATAAGGGTGTTAATGAGAACTAACGTGGAATGCACACTTAGCACCTTCCAGATCGTTGGTTATTTGCATCTTACAATAGCCCAGGAGGTGATACTGTGTCCACAGAGCAGGCGCTTGGGAGCTGCTGGCTGTACTTGGCCAAGGTCACGCTGTCCCGTGTCTGTGGCAGAGTCAAAAGGAGACCCCAGAGCTCCGTGCTGGAGCCAGATGTTCTCAAGTGAACCATCCTTAATCTTTGGGCCACAGACGCCTCTGAAAATCTGATGAATGACACGGGCCCTTCTGCATCGAAACTCCGTATGCACCCACACGTGCCACACGCAGGCACACACGTGCGCATGCACATGCTTCAGAATGAAGTTCCGGGGGTTCGTGGCTCCTGTGAATCCACCCGCAGACGGGGCTGAGCACTTCCACATCGCTCGTTAAAAAGCACGAGTGCAATGCACAGGCCCCAGGAAGGAAGTCTGTCCACGACATACTTTCATACGAGGAAAGCACGGCATGGAGTAACCTCTGGGTACAATCTCATTTTAAGAAAGGATACAGCTACACATTTATATTAGATTTGTGTGTAACAAATCTAAAAAGATTTATGTCAAAGAATGGGACCAGGAATGGAGACTTCTGCTTTTTGGGTATCGTTTGAATTCTTTTATGTAGTGAGCTTGTATTTATTGCAATTACAAGACTAAACAAAACCTTAAAAAACAAACCAAAAAAACCTCTACATGAAACCCTGGACTCGTGACCAATCAGCATCTGACCTGGGGCCAGGGGTGCTCTAGAAGGAGGACCAAGGAAGTGTGGTCCTCGCCGTGTGTGCTGGATCCTCCCCAGGGAGCGCTGGAGGGTGCATAGGCTTGCCCTGACCCTATGTGTAGCCTGACCTCTGACCCCTGCCTGCCCCCCAGCCAGTCCCCCACCCCACCCATCCCGGCCCCTCAGCAGGGAACTGTTTCTCAGGTCTTCCAGCTCAACATCCTGAAAGACCCCACTGTCTGCCCTACCCCCTCCCCAGAGAGAAAGGAAAGGAGGAGCTGTCGGCCCAGCCAAGGGCAGCTGTGTGAGCTGCTCACAAGCCATCCCCATGGAGACCCTGGGCAGCGGGAGAGTTCTGAGAATGGATGCTCTGGTGGGCCCCAGCGGAAGCGGAAGCGCTGAACTGACCAGGAAGAGTCAGGGTAGTGCTCGGAGCTTGCCTCACTGCCCCAGGGGGGTGAAGAGTGGAGTATTTGTCCTCTTCTACTATGTCAGGGCTGTTTACCCCGTTGCTTGGGACTCTGAGAACTTTAGCAGGGGAACAGCTGAGAAGCAGGGTGATTAAGCTCCCCAGCACTGGCCATTCATCTCTAGGGCACTTCACACCCTCCGCTCTCCTCCCACCGCCTCCCCAGAGGGACAGCTGAGCCTTCTCCGGTGGCCTGGGGAGGGAGCTGCAGCTGAGGAGATCAGGCATGTGGCCCTGGCATCCCAGTGGAAGATGACCCACGCTGGCAAGAACTCCGCACATGTTTTGGTCAGTGGGGGTCGAGGAGGGTGGAGCTTGATTGTTTGATACAGTATGTCTGAAGTTTGGGGTAATACCTACGGATAGTCCCCGCTCTCCTCTTATCACCCTGAGGCTCAGACGCTAGAACTCTTAATATCCTGGCCCATATGGGAGCTGGGAAGCCGGGCTTATTAACATCACAATTTGTGCTTCACCCCTTAAAGCCACAGGCACCCCAACAGCAGCAGAATTGATCCACTCTGCCCAGGGCCTGGTCTGGCTACGTGGTTCCCTTCCATTTGGGGGTCAGAAGATCCTCGACAAAAGCTGCTTGAAAGCAAGGTCCTTCTCTGGGCTAGTTTATTTCACCTTGCCAACGGGCCCAGGAAATGGCCCACAAAAAGGTTTCTGATTTCTGGCTTCGGAGCTCCTGGATGCTGGCTTTGGGCCAGGGCCAGGTGGCTCCCAGGCAGGGTGAGCTGAGAGTCAGGGGGAGGGGAGAAGGTGGCAGGAGGGGAGCAGGGCCAACACCTCCCCAGTCTGTGGGCCTGTGTGTGACTTGACAGGAGAGGCCTCAGTTCCAGGCTGGCTGTGTGGCTTTGGGCAAAAGGCACACGACTCTCTCTGGTCCTCAGTTCTAACACGAGGGAGATGAGAGAGTGGAGAGGTGATTCACGCCTCTGTCTCTAATTGAATTCCTAGGACCACAGGTCCTTCTTCCCACCTTCCCTGCAAAGTGGTTCAAAGGTGGACTCTAGTCAGACCAGCCGGGGTCTCTTGCTATGTCTCACTTCCCCATGTTGCACATCTCCCAGGACCTATTGTACCTGGGCAACAGGAGGCAGAGCCCAACCTTGAACTGGACTGGACTCCCCACCTGCATGGCCTCTTCCAGGAGGCCCCTGTTAGGTGGAGTCTCTTTCTCTTACCTCCTGGCCCAGGTGTGGGGTGACCCACTATGTGGTGGCCCCACATGAATAACAATCTACCCGCCTTCCGGGTTTACTTGCCCTGGCTTAGCCCCAGGAGCGGCCCAGGCTGCACGCACTCTCCGGGTCCCTCTCATGTACACGCAAACCAACTCCCGGGCTGGGACGTGTGACTGAAGTGGACCCAGGGGCTGCTAGGACAGCCAGGCTCCGTTAGGAAGTTGGACTCTGAGCCACCCTGTGACTGTCCTTGAAGGAAAGCAGGGGGAGCGCAGCAGGCACCTGGCTCGCTCTTCAGCCCTGGAGCTCTGTCTGGCGCTCTTTTTGGCATACCTTCTTGACAGCGCACTGGAAGCCAGTCTGCTTGTCCTCCATCCTGTGCACCTCTCCGAAGGAGCCTCTGCCCAGGCAGGGCTGGCGCGTGGCCCAGTGGACCTCCTCTCGGTACTCGTAATCCACAGGCTTCAGTTTCTGGAGTTGGCAGGAGAGAGGCCAGTCTCAGCGGCCAGGGCCACAGAGGGACGCAGAGTCACGGCGGGAAGGCTCTGCGGCGGGTGGTCCTCGCCAGGCCGCTGGGCTGAGCCCTCACCACCACAGACACCACCGAGCAGGGGGCTGGGAGGGCGGGACCCAGGAGGGGGTTATGGGAATAAGGTGAAGGCAAAGGAGGGCCTCCCATGCTGCCCGAGGCTGGACGGCCCCTGTGATGAAAAGCCGCCCGGACTTGTGGGTGTGGGACAGGAATGGAATTGTCAACCACTTGACAATGAAAAAATACAACTTGGCAGCTAAAGGGTAGAAGAAAGGGAAGGACAGTAAAGGGGCAGGTGCCGAGGGACAGTGTCCGAGAGGGATGGAATAAAGCTCAGAAATGTCAGTGTGCGAAAGCCATTTAAAATTCCAAACTTTTTTAACTGGAGAAAGAGAGAGAGAGAGAGAGAGAGAGAGAGAGAGAGAATTGGAATAGAACTAGAGAAGAAAGGGGAAAGAAGGAAGTAGTGAAGAGGGGCAAAATCCAAAATCCTCCCATTTCTTATCGGGGTCACTGGGGAAGTTCTGAGGTTGGTATTTGCTCATTCCTGTTTCTCAGCCTATGTTATTCATGTAACACACACACGCTTTGGCAACAATGAAGGTACTAAACAGAACTGAGAATAGAAATAGCTAAAAAGACAGAAAAGTGAGCCTGGGGGTTGAGTGGGGGATTACTGCTTGTCATCAATGACAAGTCATTTACTATGATTTCATTTTTAACCACATGCGTGAGTGATTGCGATAAAGAGAAAATCATCCCCCTAAAGGGTGTGCGCTTGACAGTGGGTCTGGCAGGTTCCCAGCGATGCCCCTTCTCCCATAGCAACCCTTTGACGCCTGGTTCCCAACTGCTGCCCTCAAGCCAGGACTTGGTGGTGGTGGTGTGTGTGTGTGTGTTTGGGGGATTATTTACCTCGGTGAGTAGGACCCCCTCGCTGTCTTCAGCTTTGGGGCTGGGCTCCGGGGGCCTGGAGCCCTGCGTCGTCCAGGTCTTGGCCAGGCTGGCCAGGCTGTGGGGCTGCCCGGAGCTCACGCTGCCCTGTAGAGCATGCACCAGGTACTCCTCCACAGAAAACTTCTCATGAGTGCCGTGAGGCGGGCAGCCGGGGTCCAGGGGTGGGCCAGGCAGGGGCTTCTGACTGTCGACATAAGCCAGTTTGCCCAGGGGCGGGCCAGGCAGGGGCTGGTGGCTCTCTACGCCGGCCAGCTTGCTCAGGAAGAAGGACTCTAGGCGGTGAGGTTTCCAGGGCTGGAGAGGGTGGAATGGGAAGGGGTGCGGAAGTCTGCTGTAGGGGAAGGGGTGAGCGGGCTGGGGCAGGGGGCCCACGTCCTGGGGGTGGTGGAGTTTCCACACGTGGCTTAGGCATTGCAAGGGGCTGATCAGCTTGTGGAGTTCCGATCGGGGCAGCGCCGGACGCAGCCCCTCCCCAAGTTTCTTAAAACAAAGATGGCCAAGGCCTGGCTCCTTCAGAGGCTTGGTGAACTGGGCGGCGTTTCTAATATATGGGGTGCCAAGTGGGGACTCGTCCTCCTGCGGGGAAAACACAGGTGTTAGGACACAGGGCCAGGGCACAGGCACTGTCCCCATGGCCCCGGGAGCCGGGCCCGGGGACCACGGTGGGCCTCACCTGCACGGGGACTGTGCAGCTCTCCTGCTCGGGCGTTCTGGGAAGGGGTCTGGCCAAGGCCACTCCCGCCGGAGCCAGGGACTTCGGGCTCTTCTTCTTGCGTTTCTTCCGGGCTTTGCTGCGACGCTTCCCCTTCCAACACACACGGGCCATTTTGCCCTCGGTTGCGTGGGCCACATTGTTGGGGATCTGATCAAGGCCCTCAGACGGGCTGTCAAAAGGGCGACAGACAAGCATTCTGAGAGCGAGGAGGTGGGAAGACAGGACTGCTTAGGTAACTGTGGTGAGAGTCACAGACAAATCCCAGCTCACTCGGTACCAGCGGGAACGCGGGAACATCCCTAAAACCCTGGGAACCTCAGTTTTCCCATCTATAAAATGGGTGCAGCATTTTCTGCCACGTGGGTGGAGAGGTTTACAGAAACAGCTCATTTGAACAGCCTACCTCAGCGCCCGGGCCCAAAGGTGAGCTCCCCATGAACAGTATTATCACCGTGACAGCGTGCGCGCTGCTCTTCCGGACACACACCTATGCCTGCTCTCCAGGCTGGGCCGCCCCTGGAGGTCCCAGAAGGTGGCGTGTGACTCCGAGGGTCACACTCCAAGGTGGGCGTTCTCAGCTCTGACTGACAAGAGTTTGTTTCCCTCACCTCCAGAGGAAGGGGCAGTCGAGGTCGGTCACCTCTGGTACCTGGTGGCCGTAGGAATGTAAGGCGCCACAGAAACAAAGACATTCTGCCCGAGCGACTGGGCGCTAGAGGAGCCTGGCCTTCTCTGACGGCCCGAGGCTCACCGCCGCCATGGGTGTCCCTCGGCTCTTACCCCTGCCCGGCCAGACCACGGCCTCGCCTGCCCTGCCATGGCCTCGTCTTCTGCCTCCCGCAGGCAGGCGGACCCCCCCAGTCCCGGGAGGCTGCCAGAGGCCTGCCTACACACTTCTCTTGGGTAGCTCAAAGAAGTGGGTCTGTCGGAGACCCCCGGCCCTGGGCAGAAGGCACCCGGGCAGCGTGAGGAACCTGACCAAACACTGAGCATTTCAGCCAGGGCAGCAGCCCGCCCCACAACTTTTTTTTTATCACTAGCAGTTTCCAAATTCCAACGGTAAATAAGTCCGACTCGCAGTAGAAGGGGAAGTTGTTCCCAGGTTCAGCTTCCAGTTGCCAAGAGTCATCTTTGGGGATGGGGAGCCTGGGAACAGGCCGAGCCTCGCTCGGCCGCCTTCTGCCAGGGCCCCGGAGCCATGAGTCTGTCCGTCCCGCCTGTTCGCAAATGCTCATCCCTCCCGGGAGGGGTGTGTCTTGCAGGAGAAAAGACACAGTAGGCTTCTCCCACAGTTCGAGGGGCCCCTCTGGGCCTGCGCTCATGGTCACACACCAGCGAGAAAGTGCCTCGTGTTCCCAGCACCCTCCCTAATTGCTGGGAAACGAGGGGGAGCGGGGAGCAGCGAGCACTCCGAGGAGAACAAAAATAAAATGTCAAGCTGATGTGACCCAGAGGCAGTCATCCACACACTGTGAAAAGCTTTTGAAAAGCTTATTTGGCTGAGAGAGCAGCTCGGCCAGGAAAGCCTGGGCGGGTTCCAGGGCTGCACCACAGGTGCTGAGGGTGGGAGCCAGGGCCCAGGCGGGCGCGGCCTGGGCGAGCGGCCGCGGGCGGGAGGGTGCGGGCTCAGTTCTCCGTGTCCCCCGCAAGCGCACCTCCTTACCTGTACTGTTTCGACCCAGCGATGAATATCCGTTCGGAAAAGGTGGGGCTGAACTCTTGGCTGTTCTCACCTTTGAAGTAAAGAAAACGGGGTGGGACAAAAGCAGGAGGGAGAAGAGAAAGAGCCGGAATTCAGCACTTAGGAGAGAGGCATTTTGCAGACGCCCGATTGGGCCACCCCTCCCCCACCTCTGCAGGCCACCTCCCAGTCTGGTGGCTCACCTCCTCACCCATGCTGGCCCCTGTTGCGGGCTGTCTCACCGCACCCTCCCGGTCTGAGGGTCGAGAGCACAGGGCATGCCTATACTGTGAGGTCGCAGGGTGCCCACCTCACTTCCTTCACTGTGAACCTTCAGTGAGATGGTCCCCACCCAATCCTAACACAGTGCTCGGCACATGTAACAGCTCAAAAGCATAAGCTATTATTTGTTTACATATATGTGCACATGTGTGTCTATAGGAGTCCTTGTACAGTACATCACTCAGTCCACTTCAGTTTTATTCTCTTATCGCCTCAAACACCAGACAGAAGGCAGTGGAAGACGAGAAGGATGTATGCGGGCAAATGCCAGCGCAAGCTGCCTGTCTTTGCCCCAAGAAACCTCGTGGGCTGGGGAAGAGGGAAGGCTCCCGGCCGCCCCAGCCCTCCCAGGAGGAGCCTCTCAGGTTGGGGGGGGGGGCAGCCACCATTTCGAGCTGTTCTGAGGTACAGTGAGCTGCGAGCAGACGCAGGAAGGACCAGGCCGGCCCCCCTGCAGCAGCCTGCCGCCCGCAGGCCCCGAGCAGGTGCTTGTTCTTTGGGGTGGGGCCGCCGGGAGGTGGAAGAGGATCGAGCCCCAGAGGGACTTTCCAGGAGACCTGGCCTTTCCTGTCGGGGCCTCTTCGGGGATGCTCAGGCCGCCCGAGGCCATAGTGGAAGGCCAAGGGCCTGGGCCTGCTCGATGATCCGGCAGCGAGTCCCCAGGACCTGTGAAGCCCCCCACTTCCTCCGCCCAGCCCTCTGCCCTGCTCTGGTCACAGAGGGCCAAAGTCCCCAGTGGCTGCTTCTCCCTGCTTCAGTCTCAGTCCCCAGCACTGTTATAGCTCCCACTTCACACTGGTTCTCGGCTTCACCCCCAGCTGCGACCCGTGAGGATCACACACACAGAGCGGTCACTCTGATCTCCCTCTTTCGTAGGGGTCCCCGAACCTCACCTGCTCCACCCACCCTTGCACATACACCGCACCCACCTGCAGGCCCACCGTCCCGCCCCCTCTGCCAACGCCCCCCAGCCGGGCCCCCGTACATTCAGCCTGGGCAATGATGGAGATGGCGGCCGGCCCTCCCTCGGACCCTTCCTTGGCGGTGCCTTTGGTAATCACGTCGTTCAGGATCTCCCACTTCCCGCAGAACACGGGGCTCTTCTCCACGGCCTCGAGCTTGTTGACAGGGCTCTGCTTCTTCTCTGTGGCCTGGGTCTTTTCCTTGGCTTTGGCGAGCTCCTTCTTCTGCCCGACCGCCGAGCCAGGAGCGCCTGGGCAGGCCATCTCCATCACTGCCATCTCCCAGGCTCACGCTCGTCCTGCGGGAGAGACCAAGCAGAGAGCAGGTCACTCACCCCACGGGGCCTGGGGCCGGCTCGGCTTGGAGGAGAAAAGTGGGGGCACATGGGACTCGGCCTCTTTACGCCACACGTATTTATCCTCCAAATGTCCCAAGTGGCAAAGAAGTCCACCCCTCAGCACACGTCCGTGCCCCATGAGCTGTGAGCCCCAGTCCGACGGCACACCTCCACAAACAGACTCTCCCACGCCGCCCAGAGGGGGCTCCCAGGCCACTTCCTCCGGCAGCCGTGGCGCTAACATCTGGGTTGGTTCTCTCTTGCCTTTATAAATAATGGCTGGATCCCCTGTTGTTTGTTTTACGGCAAAGTTTGCTTCCCCAGAAGAGGGTGGTGGATCCTGTATTCCAAAACCATTAGTCACAGCACTGACTGCCCCAGCCTTGCCTCCTTAGAGGACATGTCCCCACTGTCCACAGGAGCTTCGCTCCAGCAGGAGAGAAGAAAGGTTTTGTTCCCCAGCAGGAGGTGGGTATACGCATGTGTGTGCGTGCACGTATATATGTATATATATAAAACCTAACGAAGTCTAAAAATCAACAGCAAACGGCAGCACCAGCTCTCGGCTCCTGTCCCAAGAAGCGTCTGTTGGTGGCTCTCCAGAAGGATCTGAACAGAAGGATCATGCTTCCCTCTGCCCGTCCAATCTCATTTGCTGGAAACCTCTCCTAGGTATCATTTTTCTTTCGGGCAACAAAAGTGGTGGTATTTATATGAGAGCCTCCAACGCCAACCTGCACCTCTAGAAATATGAGGACAGAGCCCAGGAATTCACCTTTCTGGGCTCCGTCTCCACCAGCGCTGTGTGTCATCAGGAAGCCGCAGGGTGGCCCAGTGTGGTGACAGTCTGTGCCGACAGCGTGTGGACGAGAACTGCCACACAGTGGAACAGCACTGGCCTGAGACTGTGACCATCTGGGAACCTTTTCAGAGACTGAGACCGTGAACTCCCAAAAGCCTGAGAAGGCACCACATGCAAAAAGGTCTTTCCTAAGTGCTCTCTGGCCCTGGCCAGTGTGGCTTGGTTGGTTGGAGCCTTGTCCCATGTACCCAAGGTCGCAGGTTCAATCCCCCGACAGGGTACATACCGAGGTTGTGGGTTTGGTCCCTGGGTCCCCGGGATCCCAGGTGTGTACAGGAGGAGAAAGATTGATGTTTCTCTCTCTCTCCCTTTCCTTTCCTTTCCTTTCCCTTCTCCCTCAAATCAATGGATGTATCCTCCAGCAATGATTAAAAAAATGTGCTCTCTGGTGGCAGTCTGGTCTAGAGCTGTTACTAACAGCTGTAGCCTCCCCTGCTACAGCTGCACTCATCCCGAATCACGGATCACGCCTCCGTGTGCTCGTGGGGCGGAAAGGCAGACCGTGCGAACGCAGCCAAACCCCTAATGCCTCTGGCCCTTCCTCCTGTCAAGCTCAAATGAGACAGTGGGAAGCTGGGACCCATTAAACTGAAAGCTTCCCACCGGCTCTGCCTCACCGCGGCGGCTGCGAAAGACTGAGAGCCAGTCCGGGGCGGGGAGGGGGGGGGGCGGGCGCGGGCGGGCAGGGGCGGCACGGGGGGGGGGGGGGGGGGGGGGGGGGGGGGGGGGGGGGGGGGGGGGGGGGGGGGGGGGGGGGGGGGGGGGGGGGGATGAGGGCGATGGGTGTCCTGGTCACAACTGCTGTGATCCTTGCATCTGTGCCTCCTCCCAGGGCCTCCCCGCTTTGAACTCAGAGCGGCTCCAGCTTTCAGCGCGGATGCCTGGGTTTGGTCCCACAGGCCAGGTGCTGAGGAGGCTCAGTGGGTGACCTCACTGTTACTTGATGACCTTAAGAAGTCGGGGGAGTGTTCTGACTTCCGTTGGACAAACGTCCTCCAAGGCAGGCTGTTTTCCTTGTAACCATCCATTCTTCCCACCCCACACCTCCTCAAGCCCTGCAACTTCCAAAAAGGAATTGTTTACAGTACCTCCTACTCTTCCCAGGTTCTTTACCAGGGGAACTGAGATCTTATAAACAAACCAAACCTCTAAACGCAGCAGCCTTAGAGGTCTGCTTACAGGAGCCTCCATGTTACTCTAACGTCCTCATTTTCACTTGAAGAAATGGAGACCTAATTTGGCAGTGACTTGCCCAAGGTCACCCAGACGGTGTGTGGCAGGGCAGGGCCGGGACCTAGAACCCCAGCTCTTGGCTATGCGGCCTGCTCCCCAAGTCTCTTGGTTGCAGGCAAACATGAGGGGGGAGCTCATAGTCCTCCCTGGCCAGAGGGCTCCTGAGGGCACAGCGGGGCGCAGACGAGACAACTGAGGTTGGCTGAGTGAAGGAAGCAAGGGTGAGCTTCAGGACAGGATGATCCTGAGCCAGGGGGATGGAGAGAGAGTTCCATCGGACGGGGGAGAGAAACGAGGCCAGATGGTCAACAGTGGCTCCGAGGGTGCCCAGCTGTTCGAGGTTTGGCTGTGCTGGGCTCCCACAGGCGTCCGCTGGACGTGGCTCATTCTGAGCGAGAGCTCCACTGGAGAGGCTGTGGGGGACCCTCTCACCCCCAGCAGCCACCCTGTCTCCTTGGTGGTTAGGTGGGCCACTGGCCAGGGTCCCTGATGCTCCCTCCACGAGCATGTCAGCCCCCCTGCCCCGGAGAAGCCGAGGTGGAGGCAGCCGAGCTCAGGGCCTCTGCAGTTAGTTCCCCAGTGACTCATCCAACAGCCTGGCAGGCAGAGAGAGCAACAAGAAGACTGTTGAAAAGCTAAGCCAGCAGCTGGCAGCTGAATCTGTGAAGGGCACAGGGAAAATGGACTGACCCTCACCTCCCAGGGGCACGAAATCACGGCCGGCTCGGGGACTGGAGAGCGCTTCCTGTGGCTGGCTTTCCTGGGCCACATGACCATGACTCAGGCCCTCATCGACAGACTCCAAGTTCAAGAGGCTATTCTCGGGACACTGGCCTCACAGCAATTCTTTCTCTTTCTCTCTCTCTCTCTCTCTCACACACACACACACTCCTCCCCTCCTCCCTGGCTTCTATTCCCCACTTCTATACTGGTTCTGATCTACAAAAGCAGGTTCTGCGTTACGCCTGGGACTGCTGGCCAGGGGGCCTTCCCAGCCCTGGGTGTTGGTCCCTGGCTTGTCACCCCAGCTCACAGCCCCGCAGCTCTGCTGCCTCCTCTCTCTCCTGCAGCTTGTGGAGAGCGAGGACTAAGTGGGAGCCAGTGTGTCTCTGCCTTTGAAGGCAGATCAAAGCCCCAGTCCATTACTCAGCCTGGACTCTCTCCCTGACTCCACTCCTGCCTTGAATGCATTCAGGCCTCTGCTCTATCAGCGCTGAGGATGTATGTGAGCGGTAGCAATGGCCAGATCCACTCAGCTCAACCACAAGGGCTTGAAAACGAAAGTGGGAAGAAGGAAAGGGGTGGAATTCATTCAGCATTCTCTCAGGGCCTGATGCAGGTCCATTGCCTGCTTTCTCTGCCGCGGCGCCTCAATGGGCCCCTGGGGAAGTGTGGGGGTCAGAATGACTGGGATGGGACCAGACCGACCCTTGGGCAGACCCGTACAACAGGCTTGCTGCGGACAAGGCTCCTGGACCCTGAGACTCAAACTTGGCTCCCTTTCGGGGTGGCCAAGTCTTCTGTCCAAGAGGCGGAGTCCCTAATATGGGCTGGAGGATGGCTTCAGGGTGCTCTGTGAACCCCAGAACTACACAGCATTTGAATTTTTTTCCCAGGGAAGAGGTCCATAGCTTCTGTCACCTTCTGCAAGGGCCTGACATTCCCCAGAAGGTTGCTGTAATCCCCCGAGAGATGGAGGGCCAGATGCCTGGTGCCGGCTCTGCTCTCCCGCCCCGAGGAAGAGGGCACGCAGCTAGGGCAGCAGTTTCCGACCTGCCTGCGAGTTGGAATAACCAGAGGAGTTCTGAAAAGGTGCTCCCCCTGGACGCGCTGGATCCGCCACTGGGCACGAGGCCCAGAATCTGTTCTTTTCACAAGTTCTCCGGATGATTCTGATTCCGAGGGGCCAGGGACTACCATTTTACCCCTCCCCGTACTGGAAGGCTGCGCTGTCCAATATGGCAGCCACTAGCCCCATGGAGCTATTTACCCTTAAATCAATTACAATTAAAGAAAATTTAAGAATCTGTCACTGTAGCTACTGTGTTGGACAGTGCGGCTGGAGAACATGTCCATCTCTGCAGAAAGTTCTGGAGGTTCTGCTCTGATAGAGGCTACGGCATCGATGTTTTCTCGACGGAAAAATGTCCATTCCTAGGATTCTGAGACAGGAATGGGTTTTGGATTCAATGAAGTTTTAATTAACTAGAGGGTACAAAAATAATGTTTTAAACATTACCTTCAGTGTTGAGAACCTCTCTCAAACGTACCATGTTTCACTTCTCTGTTTTAGTATGTATGGTAAAAACACCAGACTAGGAACCAGGAGGTAAGCGTTTTAGCCTTGGCAAGTTTAAACAAACAAACAAAAACAAACAAACAAAAAAAACACAAAACAAAAAAACCCAAAAACAAAACATACCTCAACTCCAGATATACAGAAGAGCTAAGAAGCATGCAACTGACACGTAACTCACACCGCTACAGAAGGTGGGCAAGGCTCAGACACACTTAGCTTCCCTTCACCCACCAGGCCCTCTGCAGACTCCTAGGTTTCCCAGGAACTGAGTTTGCAAACCAGCGACCTAGGAAATCTTCTGAGGTTCCTTCTAGTTCCCCAAATGCCACCAGTTTGTCACAGTTATTTGAGGGCCAGATGACTCCAATTCAGAATGATAACTGTCAATATTTGCCCAGCACCTACCGTTATTAATTTCCTTTTCCAATGTGAAGACCGAGGCTTAGGGAAGCTCAGTGACCCACCAAAACAGTCACACAGTCACAAGGGGCAGAGGCGGGGCTGACCCCACGTCGCGGCCCTCTGAGCCTGCACGCCAAACCTCAGGAGGCCCCCAGTTTCTTCTCTTCGCATCTTCGGAGTTATTTTGAGGACTAAATGAGGTAGAGTACAGAAACGCCGATCCGTTTGCCTGGCCAATAGGAAATGCTAAATGAAAGTTTGCCCCCTTACCCTTCACTAGGCCCAGAAATGCCACCACTGAGACAATTGGACTTCTCCGCTTCCTACAGTCAAGGGGTGGGGGCTTGTTTACACCATTCAACTCACTGAGTCTCGGTTCTCTGCATATAAAGGAGAGAAAAATCTCCATCTCACAAGGTCATCTTGAAAATGTCCACTGAGAGGCCAGGGCAGACCAGGGCAAATCCCTCTCATGACTACTTCATCTGGGAGTAAAATCTGTCCTTCGCTGAATGCCCAGAGGGGACAAATAGCAGAAGTAGAATGACTCAACTTCCTTAATAAGATATTAGTTGAAAACCAATCATATTCTGATGCTTGCTCTTTTAAGCCCCAGCTTGCCTGGCCACCAGGCCACACTGGGCCAGCCTCTGCCTATCAAGAACAAGGGGCTGCTCAGGAAGGGGAACCAAGGGCCAGAGCCAGGCAGAGTGAGCTGGCCTGGCAAAGCAGTCATCTGGCCAGGCAGACACAGAGACCCCAGGCAAGCCCAGCCCCGGCTCCCTTTCTGCTCTGCCTGCCCTCTCCCCAAACCCTTTCCCCAGCTTCCGTTCCAGCCAGACTGCTCCTTTCATTGGTCCCCACAGTGCAGCAACGGGCGAGCCTCTGATTCCTGACCTCTGCTCACCCTGTCGCTTTCTTTATTACTGTCTGTCTGGATCTCACCTATGCTTTACAACCTGTCTTGTCGATGAAGCCCTTTATGGTGGGCCCTGCGTACATTCAGCCAGGGTTCAGAGAGCATCTGCTGAGGGCCAGGAACTGTAATAGCCACGACTGGCCGGCCACCAGACGTCTTCTGCGTGTGGGGCACGTGCTCGGTGCTTTACCTCCATTGCTGATCAACCTCCCAGCAGCCTGGCAAAGGTGGTGATATTATTCCCACTTGACAGGTGAAGGAACTAAGTTTCCAAGTTATAAGTTACCTGCAGAAGTAAACGAAGCCCATTCATACAACTAGACAGTCTAACATGGGGTTAGGGCTAAAGCTAGGATATGCCTGGCCCTTCCCCCTGGGACTCAAGGATCCTCAGTTCCTTTCTAGGATAAAAGCTTGCTGGTAGAGCCCTGGCTGGTGTAGCTCAGTGAATTGAGTGCGGGCCTGTGAACCAAAGGATCGTGGTTCGATTCCCAGTCAGGGCACATGCCTGGGTTGCAGGCCAGGTCCCAGCTGTGGACGCACAAGAGGCAACCACACATTGATATTTCTCTCCCTCTCTCCTTCCCTTCCCCTCTAAAGATAAAATAAATAAAATCTTTAAAAAAATAAAATAAAAAATAAATTTGGGGGGGAAAAAGCTTGTTGGTAGAGGTACCTGGAACAACTGGGAACTGAGCAGTATTACTACCCATATGGATATTATTACTACCCTCATTTTACCCATAAAATCTACCCATCGTTGGTAACAGTTGCTTGGCCTGTGGACATGCAAGAATTAAAAACGAAGGCTTTCATCAGTAAGGGCCAAATCGGCTAAAAATTGGTCAGATTGCTAGGTGGCTTACACTAGTACCTGTTCCTGGAGTGTTACGATTTTTAACTTGATTAGCTTTACCAGGTCATTTCATTTTCCTAAAACAATTAAAAAGAAACGCATACACAACACACACACGAACGGGAGTTCCAGGAAAGACAGCGCTACCTTCTTCGAAAGAATCACCAAAAATGTCATCCCAATAAATTCAAGAAAAAGGTTAAAAAAAAAAGAAGAAAAGAAAGAAGGAAAGAACCACTGAAGGATGCGCTTTGACAAGCAGAATAGTAAACCAGAGAAGAAATGGGATGCAAGAAACAATGTACGAACGGGAATCAATATGATATGCCGGCCAGTTTAATTAACAATTGAATGTTTAAACAAATTAGTTTGAAAACATTAAGTTCCAGACCATATAAGTAAGGAAGAAGGGTGGAGCGGGTTGTTCCATTGGTAAAGAGTGATGAGAGCCTTGTCTCTAGGTGGAATTTGCATATCAAAATGTTTCTGCCTTGTTAGAAAAAAAATCATAGTTACATACATATGTTAAAATGTAAGAATAACCATATGAATAGAAATTCAATTCAGAGTTTCCAAACCAGAAGGGTAAAGAAGGAAAAACAGGAAACTTGATTGCTCTAACAAAGGTAAGGAGAGGAAGAAAAAAGAAGCAAAGAAAAAGACAGTACATATAAAAGGCAACGCAAGTTAAGGTGGCACAGATCAGCTGAAATAGTATATATCAGGGATCACAGCAGACAGGAATAGATTAAGCCCACCTATCAAAGCAGACAACCAGCTAGGATTTTAAAAGATCCAGCTAGCTGGTGGCTACAAGAGACAAAACACAATTAGACAGAAAGGCTGAAAATAAAAGATGGAAAGAGACACCCAGGTCAATACAAAAACATGCAATATTGATATCAGGCAAAATGCTTCCGACACAAAGATGTAACAATCACTTATATGCACACCCACTAAAGAGCCTCAAAACCCAGAGACTGGTGTCGGGCTGAGGCTTCATGGATGAGCGAGGTCTTGGCTTCCGAGTGTCCCATCACGGGGCAGAGAACCGCAGGGTCTTGTAACACAGCATTCTTTGGGCATGCACCAGGTCTGCTGGGGCCGGGCCCTGTGCTGAGCACTGGGGTGCACGGAGGAAGAAGATGCAGTCCCTTGAGAAGCTTACAGTGTACTGGGGGGAAAGAGACAAGTAGTCAGACAGTTACAACACAGCACAGTAACACAGCAACAGATACAGACACGCAGCAGATGCAGTGGGACACACACCTAGCCCAGCCTGGGGGGTGTCAGGAAAAGCTTCCTTAAAGCAGGTGATGCTCATGCTGAGTCTCGAGGGTGAGCAAAAACTTCCCAAGGAAAAGGAGAGGTATTTCAGGGAGAGAGAATGGCCGACGTTAAGGCACAGGGAGTCTGCACAGCAATCACTAACAGCTCCAAGATGCTGCTGGGCAGCTGAGGTCAGGAAGCCGCAGAGATGAGGCTGCAGATGGGGTTGGCGTACCAGATAACGGAAGCATGCTTGGTCCTGATGCACCCACAGGGGTTAAGTTCTCAGGAGAGAGAGAGGGGTGTAATTCAGGGGCAGATTTCAGATGGAAGGGCCTAAGGGGTAGGGGCAATGGTGGGTGGTAGGGCATTCAACAAAAACCCTGCCATTGGGACAGAATCTCCCTCTACCTCCCTGGCCTGGCTGGCAACATTGCAATTGATGGGCATCCAGGAGGCTTAACTCCCTCTCTCAGGTGGAGAGACCCAGTGGGCACTGGGACCCAGACGCAGACGCCGAGGAAGGAGGAAGGAGCACTCCTGGAAACCCAGCTCCAGGAATCTCGAAACCCACCTCACTTGCCAGCTTGAGGCCTGCCTCCCAGGGGAGCGATTTCTGCGTAAGCATTTCCCATTAAGGAGGCTATGAAACGTGAATGTGCATTCATCATTAAAATCCTCCAGATCAATAGTGAAAGAGAAAACGCCATGCCCACGAAAACGCAGTCTCGCTGCCCGTTCCATAGGTCGAACTGCCTGGTAACTGAAATGTACGGGAAGAAATTTATGAGCCGGCTTCAAATTCCCACTGTGCCTGTCAACACCGGCCGCCCCACACTCGCAGGGATACTGTGCTCGATGGGCCCCTTCAAACGATTCAGGCAACCATCTGACATCTATTCTATTAGCACAGGTTTTATCCACTTCTAGCTTCTCCCCCACACCCTCCCATCCCACACGGATGCTGAGCTAATCTAAAAACATCGTGTCCTGAAGATAACCTCAAGCTCGAAGACATCTATTGACTCTGCACCGCCTCGGGCTCAGTCCCAACTCTGTGGTCTATAATGCCTGACCACTCTTTCCCTAAACACGAGGTTTGGCTCTGGCCACTGTGATCTTTTCACACCCTGCTAGCGACTCAAGTCTACAGGGCTCTAGAGGAGCGTGCCACGTCCTGTGTGGGCCGCCCTGCCCGCCCTGCTTGTCCTCCGCAAGCGAAGCTGAGGCCTTCCACCTCCAGGAAGTCCTCCCAACAGCTCCACTGCACGGGCTCCTTTTCGACTGCGTACAGCACTGGGTGTCCTCACTTTTCTCCCCCTCACCCTGGCCCTTAATCACACCCTTCCTCCCTTTAATCCTCACATGAAATAATGTAGATGAAAGAGCTCTGGAGAAGATAAGGCTTTATGCCAAGAGAAGATTGTCATTTCTGTGCGCACAGCTCAGTTCTGCAATTTAGGTATGGAGCAAACAGTGATACGGAAAAAGATGCACAGAGATGTTCAGTGCTTTTTTTAATAACAATAAAAATCTAGCCCTGGCTGGTGTAGCTCAGTGGATTGAGCATGGGCCTGAGATGCAAAGGATCGCGGTTCGATTCCCAGTCAGGGCACATGCCTGGGTTGCAGGCCAGTTCCCGGCAGGGGATACATGAGAGGCAACCACACATTGATATTTCTCTCCTGCTCTCCTTCCCTTCTTCTCTAAAGATAAATAAAATAAAATAAAATAAAATAAAAAATCTTTAAAAAAATAACAATAAAAATCTGGAAAAAATGTCTAATTTTAGGGGAAGGATAATTATTAAGTAAATCCTGGTACATCCATTAAAACTGCTTATAATTTTAACTATGCGGAGAAATGCTAACAGGGTACAACGTTAACAGGAAAAGGGTACAGAATTATAACTCAAGCGCGACCCCGCCTATCCTACGTCCGTGTGTTATAACCACATTTAAAAAAATGCCGACACCTACCACGGACATGCAGCAACGCTGCTCTCTTGGAGGTGTTTGTTATTCTTTAGACTTTTAAATTTTTTCCACCTTTTTGATTCAGCGAGCATGTATTCCCTTTCTAAATGTTCATTTTTTTCGCAGATGTTTCCAAGTGGTTCAGAAATACAGAAAGGATATACAGTGACAAGCATAAGTCCTTTCAACCCTTCTCCCATTCCTCTGAGGAGATCTCTGTTACCAGTTTCTCGTAAATATATTACTCCAGAAAAGTTCTCTGAATGCTACTTTTATACTGGAGGAAAAAAATGCTTTAACTAAAAGAGGGGCCTCTAAGTACGGGATGAGAATTTAGGAGGCGCTGGTCCACCTTTGTGAATGGGGCTTAATAAGTAGGTGACGGCTGTCCCCCTCCCCCCACCCCACCACTCACACAGGAAGGCTCACCAGCATCCCTGTTGGTGGCTAATGAGATCTGGCAGCAGGGCCGCTAAAACAGAAGGCTGGGGACCAGCAAGATCATCCCTCTGGCTCTGGCTGTCATTTCCACTGCCTTTCTTGTTCTCCCCTGGGGACAGCGGGTTTGATCAGTTATGACTCAAAGAGTAGGAAGGTGGTCAAAGGTGGCCTGTCAGCTGTCCTCGATTCCGAAGGCCACTGCTTCCCTGCTGTTATTTATCACCACACACGGACGCGTGCACACAGTGGTGATGAGCCTGGGCAAGTGCTGGGCAGCAGAAACGCTCGTGGGCACGTGTGGCCCCATAAAGAGTGGGAGACAGCGGAACTGGGCCTGAGAGAGAACCACCTGCTCCGCCCTGGATGCATGCTTACGTCAACAGGCGGGATCTGAGGGCTGGTCCCAATCGGGAAAACTGGAAGGGGCAAGTTTCTCTGGCTAGTCTCTCCTTTCTTTTTATAATAGCTGACCCTGCTTTTAAACAAATCTTTGTTTTCAAACACAAAAGTAATACCTGCTCATTGTAAAAATTTAAACAATACAAAAGTAGACAGAGGGAAAAAAAAAATCCTTGCAATGCTCCTTCCTCCCCACAACCTAAGACACATTAAAGTTTGGTATGAATCTTTTAGTTCTATTACTATACATATACAAACATATAATTTGGGACTATTTACAAGATTATACATACATAATATTCTATAGTTCTGGGTGGTAAATTCCTGGAATCGAAATTTCTGGGTGACCCTTTTCTCAGTGGGTTCCTCTCTTCTCTTCTCTTTCTATGTGTCGGGGAGTAGGCAGCGTGCATCAGTCAAGGGCAGGTGGTCCCCAAACATTATATTGGTTATCTGCTAGAAAGATATGCTTGCCCTCAAGGTGCTTACAGTCCAGTTGGGGAAAATGGGTGGATGGATAAATAAATGACAAAGGCATCACAAAATGATCTTGGGATGAGAGGACCCTAGAAGTTATTTATTCCAACATATCACTTAATAATCCCAAGGTAGGACCATCCAGCTACATAACGGGATGGGCCTGAAGTCAAAAGATCTCGTTCGAATCTTAGTCTCTCAACACCCTGATGTGTGACCACACGCAAGTCAGTAATCTGAGACTCAACTGTCTCATCTGCTAAACGGGGACCCTGAAACCTACATAAAAGCATTTAGCAGGACAATTACACGTAAGAAGCAACATTTACATGCCCAATGCAGTGGCTGGCACGTACACAGTGGGCACCCTGTACACATCAGCAGAACCTCCAGAGAGGGGCAAGCTGTTCTCAGCTGAGCAGCCCTTCGAAAGTCCTTGCCTGCGCAAAGCTGAAACGCACCTCCCCCAGCTTCCAGCCAGCGGCCCGTGGGTCAGAAGGAAGATCTGGACCAAACACCCTCGGAGAAGGAGGCGAGAAACTGGAGAGCAGAGGGACAGAATTGGTCAGGAAGAAAAAGGACAACCCAGGAAGGAGCATGTTCTTTGACGAACACCGCATACGCCACCAGCTTCTCTCACCACGGGCAGTGCCGCAGCTCTCCCGGGCTGAGGAGTGACCTGCCGGCGCACAATGAACCGGGACCTAGAATTCCTTGGCAGCTAGAACTGGAACGAGTTGTCCCGTGCACATCTGCTGCTCCGTGTGCACACAATCACATGCTGGTTGTCAATAATAATAAAACTAATAACGACAGCTATTATTGTTCGCTATGAATTAGGTCATACATGCATTATGTCTTGAATCCTCACAATAACTCTGTGGGCAAGGCACGAATATTACTCCCTTGATACAGAGGAGAGCTCCGAGGCTCCGTAGGTCAAGTAATTTGTCCAAGATCACAATGCAAGGAAGTGCCAGGCACAGGAGTCGCACACGGGACTCTCGTGTTAAAGCGCATGCCCTCAGCCACGGCGCTGTCTCCACTTTCAAAAGAGCTAAGTCTTAAAAATTGGGACCCAATGCAGATGCTGCCAAAAGCCAAAGACTTATTAGCGAGAAACCCAGGGACTGATCCAAGAGGAAGCATGTTAATCAGGAAGCATAAACGCAGCTAGCCTGTGTTCTGGGAAAAGCAACTTGAAGATGGCACCGGGGAGCAGAGGCCCTGGGCAGCGGGCCTGCGTTTGCAGGCCGGCACTCAGTCCACTGAGCCACACCAGCCAGGGCGGGTGTGGTGGTGGTGGTGGTTGTTGTTGTTGTTTTAATAGCAAAGCCTTGAGTATCGGCCACTATCTTCATAAATACAGTCAGTACTTGGTCTCCAGGCCCCTGATTTGGGCATCATGTAAGCTTTAAAAGAAAAGCGTGACAATAGCATTTTTAATTTAACTTTTAAATCATTTACATGAGGAGAGCCAAGAGCATCTAGAAAAGATGCCACCGGGACATCATGGATCCACAGCGACAATTATGCAGCTGGCGTGCAGGAGAATGGGGGAGCATGTAGCGGGAAGGAAAAAATCCAACCATAGATGTACTTCATTTCATACGATAAGCAACAAAGACTTTTTCATGTACGTTATATAAAAACTGTCAAGTGTCCCTGAAATCTATAGATTAGGGCTTTTTGTGTAACTGAATATTCTGGGCTGCAGTGTGTACTGGTCACTAATGACCAGTTCCCCAAGATTACAGTGCCACAAACTGCCCTGAACGTGACCTAAAGTTAGCCAGACACAATCAGCCTTCTTTGATGAGTCAAAATGCACTTCTGGATCGCGCCAGCCTGGAGTCATCGTTGCCAGCCTGGAGTCATCGTTACGAGCAGTGTTTGGTTGTGAAAATCGCTCTCCTTATGTAACCCTCCCGACTGGCTGCTGAGCCAGGAAGAGCTCCCCGGGCTATGGCCAATTGCCCGCAGCACGACCACGCCCCTGCTCTCCGGGTCTACAACTCTGGTTTCCCCAGGTGGGACCGGCTTAGAGCACAGTCTCCCTGTATTCAGAGAAGATGGAGAGACACAGTCCCCGCCTTCCTGTAAGGGAGGAGGCTTCAAGTTCATTGTAGTCACTGGTGACTGGTTCCGAAATTGAGGAACTAGTTTGAGGAACTTCAGAACAAACAAGAAGCCCAAACACCTCAGCTTTCCACAGAAGGCTCCTGACACTGGGAGGCAAAGGGAGGGAGGCGCGCGGTCCAGCCCTGCCCTTGGGCAGTGGGGCCCTGACCCCGGCCTCATTTCAGGTGTTGCTTTCCACGCCCTTTGCCGGACGTGGCCTGAGGACATGCGCAGCAGGGGTGTCTTTGACACGTCCCTTTGCAACTGAGGTCCACATTCTTGTCCTCCCCCTGAAGGGAGAAA
Organism: Anoura caudifer; assembly: GCA_004027475.1. Classification (NCBI taxonomy): domain Eukaryota; kingdom Metazoa; phylum Chordata; class Mammalia; order Chiroptera; family Phyllostomidae; genus Anoura; species Anoura caudifer. Next base: position 184,354 of record PVKU01001317.1, on the reverse strand, counting down.
GGGCTTGGGACCTGTGGTCTGACGGAACAGTCACAGAGGGTCTCGGACCAATTCCTCGGCAAAAGAGGGGGACTGCGAACCAGCCAGCGGGTCTCTCATCCTCCCTCCGGACAGCAGGGCCTGGAAGAGGGAACGCGGCTTCTGGTCTTGCACTTTCACTCCACAGCGAAGCTTAGCCAGTGGCCACTACGCTCCAGGTGCTGCGCTGATCAGAGCAGACCTGTCGGTGACCGGGACAGACAAGGTCCTCGCCCTCAGGAGCTTTCACTGCCGTCCCCAAAGGCCCTCCTGCAGTGCTGAACCCATCACCAAGAAGCCCCGTTCAGGCCTCGGCCTGGGAATCTGCCTCAGCGGCGCCGAACCACGGGATTGGCCAGTCTGGTCGCCGCTCTCCCTACCCGAGGCGGGGAGGCTGGGACAAGTTGGCCCTGCCTGTAGTAGCTGGACACTCATGATCTGCCTCTGCTCTGAACATGTTTAAGCACGTTCCTACCCACAGTGCCTACACCACAGCACACGACTCCTTTCCCCCAGAGTGCTGAAGTTTCCAGATTGTTCCCAAGCTCCCGTTCCAAGCAGTACCAGGCCCTAAGATGAGGGAAATGCTCAGGGTGTTCCTGCCCCGACACTTGCAGGGTGGGGAGGGGATGCTCTCCCCTCTGAGGAATTCTGTGGGTGACAGTTCCTGCTGGGGGCGCATTGGGCTTGGAAATGGGGCATTGGGGGTGGCATCTTCCTTGCTCCTCTCTGGCGCCCCCAGTCGCGGCTCACAGTCAGCACCCGTAACCTGTCTGCTTCCACTCCGCCTCCCCCCCCCCGCCCCCCCGCCCCCAGCCATAGTGAGCTCCTCAAGGGCAGCATCCAGTCATCCCTATCTTCACATTCAAGCCCCCAGCAGAGCCGGCCACGTCTGATATGCTTGACAAGTGTGCGCCCGACCGAAGAGTGGCTGACACACTCTGGAGAAACAGGAGTGCCGTGGGCTCTGGGCGCCCGGCTGGCCTGGGACGCGAGTGTCCAGACTGCCCATCACCTGGAGAGCTGGAGGGGATGAAGCCAGCGCCCTGTGTAAGGTGTCACAGCATGACGTACTGTGACTGCAGCCCAGCAAGAAGGGCTCTTGTTCTTCCGTTTCCCACAAGCTGACCGAGAGAACCTAGTCATTTCCACTTCCTGGAGAAATGACCCTTTGGAGCCGAAGGACACCCGTCCGCGATCAGAGGTGGACATACGCGCTGGGTGGGAGGCAGCACACAAATCTTTGCCTTTCACATTTACCTCGACAAAGCTATTTCTGCCTCTCCAAGTTCAGCATTTGTCAGCTGGGACTGTTGAGCCTGGTTTCGAGGAAATTGGTTCATCCAACTAACTTCTTGGGCCAAAGGGATCTATTTCTAATCTCAGTTGGCAAAAGCATCCTGGTTGGAGGCTGGCTAAGCCCCCCTTTATTCCCAAGCCTCCCAACTATCCCTGGTAGTGACCAGTAGACGGAGTCTGGCCCAGGAAAAGAAAATGTCACTGTCAGCAGGTGGGTGGGAGGTGGCCCTCAGATACAACAGCTCTTTGTACTCGCAGGGGCCACCATCCAGATATGACATCATGCTTTGCCCACAGGACAAGTCCCTTCACTGACAGGAGCTGGAGGGATCTTGCCAGGATGACGCTGACCCCTCTGGCTCTTCTGGCCACCTGCACACCACTGGCCACATGTCTGCTTCACAAGACAAAGATACAGAAGAGCTTCCTGGTGCCCAGTGGGTTTGTTTCCTTACGGTCAATCATTCACAGCAACCGAACGCCCACTTTAGGTCAGGTACTGCTTGGCGAAGTAGGAAAGTGCCCTACAGGTGTGGGTAACCTTTGAGACTTCCGGGTAACCCTGCCCAGAATTGTGTTTTCTTATCAACCTTGACCTTCTTCTAGTTACATGAACTTCATGGTACAAGAGAGTGCCAAATAAATAGCTTTCTGTTTACTTTTGCTGAGACCCGGAGCAGCTGCTGCTCTGACTCCACCCTCCCCAGGTCTGCCAGAACTTGCAGAGAGGCCGAGAGTGGCAGGGTCGGGGTGGGGGAGCAAAGGAGGGACAAAATACAGTTCCTTTGTGCTGTGGCGGCGCGGCCCAGTGAAAACAGCCTGGACTTCAGTCACTTTTAGTCATTAACTGGCTTCGGGCAACTCACTGGGTTTCCTTGGGTCACCATTTTCTCTTTAGTGAAAAAAAGGAGCTTGCAACCAGTAATTAGTTCAGCCTGTAATTCTAATAGCACTTCTTTGACAGGGAGCGTAAGGCCCAATGTCACTTAGCCATTCCTGCCTGGAGTGCCTGCTGGTTAGTCCGGGTTGATGGGGTGTGAAGCTGGGGCCAGGAGAAGCTTGCCGACCACTGGTGAGGTAACGCTAATTCTGAGCCCACTCTGTGGGTGACCCTGGAGGTTGGTCACGGATGGCCCCGACCACCAGCAGTCAAGTTCAACAATGACTGCCCTGAGCTAGAACACAGTCTGAGCAAATTCTTTGCCTTGATGGACACCTGGTCATGGCTTTAGCGGTAAGAGGGTCAGCAGAAGCCACAACAACCGGACACTGTGAAAGGGACGGCCAGGCATCCCTCTGCGGCTCCTTTTTGAGTCCACACAGCAGCTCCAGAAGTGCAGAGGTGGTGGCAGGCTGGACTTCCACAGTTTCCAGACACGCAGGGTGTGATCCAGCCTCCCCCCTCCTGGAGCTCAGCAGAGCCTCCAGCGCAGGTGGTGAAAAGCAGGCAGGTAGAAGAAGGCTGCCCGAAAGGTCTTCCACACCAGAGCACGGTCTGCGCCTCTCTGCTCTTTGCCAAGGGGTTCCCCAGCTGCAGGGGTCAGAGCTCCCCTCCTGCTTCTTTGCTGACTGTCACGGGAAGCGGGCCATTTCCACCCGCAAGGCGGCCGGACTCAGGAGGGCACCGAGACTGTTGACCGGGCTCTGGGTTCATCTCCCTGTCAGTGGGTGGGCCTTCGGAGTCCACCTTGGCTCCAAGGTCCCTGCCTCTGATGCCCGTGGCCTGAAATGAACATGATCTTTGGCAGAGAACTTCTCCACCAGGTCTGCTCAAGACTTCCTCTGCAACTGTGTTCAGTGAATAAATCACCGGTCACCTCCACCCCTGCAGGGGTGACTCACCTTCCAGAGAAAGTACTCTGCTCACCTAAGCAAAGCTGCCTGGAAAATGACGAAGGCACCTATCAAATGCAGCCTGTGGGGCCAAACAGCTACTGAGCCTGGCTCCAGACACTCTGCCTCTCACCTCCAGCCGGAAGTCAAGTGTGGAGCTGCCACTCCAGGCCTGCTGGTTTCATTTTCGTCTGCACATCCGGTAATCTATTTTTTCTAAAAACTAGGTTCACTTTAGAAATGACTCTTTGGCCATCGAGATAGCTTCCCCAGGAGAAAACAAAATGTTATTTAAAGGGAACATCAGCCTGGTGGGAGCCTATATTTTTGTTTCATAGTAGAAAGGGGGAAAATAATTTAGAATGTAATGTGAAGCCATCCCTCCACCCCTTGGGTGATTTAAAGGGAACTCTCCAAGTCTGTAACTACAGACCCAGGGCCCCCCAGAGACGGCACCAGTGAGAAGTCGACAGAGGCATATTTATAAGAGGAAAGGATGGCGAGCTGGGGGTGCCACGTGGTTGTGGGAACCCTACCCCACAGAACCAAAATTACCTCCTAGGCCCCGGAACAAAGAGGAACCACCAGTCCTTGTCGACTTATCTTCTACACAGTGTTTTTCCTTTTCCACCCCCCGGAGTTAAGGTTGGGACCCACCTCACCGCATGGAGGGCTCAAGAAAGCCCTGGAAAGGCCCAGCTCTGCCTGTGGCTCAGAGCCCTGGGAGGGCCGAGGGTGCCCAGGAGTCAGAATCACCAACTCTGACCAGGCAGAGCCTGGCTCAGTTGGAGGGTGGTGAGGGCAATGTCTAGTGTGAGACAGGAAGAACCTGAAAGCTAAAACTTCTGGGCAGGAGAAATGTCCCTCTGGAGGTGCTGCTGAGAAAATGACTCTCTGCCTTGTCAGGCCGTCTGACCCACCCTGACAGCATCTTACGGAAAACAGGTCCAGTCGATGTGGTGACTGGTAACTACAACTACTGCTATTACTACGGCTCCTATCACCGACGTGGTTTACAGCAGACACGGGCACCGCTGACAGCGCTCCCGTTCTGGGGCTTGTGATATGCCAGGCACCGAGCGCAGGGCTTAGTGGATACCCTCTCATCGTCTACTCGCAGCAGCCCGATGAAGTGTTTCTGATTCCACGTACACAGGAGGCGCCCCGCGCTTAGAGAAGTGAAGTGATCTGCCTGAGCTCACAAAGGCAGTGGCAGACCAGGACCTGACCCCGGTCTGCCTGCCCCACGGCCTGAACCCCCGACCTTTGACACGGAGACGGCATGGACCTGCTCCGCGGCTTTGGAGAAACCATTTCCCCACTCTGCCCTAAGGTCCGCATCTGCAAAACGAGGGCGGGCAGATCCGTCCAGAGGATGTGCTGTTCCTCTTCTAGCATTTTTAATAATCATGGATGGATACTGATTAATAATGAATGACACATATTAATATTAATTAATACTTGCTAACATAAACAGATAAAGAAGCTATCCTGATTTAGTTACTCCCAAAATTGACATGTTTTGGGGAGAAAAACAATTTATCCTTTCATGAGTTAGAAAAAGCAGCGAACTAGATGTCAAGAAACGCGAGTTTAGATTCTGAGGGTAACGCTGATTTCCTGAGTAATCTCGTCCACTTTATTTTTCCTTTCCAGGCTTTACTCTACTGTCTGACCTTATATGAATATTGTGAGACAGTCCAAAAAATAGCTACAAAGTACCATTATTCTTGATGCCATATAATTTCAAGGGATTTAATCGGAGGACAGGGGATTAAAGGATATAAAATAGCAAGAAGGGAAGAGAATCATGGAATCTAGAATGCAGAGAAGGGCGCCCAGGGCCCTGAGGAGAATTGACTTTTCTCCACACCGTCACCCAGGTGGTGAGGCCAGCCCACAACTAAGGGCTTCCAGCCAGCACGCTTCACTGTCTTGCTCAGCTCCACCGAAATGGTCTGCTACACAATTTGCCCTACGTTTGGCCTTCCATTTCTGATTGACTGCTTTCGACATTTCAGTCAGCGTCGCCGAGGACATGCGAGGCCTTCACACACGCCTCACTCCGATTGCTCACCCTCTCCCCTGAAGATGCTCACACCCACTCCTTTCCCCCAGCGTGCAGAGGCCAGAGAGGCTGGCGGGTCCTGAGAGACCCCCGAATCCACTCACATGGACTCGTGCCCCTCCCCACCAATTTCACGCCGGTGCCATCAGACGTGCCCATAAGGCTCAGATGTTTCCAGTTTAACTGAAATACTAAAATGGGACAAACAGGAAGCATCAGACACAACTGCGGTAGTGACTTATTAATCATGAAAGCAGAATTTTAGTTGCATTTTAACCTTTTGCCAGGAAAAAAAAAACCAGCCCTGAGATGATGAAAGCCGTTGGTGCGAAAATGCTGCTGATATGTGTATCAGGCTGACTTTTACTTTTAATTTAGAACTGAATTTGGTTTTAATGTTTCTTGACGATCCACCCAGAAAGACATCCATCAAGTCGACCAACATAAATCTGTCAGCTCTTCGTCACTGTAGTCAGGCCTGTTAGGAAAGCTCATGGGCTGCTGCCCACTGAGACAGGAGGGAAATAGGAAATTCAGAGCGACTTCACAGGCCAAAGTGATAAGACACTCTGAAGAGGGTGCCAACAATGAAGAAAACAACCCGGGAGGTAGGTTTACCTCATTCGCATCTCTACCGATCTCTCACCTGACCCCGGCCAAGATGAACTGTTTATCACGCACCAAAAAAATCACAACAGTTGCTTGGAGTTGGACAACCAATCAGGGCAAGCCTACTTCTCGAAATTAAATGATATACAAACACTCCAAGCATATCACAAAGAAGTCAGTGTTCAACAGGAGAACCAAAATGAGGAAGCAAACCTCCATCTGTTGAGGCGAAACGGCCAACCAGACATTTTTGTTTAATAGATGAAGGCTCTTTTGGCAAGGTCTCTTGTCTGCAGTGCCCCTCCCACAAACTCTACCAGACAATACCAGGGGCAAAAAAGCCCCTTTAAAACTGCTCCTTATATTCTGAAAACAGAAGATGACCTCAAGTTTGGCAACTGATTGCTGCCTGATTCACAAAAGTGGTAGGACACACACCTGGATACATATTTCTAAACTTAAAGTCGGAGACTATTACTTTTATTTTAAGAACTCCTGAGAAGTTCACCACACCCTTCAAAATAAATGAGGATGTCCCTCAAGGTGTCTGAGAAACTCAGAGGTTTGGCATTGCTGCACCAAAGGAACTGACTTTGACATCGCTTGAAAAACTCCAACAGTAAATCCAAACGCATCATAAGCAAGACAAGCACCTGACCACCTTTCTCCCACGTTCAGAGCATAATCCCACACCGAACACTTCCCCCTCTTTTCTGCATCTAAGTGCCAGAATGTGGTTCTGGTCCAAGGTGAGAAGCCCAGGGAAGACTCCAGTGGCCTAGGCTTGAGTCCCCACCCTAAGTCCTAGCTACTAGGCTTCAGGCAAGATATATACTGGCCCCTTCCTCAGGTGCCTTTACCTATAAAACAAGACAAGACTATCCTATCACACATACATGTCTGAAGGAAAAAGGAGGTTACAGGTATGAAGTCATATGAAGTAAGAAACACATCACTAATGCGAAGATATCATCTCCTTCTAATCTTTCAGAGCGACCATGTTTCTAGTCAAGGGGTTTTCAACATTTTTCCTGGAATAAACTTCACACTGCTATTTTGAATTAGGTCCCACCTCTCATCATCTCATTTCACTTGCTTTTAGAGTTCTTAACCAAGGCACCAGTGTTCACTCTCTCCATTTAACAAAAACTGATTTCTTTACTCCATTCATCCTCTTTCCCACCCATACTCATTCCCCATTCCGTCATTCAGGACCGAGAGCAACATTTTAACTTTAATAAGGAAGGGAACGCTTTAAAAAAAAAAAAAATTACCCAGCACCAAGGAGGCTCCTGGGCAGGTGAGACTCTCTGCACTGTACAAGCAGCCTTTTTCTGCCTGGTGCCCGGTGGCTGCAGGTTGCTAGGGGCCACAACGAGCTTCTAAGATGGAAATATCTTTGAGCCGACAGATAAAGTCCCAAGTGGAGTGGCCAGAAGAAGTCGGGGGAAGCAGGAGGATGCTGCGAGTGGCCAGCGTGCTCCGCTGTACGCCAAGGACAGACTCTGCTCCTTCTCTCCGCCTCGGGGTGTGTGACCCGAGAACTTCCCAGGGAAGGCCAGCGAATTTCACTGACAGGGCAGGTGGGAGGACGCACGGACAGGGCGCACTTGTACATCAAACACTTTCGGCCCCCAAGCCGAGAGGAGCCCCTATCCTACGGAGCACCCAGGGAATGAAGCAGGAGGCGCAGGCCTGGCTGTGGGGGCAGCTGAGCACTGGGGAATCGGGATGTTGGGAAGGGGAAGCAGGGCGCCTCCGCGCGCGCTTCTGGCGACCGTGTCGCCTGCGGGGGTGTGGGGCGAGCACGGCGTGAGACCGTGGCTCTGGCAGCGTGCGTGAGGGCACGCCGGCGGTGAGACCCCAGGGCTGAGGCCCCGCGCGCGAGTGGACTCATTCGATCGGCCGCGCCGCTGACCCCACTATTCTGGGGTGGCGCGCCAGGCCGCATCCCGGTCCCGGGCTGAGGGGCTACCCATTCCCGGTGCTCCCCGCTCCGAGACTCGGGGTCCCGCTCGGTCACCTACCAGCCGAGCGCCGATCTCCCCAAGCAGCGACTGTCGCGCTCCTCTCGCCCACGATCTCCCGCCGCCGGTCGCCGACCGCTCTGCTCTGGGCCCACGGTCGTCCCGCCCCACGATCGCCCCGCCCCGGCCATGGGCCCCACCCCTTTACCCTCTTCCCCTCCGCCCCCGGGCCACGCCTCCCCCAGAGGCGGCAAATTCGCCTTCTTTTGTGCCTCCTACCTTTGGCCGCACCTCGACCCTTGGCCACGCCCACTTCACCAATCTAACCAATAAACTGGCACGTCCTCAGTCTCGTCGTACCGTCCCTGGCAACGATTGGTTAATGAGGCCTTGCTTCCAGAAATGGGCACTATTTCCGGACAATGTTTATAGTAAAGACATTGCTGGCCGGACGGATTGACAGAAGGCGGAGGCGACCGGGGTTTGGTCTAACCACACAGGCGCTCTTGCCTTCTGGCAGTTTTTTTTTTTTTTACGGGTTGCGTTCTTCTGGAGGTTACGGGAAGTAAGAATCATTGCGCATGCGTGGGCACTCCCAACCTTGGACTTCAGTTACCTTGGAGACAACGCGGCGTTCTCCCTGCTAGGCCAAATTCTCCCTCTTTGCTCCAGGCCTTGACAGGCTAAGGCAGGTGGGACGGAGGGTAGGCGCGTGGAAAGTGGTGGTGGTGATTAGAAACATTTCTATTGAATATTTACTCGATGCTCAGCGCTGTAGAGTCCTTGAGCACTAGTAAGACAGGTTCCAGTTAATGCCCTCGAGAAGTGTGGGGAGCCAAGGGCCTACACAGGTCAGGCCTGCGTGTTGAAACCCAAATCCGATGAGAGCCGGTGGGTGGCGTAGTGCAACCCCTTCCCACAGTCAGAGAAGCCACGCGGTGCCAGCGCTGCGCGAAGCATCTCTTGGGTTCACAGGTTACAGAGCCGGAAAGAAGACTATAACTTGACGTGAAGTGTCAATATGCACCAAGGTGTCAGCAGTGTTTTTTTTTTTTCTTTTTCTGAATATGGCAATGGGGGCAAGGTGGGCAGTTACGGAAAGTATGGATATTTTTTCTATTGAAATATTTGCTTATCTGTATTTTTAATAGCCTGCATTTTATTTGTAATACAGAAAAAAACCCAACTTTAAAAGTTTGCAAAATGAAAAAGGTATACCCCCCCCACACACACACACTTGGCTCCATCAGTGGTCCACACAACAGGCAAGTGTGGTAACTGGCTTAGCAGTGGGGGTAGGTATGCCCCACCCACAGCTGGGAATAAGGTATGCCCTCATCGCTGGAAGATTGGAGTGAAGAGCCGCTCAGCACCGCTCTTCAGGCAGTCCTTGGTAGTTCAAAGCCTATTTCCGGAGATCTGCACCCCACGGACACCTCCCTTGTTGGGGAGTAGGGAAGTCCATTCATTTAGGGAGGGGTCAAAAACTCACAACTAAGGGCCTCACCCCGTTCACTCCCTTGTTCTGTCCTTTGTATGGCTGGCCCAATGTTTTTTTTTTTAATTTGAATTTGAATGCCTGAGGGCAGAGCCTGCAGTTTCCCCTAGCCCCTGCCCCTGTTGTCTTACACCTAACATTTAACTTTCTGTCGTCTGTCTGACCCCTGGAGCATCCCAGGTTGTGGCCCTGGTAGAGCCTTGCTTTGGAGCTGAACAGTCTCTGGTGCATAAAGTGGCTGTGCTATTGATCGGCTTGCAAGATGGTAGGCAAGAAAGCTGGTGACCCCTAATGCTTCTTCTGGCTCCAGGGGTTTTCATTTCAGTGACTCAGGGAGAGGTGGAGCTTGGCCAGACTGTAGGTTACAGGTTGGTATCAGCAAGCCCGGATGCAGGGCTTGCCTCTTCTACCACCTGTTTGCCCCTGGGCATACCACTTCTCAGGAAAGACCTGGGCACAGGTCCAGAGTCTGCAGATGCTCCCTGGCTCGCCTTTGCCTTTTCCCTCTATCACCCATTCCTCCTTTAGGATACCCAGTGCCCACATACTTAACCCATCTTCCCTTGACACTTCTCTGGGTCCCTGCCTGCCCACATCCACCCTATCAAGATTATCTGCCTTTAAATCTGTTTGTTAACACTAATGTGTATTAGTGGGAGAGAGTGAATGTGATGACTCAAAACTTCATCTCCCAAGAAGGAATTTCACAGCAGGCTGCAGAGGAGGAAGAAACCACTACAGACCAGTGAGGAAGGTAATATAGGATAAGAGAGCTCTCATAATTTCAGCTCTTTTTCTCAGGCCTTTCCAAGCCCCACCACACGTGGGGTGAGGTTCGAAACAGCACAACACCCACTCTGAGCACCATGGAATCTCTGAGCTTTGAAATGCTTGCCCCTTCTGGAAGGGGAGCTGCAGAGCAGTTACCTCCTCCCAGTCCACCCAGTTAAGTCATGGACAACCTGAGAAGGCTTCCAGCCCTGAGTCACTTATGCAGCTTCAGCTCTGCTTGAAGTAAAAGTCAATGGGCATTTAAAAGACAGAAAACTGTACAAGAACAACAATTAAAATAAAATAAAATAAAAAAATCAATGGGCATTTGCTGGCTGACTCTCACCTGGAGCAGTGATCCAGGTTCTCAGCACTCAAGAATTTCCACATCCCGCCTCGGTGGTTCAAGTCTGGATATAGAAGAGGAAGACAGTCTCCTTCCAAAAAGAACAGCAGCTTCTGTTTTTTTGAGAGCTTATAAGAAATAAACCAGACACTTCAAAGTGCTTTTTGTGCATGACGCCTGAATATTCACTCCAGTCCAGGGTTTTCCAACCTGGCGCTATTGACATTTTGGATTGGATGCCCTTTTTTAGCAGGGATGGGGGTAGCTCTCATATACATCCTAGGATGGTTAAAAGCATTCCTGGCCTCTGCTTACCAGATGCCATCACCCCTCCAAACCCAGCTGTGACAATAAAACATGTCTTCAGACATTGCCAAATGTCCCCAAGGGAGCAAAACTGCCCTCAGCTGAGAACCCTGCGGTCTGACCCACAGAGTAGGTGCTGTACTATCATCCCTGCTCCACAAGATGAATAAACAGGCTCAGAGAGAAGTAACTTTCCAAAGTCATTTTGCTGCAGCAGAAGTCCTGGGATTCAAACTAGGTGTGACCCCAGGGTCCCTGCTGTCCTACATACAGGATTCTACAAAGGGACTTTGGGCCTTGAGGAGCCAACTGCCATCAGTTCTGTAGAACAGTGACGAAGAGTGAATGAATTTTGTGCATCAGTGAGAGAATGCTATTCTGGGGACAGTTTTCCTTTTCTGTTTGCTTTGGAGGAAAAGAAATTACATTCTGGTTTTTACTGCCTAAGCACAGTTCATGGTATCTGCCCATGTTTAGTGAGAAAGTGGCTAGTGAATCATCTGAGTGTCTGTGGCCCTCGGGCCCCAAATTCCTGTGAGATCCTGAAGTTACATTTGAGAAGGATTCAGATGGGAGGCTGGGGGAGATCAGAGATGACTAGGGGCTGGTGGTGGATGCTCCTGAAGGAGATGCAGTTTTACTTCCCCCCTCAGGGGCCTCCGTGAGGCTGCAGCCAGCACACTGTCACTTCTCTCCCTGGCTTGGGCCTGCCCCTCTGCTGCCACCCAGCTGGAGGGGCCAGAGAGGCAGCGGAGACAACAGCTTCAGGCTCTGGTGTCCTGGAGCTCTCTTCCTACTCTGCAAGCAGTGGCAGTTTCATGTTGGTAGCTTGAGGTCAAAAATGATGGGAGTATTTACACCATAGAAATTGGCAAACAGTATAAACCAGGGCTACCCACCCTCAACCTGGATGTTACACATTTACCCACATACCACGGACTCTGGACCCTGACTGTCCCCTGACGTGGGTGAGAAGAAGAGGTGCCAATCTCTGCGAAGGATGGAGTTGCCAGGGCGGGGGTCTCTGTGGGGGACACTGGCAAAATTGACCTTACCGAGACCAGGTCCTGGACATATCTGTCTGAGACCCTTCCCAACTTCAAAGCCTTCTTAGGGAGCCCTAGGTTAAGACTTGACTCAAACTCTTCTCACTTCCTGATCGGTTATCCCCTCCTAACTCATCTCTCTGCCTCCAGTCTCCTCCCCGCGCCACCCTCAGCCTTTCTGGTGGATTTAATCCTCCTAAGAGACCACTTAGGTGACACATTCCACCCCCAATTTCCCCACAACTGCTCCCCTTTAGTTTCTTCCTCTCAACCTCCAAGTGCGACCAAGTCTCTGCAGCCTAAAAACAGATGAATAAAGAAAGACCCCTCCCTCTGTCCCAGCTTTCCCTAACACTGTTGGCCCAGCCTTTTTCCCCTCCCCTCTCTGCTCCCAAACTTCTCTGTCCTCCTTGTGTCTGTTTCACCTGCCACTTGCATGTACCCTTTGCAGTCTGGTTTCTGCCCACCACTCCTTCCCTCCGTGGACACCCACTACTCGCCTCCTGGTCAGGTGACCTTATCTCAGCTCTCATCTGCCGCCAGCCACAAGTGTGATGCTTTGAGCACCTGCTATGTCAGGCCCTGGGGAGGGCTTGTGGAACTTCCAGACCATTGTCTGCCCTTAGGGAGCTTCCACTGTGGGGGGTGGGTGGACCTTGAACAAGTGGCTACTCATGAGGACTTAAAGTCATTTCAGGTGACGAGGGGATGGGTAGAATGTACTGTATCAGGCAGGGCCCACCCATGGAAGCAGAATTCACTCTGAGTTTTTATATGTGGAATTAGTTTTTTGAAGGATGAACAGGAATAGTTCTTTTTCTTTTTCTCTTTAAGGATTAAAAAAAAAAAATCCTCGCCCGAGGATATGTTTTATTGATTTTAGAGAGAGAGGAAAAGGGAAGGAGAGAAATATCGATGTGAAGAGAGAAACATCAATTGGTTGCCTCCTGTACCCCCAACCTAGGTATGTGCCCTGACTGGGGATAGAACCCACAACTTTGCTGTATGGGATGATGCTCCAACCAACTGAGCCACCCAGCCAGGGCCATGTGTGGGATTTGATGCAAGGATTGGTCACACAGAGGATGGAAGAGCTGAGAAGCTCAGCAGGAGGGGATGGCTACATAATCAGGAAACCACTACTCTTCTAGGATGGAGGGACTTCGGGGGAAGCACTGTCATCAGTGGTTGGAGGGAGGGGTCACCTGGAAGAAATTGGAACCACCGAGGAGACACAATCACTTCCATAGACACCATTCAAGACTGAGAGGGGTGAAGATTCTCCTTTCCTTCCACTCTCTGGTCTCCTGCCAGAGTTTCTCATTGGCTCGGGAGGCTGCAGGGGCCGGTCACCTGCAGTGCAGAGCAGAGCAGAGAAGGTGGGACCAATGGGAGGGTGCACGACCCAGGACTAGCACAGGTGTGGGATAGGAGAGGGTAATGGGAGATGGGGGACTAACCTAGAGGAGAGGGCTCAGAGAAGGCCTGAAAGGGGAAGGGGAGAGTTAGAGGGGAAAAGATTCTCAGCGGTCACTGGCATTTTTTACTGAATATATTGGGGTGATGTTGGTTAATAAAGTAATACAGGTTTCAGGTGTACGATTCTGTAATGCATCATCTGTATATTGTACTGTGTTTTTAAGACTATTTTTAGAGCAGTTTTAGAAGTCGAGCAGAATGTACAGAGATTTCCCATAACCCCCCATGCCCCCTCACATGTACAGCTGCTCCCACCATCAACATCCCCCAGAGTGATTCCTTTGTTACAAATGAGGAACCTACATCAACATATTGTATCACCCATTAGAGTTCACCAATGTATGAGGACATGTATCCATCATCATCGCATCACACAGAGTATTTTCACTGCCCTAAAACTCCTCTGTGCTCTCTGCCTATTCATTCCTTCCTCCCCTCTCAACCCATAGCAACCAATGGACTTTTTACTGTCTTCATAGTGATAACTAAATTGTGATCCACTCCAGACAATGAAATGTTATTCAGTGCTAAAAATAAATGAGCTATAAAGCCATGAAAAGACATAGAGGAATCTTAAAGGCATATTTCTAAGTGAAAGAAGCCAATCTGAAAAGGCTACACACTGTATGATTCCAATTATATGATATTCTGGAAAAGGCAAAACTATGGAGACAGTAAAAAGGTCACTGACGTTTTGGGCCAATCCTCTTCCTGACGCTTTGGAGAGAGTGTATTTTCCATTTCTGTTTTTTTCTTTCTCTCATTCTTAAAGACTGAGGCACTCCCCAAATTTTAGTCCCAGGCCCCCGGCCTTCTCTACACATTCTCCCTGACAGTTCTCATTCCCTCCTGATTTCTTTTAATCATTCAATATACATGAATCAAATGCCGATTATGTGCCAGGTACTTGATTAGATCCGGGCAACAGAGAGAGATGAATGAGTCATGAGGCCTTCCCTCAAGGAAGGAGATGGATGAGGTTTCAATACAATGTGGAGGGTAGAAGGAAGTCCCAGGTGAGGTAAGAACACACATAAATGATCAAAGAAGGCTGCCTGGAGGAGGTGATGCCCAAGCTGATTACTGCCAGGTACACTAGCAGTGAGCCAGATGAATGAGGCAGGAAGAACATTCTGGCAGAAAAAATAAAATGGGAAAAATGTGTGGAGGTAAGGGACATACAAGATCCGTGCTAAAAAAGTCCACTTGTTAATATAACAAGAATGGTTTGCGTGACATCGATGTAAACTGGCAGCCAAGGAGAGTGGATTGGAATGCAAGTGTGTGAACAATGACGACTTCACTGTACTAGTCAGTGGTGGTGGCAGTTGCGTGAACACGTGTACCGTGTGGCCACCGCATTCAAAATGAGCAAATAGAGCAACAAATCTGCATCGAATTTTGTGTTAAGCTTGGACATTCCTCCAGGGAAATTATTCGGATGATTCAGTAGGTTTTGGGGATGATGCAATGAGTGCAGCACAAATAAAAGTGTGACACACGCTTCAAAGATGGTTGAGAATCTGTTGAAAAAAGTGATCTCCATTCTGGAAGGCCTGCAACAAGTAGAACACCTGAGAATGTTGAACGTGTACCGGCTGCAACCAACAAAGATCAGTGAGGGAGGAAGAAGCTGAGCTGTGTGTGATTTTGACGCAATATCTGGGTTGAAACATGTGGCAAAATTTGTTCTGTGGCTTCTGCTACCAGAGCACAAGGAACATCGTGCTGCAGTTGCTAATGACTCAATTCAAACCACTATCAACAAACCAGATTTCCTCAAGAAGGTCAAAACCGGAGATGAATGGTGGCTCTACGGCTCTGATCCGGCTACGAAGGCCCAGTCGTCCCAATGGAAGTCGCCTGGTTCTCCAGGACTGAAGAAGGTGTGGCGAAGGCGTGACAAAATCGCAGCAAGATTAAGGCCAAGTTAACTGTGGTTTTTGGGTGGGAAGCTGTTGTCCATCACAAGTACCCCCTCCAGGACAAACAATTAGTGAGGAGCACTAACTACCTCAATGTTCTTCGTTGGTTGCAATACAATGAAAACAGCTGCAACTGTGGGCAACTGGTGATTGGCAGCTTCATCACCACAACGCGGGCTCATGCATCAGGTCTTGTGCAGAGATTTTGGCAAAACATCAAATCACCCAGGTGACTCAGCCCCGCCTACAGCCCAGATTTGGCGCCCTGTGGCTTCTGGCTTTTCTCAAAACTAAAATCACCTTTGAAAGGGAAGAAATTTCAGACCGTCGATGAGATTCAGGAAAATATGATGGGACAGCTGATGGCGACTGGGAGAACTGTGTGAGGTCCCTACTTTGAAGGGGACTGAGGTGTCATTGTCTTGTGTACAATGTTTCTTGGATCTTCTTCAGTTAATGTGTCTGTTTTTCATATTACATGGCTGGATGCTTCTGGACATTTGGGGGAATTGAGAGGATACAAGGGACGAAGTAGGAGAGATCCTCAGGCTGGCCCTGCAGGATTATGGAGGGTCTTGCAGGCATACTTAGTAGACCGAATCGCGGAAAGACAAGTAACATTTCTGAACTGGAGTTTTAGAGCCATTTCTCTGCAGTGTGAACGGGTTGTGTGTGGGAGTCGGGGGGGGGGTGCAGGCTACGGTTTAGGAGGGTGGCTGTGAGGCTTTGCAGCGAACCGGGTGAGAGGTGATGGAGGCTGCACTAGGGCAGCGCAAGGGGATGGGGTGCCAGTGTCGACTGGCAGAATCAGAGAGATTCAGAAACGAGAAAATAAGTCAGATGACAGGGTATGGATGGAGGCTGGGAGGGGCGGGTCTGGGCTGCCGCTGCTGTCAGGCACCGTAGAAGGAGAGAGGTTTGGAAAGAAGGGAAGTGTCAGCTTTGGACACAGTGTGTCCTTCCGGGCTGTTGACTTCCGAATTAATACCTTCCTCTCTGACCTCCAATCTGAATTCTGAACTAGAATTTCCAGGGTAAAGCATTTCCACTTCTAGCCACCTGTCATCTCCAGCACGACACAGTCCCCCGAACGTGTTCCTCACCACCTCTCTCTGTCACAGACAGCACCATGAAGCCCAGGGGTCCTCACTGACTCCACGTGCCATCTCACCCAAGCCGTGCTGATTCCACCCCGTAGCGCCCTTTGTGTCTGTGGCCTCCTGGGTCTCCCCTTTTCTGCCAGCACCCTTGTGGTGTCTCACCATTTCCTCGTGGTGTCTCACCGTTTCCTCTTGCTTCCTGTCCTTTCCATTCCAGCCCTTCCTTTTCTCTGTTTGTCACTCCCTCACGCAAAACTTTCGGGGCTCCACATTGCCTACTGATAAGCGCAAGCTTATCTGGCTTTTAAGGCCCGCACAGTCCAGCACCGACTTTCTTCTTGCTCTCACTTTTCACAGCTTCCCTGCAGATGCCCTTCTGTGCTAATTGCCTACCATTGCCTCGAACCACCGTGCGTTGTACATCCAGACCACAGGCTGTCCTGCAGACTGAAGGGCACCCCTGCCTCGGTCTGTTGAAGCACACCCATCCTTCAAGGCCCCGATGAAATGCTTCCTCTCCAGACATCACATTTCCCCGTGAACTGCCTGCCTTATCTCTCTTAACAAGCAGTAGGCACCTTGTGGGCAGCTTATAATCATCCCATGGTGAGTTGGTGTTGAACTGAATTGGCTAAAAAAACCATTCCTCTGATTGAGAGCCTACGGTGGCTTCCTATTGCTAAACACAGCAGAAATCTGCTCCTGTGGCTTCATCTCAGGTATCTAACCTTACTCTCCCACTGTTTCCCCAAATACGGCCCATGCTTAATTTGAACTCTATGTTAGAAGTGTGAAAGATTTAAAAGTGAATAAAATACATCTTCCTTGCCTTCCATTTCCTTACTACTAGAAGGATGAGCTATGCATATTAATAGCCAATATAATGCTAGTAGTCTAATTTTGTTCATATTGGTAACCTGTGCAGTCTTAAATGCTTCCCCAGACTCCCTTGCAGCTAGAGTGGCCACGTGACAGAATTCTTCCCAGTGAGATGTGCATGGAAGTCTTGGGTGAGGCTTCAGGAAAAACTTGCTGCAGAAGGCCAACCCAGCTGGCACATGCCCTTTTGTTTTATCATCCTTCTCAGTGTGGAATGTGAACCCACTGCCAGGGGGAGTGGCAGCAAGTGTTGGAACCTGGAATGATAGCCTCACTCTCTGAAGGCAGAGCAGAAAGATAGATGGGCTCAGGGCCCCTGCTGGCCTTGTGAAACCGGGATACGACCAGGGAGTGCCCATGCCCAGCTTCTGGTGACACCATGAATCCACTGCAGCTGGGTTTCTGTTGCATGCAATACTGCCTGGTAGGGTGAGATGTGTAAAATTTATATAGCTTGAGAATTCCCAACAGTGGAGAATGGTCCCAGCATGAAATCACACTGTATCATGCCTTAATATGTAATCAGCTTTTGATTATGAGGGATTGCATAATATGTGGAAACAGTAAAGAGAGACAGGTCTGCAGCCCAGGTTGTTGAGAGCGCCACTCCTGTTTTCTAAGGAACCTCACCTGGAGAAAGATGTGGAAAGAGATGAATGACTTCATGGGCTGGGGAAAATGCCAGGAATGTCATTCAAGGACTACGTGACTTCCTTGCCAATGGGCCATGACACTGCTTTGTGGATGGGCTGATCAGGACCAAGATGTTTTGCCCAATGACGATCAAAATGCTCAGATTAGGCCGAGGGAAAACCCAGGTGTTCAAATGCAGAGATTAGAACAGCTGTCAGTCTGTGCTGACATAGATCTGTGTCATCCTTACCAACCTTCCCTACGAACCACGGCTTCCCCGGGGTGGGGGGCACGTGGTCCCTGTGGAGCACAGGCGGCATGCGGAGGTCCCCGGCACTAAATAGCGTTGGAGCTCGTGTGGAGAGCACTGTTGTCTTTCCAGTCCTTTCCTTTTACGTTGTGCATTCCTGGGAGAGCAGTTGAGTGCATTTGTGCACATTTGTGCACATTTCAAAAGAGTGTGCTTTTCCCACCTGTGGCCTCGTTTCTCTCTTTTAAGGCAACTGCTCTTACTAGCATCTTGTGTATTTTTCCATAAAGGGTTTGTGTATTTACAGATAAATTCATATAACCTCTTTTTAAAAATTAATAGCAACATGCTATACACAGTTTCTTTGTACCATGCTTCTTTTACTTTACACACCAGTGAGTTCCATGTGGTACCTACAGAGCCGCCTCATCCTCCTCCATTGTATGGCTGATACGCAGTTTACCTGGTCCCCTACTGATGGGCTTACCTGATTCCAACCACTTCCTGTTATAAGAATTGTTGCAGAAAATATCCTTGTACTTATTACCGTTTTGAATATTAATTAATCTATGCACCCGACAAATATTCACTGAGCAGCCGTCTTTCGCCGGGCCAGCTCTAGGCACCATGGATTGAGCAGTGAACACAATAGACCTTGCACCTCGGAGTTCCCCTAGAATAAAACTTTAGAAGCAGGTCCGGATTCAGTCCTTCTAATGGGTTCGAGCGGAAACTCTCACTTTGCTGAGGAAGTCTCACGTGAGTGCCAAAGGCCCTGAACACCTCTCTCCACCTCTTGGTAATCTCTTTAAAACAGACTGCTAGTGTCAGGATTAGAATCACAGAGCCTGGCTGGAGTTTAACAACAACGTTTGGTTTTTATTGGATTCATTTTTGCATAGCAAGTGATACTGATGTTGCATCTATCGTAGCACCAAAATACGAAGTTTCCATTCAAAGTATGAATGGAAAGGTTCTTTTCGAGATAATTTAAGTTAAAAGAAAAAGTGAGTCTCCCTGGCTGATGTGGTTCAGGGGATGGAGTGCTGGCCTGCAAACCCCAACATCGCAGGTCAGGGCACATGCCTGGGTTCTGGGCCGGGTCCCTGGTTGGGGGCGGTTGGGGGCATGCCAGAGGCAACTGATGGATGATCAATGTTTCTCTCCCACCGGTCGGGTGTTTCTCTCCCTCTCTTTCTCCTTTCCTTCCTCTAAAAATAAATAAATAAAATCTGGAGAAAAAAATGTGGGTCAATTTAAGGAATGTTAAGTAAATAATAACACAGAAGGAATTTGGAGGTGGAAAAAACCCAGGAGGTGATATTCAAATGACTGAGGTTAGGAAACTGCTGATGTAAACAAAGCCGGGAGAAAAGCCGAGGCCCTTTATCCTGTAGCCGATCTTCATTTTTGTGTCCTCGCTCATCTTCAGCGTTGGAAGGGTCTTGCCTCTATATTTCTTCCTAGGCAGCTTATTTGTTTGTCATTTATTATTTTTATTTGCTTGATAATTCTGATACTTCGATTTCATTGAGTTTTGTATCCTGGGAGGGATTTTTTTTTTTTTTTTAAATAAACTGTTATCAGTAAGTATTCTCTCAGAAAAGCTCTTTCTCTTGAATTCCCCAGATGCCCCAGCCTCTTTGTCATCGCTGGCTCTGGAGATACTTGGGGCCGCCTCTGCCAGGGGCGTTCGGGCAGCAACTAGCAACCTTAGTCAGATTTTCATAGTCTGGCTGAGGCTTGCTCTGTGATTCTCTGAAACTATAACATGATGAAACTGCCAAGCCCAAATAGGCCTTCAAGGAGATTTCAAAGCCAGAACCTTCTGAACAACCCTAACCACCACCAGTGGGCCTGTAATTAACCCACAGCTTGTTAGCGAAAGACAATGAGCTTGGTGGTGGGATATATAAGTGCTTTTCTTACATGGGTTCCTTATGCCAAGTAGGTAGTAATAAGTTGTCAGTACCGCTTGTCAGCCATGGTCAGAGGGTCAGGGGTGCCTCAAGGCCACAGGCAGAGAACATTGCTAGTAGGAGGTAAGAGGGGCCCAGGACCCAAAGGAGGGGAACTGTTGGGGGTAGGGGCAAACAGAGCTGTAGACACCAAAGATGCCTCTGGGTGCTTGATTGTGAGAAACAATGAAGAGTAAGGCCATCCATTAACAGTTAAATCTTCAAGCTTTGAAATCCATAGTGTTTAACTGTGAGTCAGCTCCTGAGGACCTACCACGTACCAGGCACCGATTTAAGAATTTTGTTTTAAAAGGTTTTATTTATTTTTAGAGAGAAGGGAAGGAAGGGAGAAAAAGAGGGAGAGAAACATCGATCGGTTGCCTCTCACATGCCCCCAACTGGGGACTTAGCTGCAACCTAGGCATGTGCCTTGTGAATCAAACTGTGACCTTTTGGTTCACAGGCTGGCATTCAATCAACCCACCGAGCCACACCTTCCAGGGCTTAAGAATTTTTCAAGTACGAACTCAATGGTTCTCAAACTGTTTGGCTTACTCTTAAAATTTTGGGGGGACCCCCAAACAGCTTTTGTTTCTGTGGATTATATCTGGCGGTGTGATGTTTAATGGGAAATAAATCCTGATTTGTAGCATTTGCCAATTCCCATGGTGTAAAAACTTCTACTGTGGTCAGTTTCAAGGTTCCAACCTGACATCGTAAAATGTGAAGTGTGAAGAGAGATGCACAGTCAGCTCTCCCAAGCTGGTGCAAGCTGGCTCCATCCAGTACGCTGCTGGAGTATTTATCAATATTTAAGGTATGAGAAGTTAAAACTGAGAAAATTAAAAAATACACATTCATTATAAATACTAATAACAAACCCATTACATGTTGGTATAAAAAACAATCTTTGTGAAAATAACTATATTTTCCAAAATAAAAAATATTTAGTTAAAAAAAGATGACTTTTTAGGCCCTAGCTCAGTTGGTTAGAGTGTTGTCCTGATACGCCAAGGTTGCAGGTTCAATCCTCAGTCAAGGCACATACATGAAGCAACCAATGAGTCCATAAATATGTGGAACAACAAATCACTATTTCTCTCTCTCGCTTCCTCTAAAATCAATCAATAAAAAAATTTTAAAGTGACTTTTAAAAACATACATTTGCACCTCCCTTTAATGTCCAGTTTAATTAAAGACAGCTGGATTCATACATCTGCATTCAGTCTGTTGTGATGCTACACATCATATAGTCTCTGAGCAACACCGTAGAGCAATAAAGGTAAATAATGTCTTACTATTACTATGAAAATAGTTTTGACTTTATGGATGCCCAGAAAAGTGTCCTGGGGGCTTCTAGGGGTCCCTGCCTCACACATTGAGAATTGCTTTACTAATGCATTTAATTTTCCAAATGGCCCAAAGAGGTCAGTTTCTAATTATCCTGATTTTACAGATGGGGAAACTGAGGCACGGAGAAATTAAGTAACTTACTGAAGGGCACTTAGCTAGAAAGTGGCAGTCAGAATTCCAAGTCAGCTTATTGAGATGGGGAGTGAGTTGGTGACTGTCACTTACTAGGTGTGTGATTTTGGGGGAAGTCAGCCTCTCTCTCTGAGCTTGAGCTACTGTCATTTGATTAAGCCATTGTCAACCCCTAGGCTGGATTAGACTTGCCTTCCTTTGTGGTGGGCTCCTCACCTGGCATGCATCCTTAGCACTCTCTCTCCTTTCCCGCCTGCTGAGCACTGAATTCCACACTGCTGTGGCATTGTTTAAGCATTCCCTTTGGACTGTACGCTCCGTGAGGGCAGACACCATGGCATCTGCCATGATTACCATCGTCTCCTTGGGGTCCGGAACAGGTGCTGGAAAACCTTTGCTGAAGAAAGGGAATTAAATAGATGCAGATGGCAGGATGCAGTCCATCCTCCTCCGAATTCTCTGCGCCTCCGGGAAGGGAGAGAGGAGCAAGGACAGTGGAGGAGAAAGGGACTGTGGTGCACTTGTGTCCGCCTGTCCGAGCCTGTCCCATCATCATAATCGCAGAATTAATCACAGACTAAGAAAAGCCTCCTCCTAAATTCTGCAAAGCGTTCCGATCATCTTTTTGCCCGGAGTCACTTCTACTCAACGTGCCTGTCCCTTGGCCCGGAGACATTCAGTTTAGCAGTCCCTCCAGATATCCTGTATCCTTCTAGAAAATTCTGCACCTCCCACTGCGCTGCTGAGGGGTAGGATGGGGGAGCTCTCTGCTTCTCTTCCTTCATATCCTGGGCTTTGTATGTTATCAGCAGCTTCCCTGCCCTTTTCTAGAAGAGTTAAACGTCTGCAGCTCATCACCTCTAGACGGGGGCAAGCGTGAAAGAAAGCAGTTGCCCCTGCCCTGGTGCCCCACACCACGGGGCACCTAATTAATGGCTGCGCTTCCGAGGCTGGAGACCCCGGGGAGAAAGCGGCCCGGCAGGTGGGAAGAGTTAGATGGAGGCCGTCCCCCCGGGCTGGAGCCGCTCAGCTTCCTCTTTCGCTATCTGTACGGTCCTTTCCAGCAGTGACCTTCTAGGATTCTCAGAAGCCCCCGGAGGAGAAGTGTGATTGCGGGGGAGGGGAGGAGGCCGCGCAGAGGCGATCAGCCAGGATTCTGCCTGGAAGGTCATGAGGCTGAGCTCCGGCACCAGAAACCTTTAACAAGATGCAAAAAGGAACTGAGAAAACAGCCAGGAGCCGGCTCAGCTTGGAGTTCCTGGAATTCTGCTTTGTGTGCGAGCTTCCAGCGGCAGCCACAGCACCGCGGACAACAGGAGATGAGAATGGGAAGTGAGAGGGTGGGTGGCGATGTGACAGGCCCGACAGCTCTCCCGGGCACTGCCAGCCCCGCAGGCTGGCTCCAGGTTTCCTCTGGGAGCTGACCTGGGTCTACCCAGGACCTCACCCAAGAGGGGGGCGGCTGCCTGCCCACCGAACGAGAGAGGCCAGCCAGATCACTGCGCCAGGCCGTCTTCCCACCCAGGCTCTCCACCCACCTGGTCTAGAGCAGGCAACCGAATGGAGGCTGTTATCTCCAGAAGGCCATCTTTAAGACATGACCCTTACCCAGGAAGGAACACATGACCCCACGCCCATTTTTATGATTTGGTAGTTGTCATCCCGGAGGACACTGCGGGCTGGCGTAGGCCACAGGACTGATGGATTTCAGTTTGGGGGGGCGGGGCAGGGCGTGGCGGAGGAGGAGAGAGCAGGAAAAGCAGCACAGTAGGGGTGGGGGTGGGGTCCTTAAGGAATAGGTGCGTATTGGTCCTTAAGAACGGTGCCCCAAGGTTGCAGACAAACTCAGGGACCCCACTTTCTCCCTCCACTCGTCATTAGTGTGGGTGACCTTGCTAAAAATAGAAATCAAGTGTAGCCTCGGTGTGTTCTTGTCTTCCCGGGCTGCATCACAAGAGTCATTCACATGTCTGTCTCCCACCCAACCTTCGAGCTCCTAGAGGACAGAAGGCTGGGGTGTACTCCCCTCTGTATCCCTGAGTCCTGCACTGGGTCTGGCACAGCGGGAGGGTCCAATAAGTATTACATGAATGAATGAATGAATGAATGAGTAATGAAGCTGTAAATGTGGAGACTACAGTCAGGCCTGGGATGTTGTTGAGAGGGGGCAATACAGCCAGAAGGACCTAAGAGCAAAGGCAAATTGGGTAGGGGAGTGGGTGCACCCTCCCGCTGCTGCTTTATTTTAAGGGCTTAGAGCAGCTACCTCCTTCTCCGTCCCCTCCCCTCCCCAACAGCTGCCCAGGTCTCTAAACCCTCAGATAAGGAGGTTAATCCATCCATTCAACAAATATTTATCGAGCGCCTGCCGTGACAAGCCCTGGGAAGCAGACAGACCTACACATTGCCTGCCTCACGGAGCTCCCAGTCAAGTGCCAATAAATAGGTAATTACAATGAGCTGTGACAAGTTCTGTGACCTGGTAGGCCTCATGGAGCTGGGGCGACTGTATAATTTGTTATCATAATTGAGATGCTTTTGAGAGTTAAAGTGATAGTTGCTGGTTGAGTTCTCCAGGAAGCAGATTCTGAGAATGAGATTTGCATGCCGAAAAATCACGAGGATCGACACCTGTGGAAAGGAAGGGACAGAAGCCAGACTGGGCAGAGGGAGCGGTTGAGGTGTGACTCAGTCTTAACAAAGGCCTCAGTCAACCCCACAGGGGAGCCCAGAGCTGAGAGGGCCCTTCAGCCTCATCTCCAGCTGGGCGAGGGGGCCTGGCTCTCCTACCACCACGGTGATCCCTCGTTGGCTACTGTCTGCCTCTGGAAGGAGCTGTGACCTTGGGTGAGGCTGTTTTCTTCAGTCCCCAAAGAGGGCTGATAGCTGAAGGCGTCTTCTGGCAGCATTCCTGACAGCTGGGGATTTGGGTGGTGCCCCGCAGCATCTGCCACTGGGCCACCGATGACAGTCACGGGCAGACCATCGGCGTAAACCAGGCTGTCCCAGGTGCCCACAGCCGGAGCACCTGCGGGGTCTTTGGGCTGGAACCCTGGGCCAGTGCAGGGTGGGTAAGGCTCCAGGTGACAGGAACAAGCTCAGGGCTAGTTCAGTCTGCAACCTTTTCATCGACTGCTCTCCTCCTTTCTCCCTCACCCATTTCCTTTGCTTTTTAGGACTCTGTGTGGCTTTCACATGCATTGCTTCATTCCCTGCGTGTTTGTCCTGTCATTTAATTTGCAGCGAGGTGGGCATAATAATTACTCTTATCCCCACATCCAAACTATCAGGGAGTCCTCTCACTGTTACCTCCAAAACAGCCCCAAACATTACCTCCCCTGCCCTCACCACCTCCACCCCGGTGCACATGACCACTGCCTCTCTCCTAACTGTGGGCGTGGATTTGGTTGTGAACCAAAGTGGCCCACGGCGTGAAGCTGCTGAAAAGACGGGTGACAATATGAACAACAACAAGAAGAGAACACTGGAGGAGCCCCAGGTGGAGCACACGCACTAAAAGTCTTCAGGGAGGCCAAATCTGACGTGAAACAAACATATCAGCACATGACCCTAGTGTTGAGGATATTCTGTTTTAGGAATAAATGGAGAGGCGGGTGGTACAGTGGTTAGTGGCGTGGCCCCTGAGGCCAGACTGTCCAAAGGCCAGCTTCTTGATTTCTGTCTTAGTTTCCTCGTCTGTAAAACCGGGTGGTGATAACAGAACTACCGTAGAGGGTTGTTAGGAGAAGTACTACGTCACATGGGTAAGACATTAGGATCGGTGCTGGGGGCATGCAGGAAGTGCTCTTGCAGGGCTGGCCAGCGGCAGTAGGAGCTGCCGTCTTGGTCCGTGTTCAGCCGAGCAGATGCGGTTGTCGGTGCTCCTTCCCGTCCCTGTCTTCTTTCCGCTCCCGTCTCTAACGTTCTGGGTCCCACTCCCACGTGAAGTCATGTATCTATTCGGCAAATACTTATCGAGTGCCTACCCGTGTACCACGCACTGATCTCTTGTTTTATTCTTCTACATCCCACGAGTACCTGGGCCGGTGAACAGGCTGCCCTGGGCTTGCTTTTGCTAGAGTTGGGAGGCTCTGTCCCCTGCTCTTTCTTGTGGATGCTCAGGGTCCCCCAGATGAAAGGCCAGCTTCTGGGGGGTTCAGCTACCCCTCTCCTACCTTTTGGGCCCTGCCCTTGGACTCAAAAGGGCTCAGCAGGAGGGAGGCCCTTTGCAGCATGGAACCTGCTCTCTCATGCGGCTGCGTTCACCACGTGGTTCTGACCTTGGCCGTGGCCTTATGTACTCCCGGCCTCTGCCTCCTCTTCTTGGATGTCCCTCCCAATCACAGTAAGACCCTGGAGAGAATGAGGGAGACGTAACCAGAGAGAGCAGCAGGCAGAGCAAGCGGAAGAAAGGAGTGAGGCCAAGTGAGACGAGAGGAGATGGAAGGGAAGAAGGGTGAGAGGATGCTGGTGCTGAATGAACACGTTTGATCCCTTCATTCACGTCACTGCTCCTTGAGCTCAGTACTGTTATCATCCCCATGTCAAAGGGGCGGAGTCTAAGGCAAGGATGGCTTATGAAACTTACCCAAAGCCTTATGGCTCATAAATGGCAGAGCTGAAATTCAAACTCAAAGGTGCCCTGGAAGGAGAAGGGTGCAAAAGTCTCAAAGGGGCCCTGGCCAGTGTGGCTCAGTTGGTTGGAGACCTGAGGGTGGCAGGTTTGATTCCTGGTCAGGGCACATGCCCAGGTTGTGGGTTGATCCCTGGTTGGGGGTACGTTCAGGAAGGCAACTGATGGATGTTTCTCTCTCATGTCTCTCCCTCTCCCTCTCCCTTCCTCTCTCTCTCTCTCTCTCCCGCCTTCCTCCCTTCCTCTCTCTTTGAAAGCGGTGAATAAAAAAGTCCCAAAGGGGCATTCTGAGGGCAGGTGCCTGGCATATACCTGGTAGGCAAGGGACAGTGTTGAATGGGTGGCGGTGCAGGGGGTAGGGGCTGGAGGCTGAGCACTGGCTCTTTATAGATCCCTGGTGTCTGTGGGCACCGGCCAGTGAAGCATCTGATCTCCCCACCCAGCAATTCCTCAGCCACCTTGGCCAAAGGGACACCTAGACTCACCAGTTCCGTGTCGGCTCTGCCTACTCCATTCGCGTGAGGAGGAGATGGCTGTTGTGTAGGCACAGCTTGACATCGGCCACTTCCTACTCCCGGGACCAGAGATGAGGGGGCACTTAGGCTCACTTTCCTCCATTGCAAAATAGGAGCAGTAGGTCTGGTGTGGTGGGGTCACGGTGAAGCTGAAATCGCACAGAGGCAGAGCCATGCAAGGCAGGGAGGCAGGAAACACCGTTATCATTATGGCCCCTGGTCACCACCTGTACTGCTCTCTTCTCAGCCTCACTTGGACCCCCTTAGCAGGTGGGCAGACACTGCAGAACCTCCCTCTCTGTTTCATAGGTGAGCAAACAGAAGCCCAGGAGGTCAGAGAGGAGGAGGAGGCCCTGCCGAGGTCTGTAGGGGACCCGTGAGGGTGCTAGGAAGAGGGGACCCCCTCCGGGTCCTGGCACCCTTGGCGACCAGCCTACCCGCCCCTCCTCCCTCAGCCTCAGAGCCCATCAGTGTGGCTGGGATCTGTTGGCCCATGTCTGGTCCCCATGTCCCTTTCCAGCAGCAGCCGCCTGACCTCGTCCACTTGGAAAAAAAACAGGAAGCTGGGTTCTGCCAGGAATCGGAACACGCCCTTCCTCAGCCCTGGGCCACGAGGACACTGCCGTGGTGGGGGGCTCTCAGGGCAGGACATGGGGCAGGGCGTGAGTAGGGACTCTGCAGGTCCAGCCAGGGTGGCCTGGGCCTCGCTGCCTTGCTGAGGCATTTGGCTTTCTAGGCTGGATCTGCTCTGGCCTGGCCTTGCTGACCCCCCCAGGGGCAGACAGGACTCAGCCAGGCGAGGAGTCTGGACGAGGAACTCCTGGCCTTCCTCTCCTGTGTGGTGACCGAATCGTGGGGCACCAGGGCCATGTAAGACTTTTGCCTTTGTGGACCTTTTCCTCCGTAAAAAAATATTAAAAAGTATATTATATAGCTGCATTGGTATAAAGATGAATGTAAGCCAAGCTGGATTCCTGATTATATACTTATTTTTATTTTATTCAGTTTCTCTTTTGATTTAAACAAAATTAAAATGAATACATTGTCATGGGCCTCTAAAAGTACTCCTAGGACTTTCCTGCCCCACAGAAGCTGTGCCCCTCACCCCATGGCCACCTCTCACGGGGACTGGCACTCAGCCAGAAGAGGCGAAAGGCTGGCCTAGCCCCGGAATAAAACCTCACCAAGCCTCAGCTTCTCTTTTTGTGGAATGAAGCATCTGATTCTTGATGTTCTTGTGAGATGATCCTGTAAAAAGTATTTGGCCCAGAGCCTGCCCCACAGGGTCCCTGTTGTTTTCACAGCCCAAGGGAGACCACAGCAGCTTCGAGGTACCAAGCATGGGGTTTGGGGACCCCCTCAGAGCTCCTACATCTTTTTTCTATTTAATCCTCACTCAAGGATATGTTCATTGATTTTAGAGAGAGAGGGAGGAAGCGACAGAGGACAAAACACTGATGTGAGAAAGAAACATGATTGGTTGCCTACCATTCGGTACGTGCCCTGACCGGAGTTCGGACCCGCGGACATTTTGGTGCACAGAATGACACTTCAACCGACCGAGCCACCAGCCAGGGTGGGTTCCTACGTCTTTAACCTTTTCCTCTTCTCTTGGACCCTTAGCGTCAGACTGAAGGCAACGATAAACCGATGAATTGTGCGGGTCCAGCCCCAAAACTACTTTCACCCCATTACCTTCTCAGTCCCCTAAGGAGTGTCTTATGTGATGATTCACCCTGTTTGCTCTGAGAGGATACTGACCATCAGAGAGGCTGGGTACCTTGTCCAAGGTCACACAGCTCACAGGGACAGAGCTGGGATGAGAGTTTAGATCTGACACCCCATAAGTGCAGCAGGTCTCCAGCTGTCCCCACAGGGGTCCTGGAGGACTTTGCGCCCTGCTGGGTGCCCTGCACCCCTCCCCCACTCCTGCGTTCCTGCTCCTCTTCACTGGCCGCTGCCTTCTCAGCAGCACAGGTTAGGCACCTCCTGGGTGCAGAACTCAGGGAAGAAGGTGGCTGAGGAGAACAGCCATATTTTACGTCAGAGTTTAGAGTCATCTTTCATTTTAAACTTTTTACTGGCAAATAGTTTACTCTCTTTAAATACACACAATCTCACAAGTAGAAATACACTGAGAAGCTGGCACTCAGGTTGGATTCCAGGGAAGGGGATGGAGGCCCCAGAGGAAGAAGTCCATGCCCACAAACACTGTTTAAACATGAAAAGTGATGCCCATGCAATGTCCAGAGAACTCTTTTTAAACGCCTCGAAGGAGACACTGAATTTCCAGCTAGCAGGGATGGTTTGGGTTAAGGGTGTTATTTTGTGATGTTTCTGATTAAAATCTCCCAGCTCCTCTGGCTGAAGTACGTCATGTTAAGCTGTTGTTCTTTTGGTATTTCCTAAAAACCTGAGCTGGGGCCAAATAACAGATGGGCTCCTCAGCCCTGTGACCATGGACTCTGTGGGCTGGTGGCCTGAGGTGTCACTGGTCTAGGGTCTCCTTTGCCAGAGGAGGATGACGATATGGGTGGGGTGGGGGGGATGGGTCACCCAGCTGGTAGGTACTGAGACTGACAGTGAGTCCTCTTGCTGGGAGCTGGTCTTTTAATGACCCAAATCTAATCCTGTCACTGCTCTGCCCGAAATGCTCAGGGGCCATCCCCGGCTCTCCTAATGGAGGGGGAGGCTGGGCAGCCTACCCAGGCCCAGCAGGGTAAGGCCCCCGCGCGCTGGAACCAGGCAGACTTGTTCTCTAGGTCTCACTTGCTCGCTTCCCACCACTCTGGTTGAAGCCGGTCCTGCTGCCCATTCCTTCCCATCTCAGCCTCCTGTTGGCCCCCTTCACAGCCCTCTGCATCTGGAAATGACTCATTCATTCACACGCACAGAAGTTGGAGCGGAGTCTTTGAATAGAGCCCTGCTATGCTGCAAAGTCCTGCCCTGCTCACCACTCTACACTCAGCGCCCGGCTCAGTGCCCAGCCCATGAGAGGCACCCAGGAAATACTTGTTGAAGCCTTGATTGCATTGAAGCGTACAACAGTAATCCGTAATAATGATTTCAACAAACATTTACTGGAAGACAGGCTTAGGGGTCTCAGAGACTGGGGTTTGTGTTCCATTTCAGGTTTGTCATCTTCCAAGTGCAGATGATAATTGCACCTGGGTTGCTAGGCAACTGGAGAAAAGGAGGCAACGCAAAGAAAAGGCTGGCTGGGTAGAGTACGCAGTCCACGAATAGGAGCCGCTAGGATGAGGATTCCCTCTTGTGACTGGGATGGGCGGGGGTGAGGGCCCAGGACCCACTGCACAAGGTCCCACGGCTTTGTCTCTGTAAAGGGTGGATACTCATCGCCACCAGCACAGCAGTTCCACCCCTGGTCGTCTCGTCTGACTTAGAATGGTGTTTACTGTCCTGAACTTGGCTGTAGGTTGGAATCAAAGGGGAGTTTTTAAAAAAAAGTCCTAATGATACCTAAATTCAGCCCCAGAGATTCTAATGCAGCTGATCTGGGGTGTGGCCTGGATATCAGGACTTTTATTACTATTATTTTGTTATTTTTAAATACTCTCCTAAGGACATGCTTATTGATTTTAGAGAAAGAAGGGGGGGGAGAGAGAGAGAGAGAGAGAGAGAGAAACATTGATGTGAGAGAAAGAACATTGATTGGTTGCCTCCAGAACACACCCTGACCTGGGCCCAAACCTGCAACCTAGGCATGTTACCTGACCAGGAATCGAACCTGCAACCTTTTGGTGTACAGGACAACATTCCACCCAACAGAGCCATCCCTCCAGGGCTGGACAGCAGGACTCTTAAACAACGCCAGGTGGTTCTGCAACACAGCCAAAGATGAGCACTATTTCAGCCGTTATTACTTCAGGTCCCTCCTGACTTCTCCCCACTTTCTTCCCACCTGCCTGAAATCCACTTGCCACGGCACAATGAAGACAAGTGACTCGAGATGCAAAGGACGACTGAACAGAGGAACAGCTGAATCTCTTTCCTGCACATGCTCCATCGGTCAGCCTTCTGGTTCTTTTCTGCCTTCCTAGCAGGAAAGGATCAGAGCAGAGGGGCTGGGTCCCGGGAGTGGGGGAGGGAAAGGGAGGGAGGACCTGGGGTCCGGAGAGCCATGGCCTCACCTCAGCTTTGCCACTGTGTAAATGTGGACAGCCCCCTCTGTCCCCAGCCTGGGTCTCAGTTCCCCGTCCATGAAGCGACATTCCTTTGACAGCCAGCCTCCTAGAGCCAGGGCTTGTTCCACAATCCCTGAGAACCGGCCGGCAGGCAATCCTAACGCCACACGTACGCAGTGCCCCGGGACCCTAGCTTGCCCTGCTCTCTGACATTTGTTTAACACCGTTGTGGAGCGCGTGCTCTGCCCCGCCAGCCGTTTCTGTGCGTTGTCTCCTCTCCTCCACAGTTGCCTAGGGTGGTAATAAAGCTTAATTCCCAGAAGATATCACTGCACTTTTGAAGTTATGAAACAACTCTTGGTAAATTTATGAGGTGCTGACAAGTAGAGGTTGTGGGGGATCAGCTTTTTATCGCAAAGACGAGAACTTTCTATTGTCAGCTGGAGGCTCATCCGCAGTTGGATGTTGGCTAAGAGTAAAAATGCTTCCCCTTTTCAGCAGGTCACTGTGGAGTCACTGTAATAACTTTTTTTATAGAAGTTGTTTAAAGGGAATCCTATTCTTGTTCCTGCGGTCACCATTTAATTGACGAGATTTTTATAGTTCTTGGAAGAAAGAAAATGGAAATTCCAAGGAAGTGACAGGAGTCCTTTTAAGCACATTTAGTGAGACACAGGAATGAGTAGGGCTGAGGTAGGCCAATATCCTGGAACCAGCCCGAAGGGTGGGCCCAGGAAGGCATCCCTGGGCCTCACTGCCAGCTTTCAGATTTTCTCCCAAGGTCAGGGCTGAGGGCCTCCCAGCTACGAAGCCCAGTCCGGTCATGATGGTTGCACAAACCCCAGCCATCCAGCGCCAGCCCAGTCGGGCCCAAGTCCAGCTCTTGAATGTTAGAACTTGCACATTTGAGGTCAAACTCAGTTGGACACAGAAAGAAAAGGGTACTTGGAAAAGGACAGACTTTTCCCAGAAACTCTCTGGCACACAGCCCCAAACCCCCCGTTCAAGGATGGGGGCACATCCAAAGTGAGGCAACCTCACAGAGACTCCTCAGATACACTGGGAACACTTTCTAGATGAAATCCACTCAATTGCCTCAAAATACGCATTGGCTGAGTCTCCCTGTGCCTCGCACTGGGTTACGTGCTCAGATCAGATTTGGGATCGGTAAACTGGACATCAAACCTGTGCTCTTTCTGCGAGGGAGTCGAGCAATTCTGTGTCCTGGGCACTGTGAATTCAGAATGGGGATTGAGAGGCTTCAGAAGGCCTGCCCCTGTTCTGGGGGGTACACAGTCCAGAGGGGAGACAGACAGCAGACCTGGCTGGGCCACCCTGCTGCCTTGGGGCTGGGCTCCACCTGGACAGACCCTGGCTCTTGGTTCCACTCACAATGATCCTTAAGTACTCACATCCCACCAGCTGCCTGATGGGCTATCTGGTCAACCCAGACTCCAAATAATAATTTATCTTGATTATTGAGTTTTTTGGCCACTCCTGAAATTTTACTTGGGAGGCAAATGCCTAACTCATCAAACCCTAATTGAGACAGACCTCTGACTGATGGCCACACAGATACAAGCAGCTGCAGGCTAGAGGGGTGAGTGCTTGGAACAAGGCCCCGTGAGAGTTTACAGGGACACTTGAGTAACGGTGGGGGCAGTGTTTACCAGAGCGCTCTGTGAAGCATCACCCCTATGAGGTGGTCCTCCAAAAATAAAAGATTCTGTGGACAACTAGGTTTGAGAAGCGGTGCATACTCTAACTTCCCATTTAGATATGTCCGATGGCCATGAACAACACATGGAAGGCTCTGAGACCCCTGCATGAGCAAAACATTACTTTTCTAGCCCATCATCTGTGGCTGCTTCTGGGTCAGCGCAGGCAAGTTATCAACGTTTCTTAAAGTGAAATGACAAGGCCCTTATCTCAGCATCTCTTGGGGGTGCTTGTCAGAAACACACAGCCTCAGCCCTGCTACAGACTTTCTGAGTCAGTCTCTGGACCCACAACCCGGGACTCTGCTTTGAACAAGGTCCCAGTTCGCTGAGATTCATGCTCCGGCTGAGAGCTCCAGACGAATCTTCTCAGACCTTGGCTTTTCCTCAGAATGTAAAGATCAAGACCTAAATTTGACCAAAATATTAGTCAAAAAGAAACCTGGACACCGCCCAGTTGATTCTGTGACACCAGAGTTACCATGATAACAAAACCAGGCAAAGGCATTACCAGCAGAGAAAACAACAAACCAATATATAGGTGGAATGAATACAGACACAAAAAGCCTCAGCAAAATACCAGCACACCAAACCCAGCAACATATCAGAAGGATTACACACCATGACCTGGTAAGATTTATCCCAGAACTGCAAGGTTGGATTAGCATTTGAAAATCAATGAACATAGTGTACCACATCAACGGAATAAAAGACAAAGACCGCATGATTATCTCAACACATCTGGAAGAAGCAATTGACCAACTCCAACATCCCTTTATGCTAAAAACACTCCAACTAGGGGTAGTAAAGAAATCCCTCAACTTGATTAAAGGCATCTTTAACTAAAAGTTAACACACTTAAGGGGGACAGAGTTAATGATTTCCCTCTAAGATCAGGAATAAACAAAACAAGCACATCTGCTCTCGTCACTTCTACTCAACATTGTACCAAGCAAAGAGCAGAAAGGTAACTGCTGGGCTGGGAGAGGGAAAGATGGGTAGTTGCTGTTCAATGGGCGTAAAGTTTCAGTTAAACAAGATGAGTAAGTTCCAGAGCTCTGCCGAACAACACGGGGACTACGGCTGACAATACCGTATTGCGCACTTTAAAAAATATCTTCAGAGGGTAGGTCTCATGTTAACTTTTCTTTTTTACCACCAAAAAAAAAAAAAGGAAGTCCAGTGTATCGATCTCTTCAAAGTAGTTATTGCTTCCTAGGATGTATTTAAGATAACTTTGCCTACCTCCAGGTTCCAAAGATATTCTCTTGTTTTTGTCTAGAAGCTTTATGGTTTTAGCTTTTGATTAATGTCTATGATCCATCTCAAATCAACTTTGTGAACGGTGTGAGGGATTAAAGTTTGTTGTTTTTTTTTCTGTACAGATATTCAGTTGTTCTAGCACATTCATTGAAGAGACTTTCATTTTCCCATTGCATTGCTTTGGTGACATTATAAAAAAAATCAAATGACTTTAATTGTGGGTCTATTTCTGGGTCCTCTATTCTACTCTATTGATCTATTTGTTTATCCTTTTTAAAAATATATTTTATTGATTATGCTATTACAGTTGTCCTATTTCTTCCCTTTATTCCCCTCTGCCCTGCACACCACCTCCCACCCTCATTCCCCTGCTTTAGTTCATGTCCATGGGTCATACATATAAGTTCTTTTGCTTCTCCATTTCCTACACTATTTTTAACCTCCCCCTGTGTATTTTCTACCTACCATTTATGCTACTTATTCCCTGTACCTTTTCCCCCTTTTTCTCTCTCCAACTCCCCCACTGATAACCCTCCATGTGATTTCCATTTCTGTGATTCTGTTCCTGTTCTAGTTTGCTTAGTTTTTGTTTTCATTTTGTTTTTTTTTAGGTTTGGTTGTTAATAGTTGGGAATTTGTTGTCATTTTGCTGTTCATATTTTTTATCTTCTTTTTCTTAAGTAAGTCCCTTTAACATTTCATATAATAAGGGCTTGGTGATGATGAACTCCTTTATTTTGACCTTATCTGAGAAGCACTTTATCTGCCCTTCCATTCTAAATGAAAGCTTTGCTGGATAGAGCAATCTTGGATGTAGGTCCTTGCCTTTCGTGACTTGGAATACTTCTTTCCAGCCTCTTCTTGTCTGTAAGGTTTCTTTTGAGAAATCAGCTGACAGTCTGATGGGAACTCCTTTGTAGGTAATTTTCTCCTTTTCTCTTGCTGCTTTTACGATTCTCTCTTATCTTTAATCTTGGGTAATGTAATAATGATGTACCTTGGTGTGTGCTTCCTTGTGTCCACCTTCTTTGGGACTCTCTGAGCTTCCTGGACTTCCTGGAAGTCTATTTCCTTTGCCAGATTGGGGAAGTTCTGCATTATTTTTTCAAATAAGTTTTCAATTTCTTGCTCTTCCTCTTCTCCTTCTGGTACCCCTATAATTCCAATGTTGGAATGTTTAAAGTTGTCCTGGTTCCTAAGCCTCTCCTCGTATTTTTGAATTCTTGTTTCTTCATTCTGTTCTGGTTGACTGTTCATTTCTTCCTTCTGGTCCAAACTGTAGATTTAGTCCCGGTTTCCTTCCCATCATTGTTGGTTCCCTGTACATTTTCCTTTATTTCACTTTTCATATCCTTCACTTTTTCCTCTACTTTGTGACCATACTCAACCAATTCTGTGAGCATCCTGATTACCAGTGTTTTGAACTGTGCATCTGATAGGTTGGCTATCTCTTTGTCTCTTGGTTGTATTTTTTCTGGAGATTTCATCTCTTCTTTCATTTGGGCCATACTTTTTTGTCTTGGAGCACCTGTTATGCAGTAAGGGGTGGAGCTTTAGGTATTCGCCAGGGCTGGGCAACCCATGTGGCTGCATTGTGGTACTGTGTGTGGGGGGAGGGGTCGGAGAGGGAACAATGCCACTTGCTTCGCTCTCTGCTGACTTTCAGTCACTTCCCCTGCTTCCCACAAGCAAACTGGGCCCTTCTGGCACTGATTCCCAGGTGAGTGGGTTTGTGTACGTTCTAGGACCCTGTGGGTCTGTCTCTCCAACAAACTCTCCTGTGAGGGTTGGAGTTTCTCCTGCTGCCTCAATCCCCAGAGGTGTTTTCAGTCAGAGGTTTGAGGCTTTATTTCCCCATGTTGGGACCCTGGGTTGCGGCTCTGTCTTGCTCCCCAATTGTTCCTCCTGGTTTATTTGCACTCAAGTATGGGACCACCTGGTCTGCCAGCTGCCGCCTTGCCTTGAGTCCTCTCCACCAGGCTGCCCATCTCTTCCCCTCCTACCGGTCTGGATGAATGTTTCTTCTTTAACTCCTTGGTTGTTGAACTTCCGTACAGTTTGATTTTTCTGTCAATTCTGGTTGGCTTGGTTTTTAAATTTGTTCTTGTCCTTCTTTTGGTTGTTCGAGGAGGCACAGTGTGTCTACCTACACCTCCATCTTGGCCGGAAGTGTTTATCCTTTTGATAGTGACACAGTGTCTTGATTGCTATAGCCTTATGAAATCAGTTGAGGTAAATTCTCCAATTTTGTTCTTCTTTCTCAAGATGACTTGGATGTTCTAGGTCCTTTGCATTTTCATAAAATTTTAGAATCAACATGCCAATTTCTACAAAGGCATCTGCTGGGATTATGATGGAAACTGAGTTGCATGTAAAGATCATTTTGGAGAGAACTGACATCTCTACAATGTTGAGTCTTCCAAGCCGTGAACATGCCTCCCCATTTCCCTAGGTCTTCTTGAATTTCTCTCAGACATATTTTGTAGCCTTCAGTACAGAGGTTTTACACATATTTTGTGAATTTTTCCTAAGTATTTCACATTTTTTATGCTATTGCAAATAGCATTCTTTTTCAAATTTTATTTTCTATTGTTGGCAGCAGAGCTGAATGCCAGAACAGGGACAGACAAGACAGCCCGTCTGGAGACCCTACGTGTGGGGAAGCGGGGATGGGGGAAGTGCTGTTTATTTACAGGCAATTGCAAAGGGTCTGAGAGAGTCAAATATCACGTGGCCATGTGATGGGAGGGAGCTTAGGTGCACAATGTAGTCTGGAAAACAGACTTTTTTCCCTCTGTTCTATTCCTGAGAAGGGACATCCTTCCTCAACATTCTCCCAGGAAGCGGGGGCGCGGCTGTGGTGAGGGGCTTTGGGCAAGCACTCCTGTGACCCTCTTCTCCAACCTCCAGAACTGCATCATTCAGCCAGTGGTCTGGGATCAGTGGGTCCCGCTGTGGACAACTACACTGGCCTCGGTGCTGTAGGTGGCAAATTCTGCTGTCTGTGCAAGAAGCTGCCGTAGCCTCTGGTTCTTATCTGGCTTAGCCAGCAGGAAGGAGAAGGAGGCTGAGACACCTAGGCTTTACTCTGCTAAAGGCTTCGCAGCCAAACCCCGGGGCTTGTTGGATGCTCTCCCTTACTGACCACCACCCTCGATGGTTTCTCCAGCCGTGTTTCACCCTGACGCCCCACCCAGTGATAGCGTCAGCTGCCAACATCTTTCACAAGGGCTAAAACTTCCAACTCATGCTCTGAGGAGGGATTCCCAAGAAGTAGAAAACTGGACAAGCCCAAACACCACCCATCCTGGGGTTTCATCAGGGAGAATGTGTGTAGTGGGAGTGGGAGGAGGAAGGCTGGGAGCTCCTTGTTTAGGCAACCAGCCGTGTGTGGGGTGGTGGCAGGGACAGCCCCACTGGGCACTGCCATCCCTCTACTTCCCATGATCGTCCCAAAGTCCCTTCAAAGAAAGATGCACCCACTATGCTTTAAGATAATGCTACTTGCTGTAATGAATAAACCTCCAAATATATTGGATTTATTTTTTTCTCACCCAGGTACCAGTTCATAGCAGCTCTTCCTGGTCTGCAGGTGGCCTTCCTCCACGTAGCCATTTAGAGACCAGGTGCTTTGCCTTTGAGGCTCTGCCATCCCCTGGTCTAACACTCATCCTCGGCACACACATCTAGAAGGAGAGGAGAGAAGTCTGTGGAAAGCATAACTACTTCTCAAAACCCTTGGCATGGAAGAGGCACATACATTTTGCTCACATTCCACTGGCAAAAGCCTGTCATGGGGCCACACTTAGATGCAAGGGAGCCTGGGAAATATGGCTCCCTTGATTCCCAGAGACAATTTGACCCTAGAGAGGAGAGCTTGGGTTTTGCTGTCCCTGCCACTGCCTCCTGCTGGGTTTTAACCAGTTCTGTGACCAGGTTGGATCGTACCCAACCTGGTTTCTCTTGGTTTCCTCTGTCTCTGGAGTTGCTTTCCACTCCACTCGGCCACCTCAAGTTCCCCTGCTTTCTAGATGCTTGCCAAAATGTGACCTCCTCCAAGAAACCTTCTCGGAGACCTTAATAGCCATGCTGAAGTCTTCCATGCTCTGGGCACCTTGTTTGCCATAAGGATGAGCCAGAGCCATGTTCGGGAGCGGGTCTTCCCCTTTCTCATCTCTGCTCACAGCGTTTGTAATACCTTCGACTGAGCCAAGAACCCCCCCCCCCACAGTCAACACTGAGCCTCCAGATAAACATGCTGGGAGAGGGGCAGGATTCTCACCCCCTGCGGGGCCTTCTGGAGGGGAGGGAAGGAGAGCAAGGGGGCCCTGGGCTGAGTAGAGAAGAGGGGCAGCTGCAGAAAGGGAGGGCTGTGGGTCTCACACAGATGTGCTGATGTCTCAGCTATAGTTTTCGATCATATGTTGAGTACCTTTGGCTTTTTCCAAACAAAATGAGACTAATCAAAATGTCCATTTGTTATGTACCTAGCATCAGTAAGCACATTGTATGAGCATTACCTTTAAAAATTTTTTTAAATTTATATTTATTTATTTTTAGAGAGAGAAAGGAAAGCTGGGCGAGGATGGGGAAGAGATTTGTTGTTCCACTTATTTATGCATTCATTGATTTATTCTTGTATGTGCCCTGACCAGGTATTGAACTCGCAACCTTGGCATACTGGGGACAACGCTCTAACTAACTGAGCTACCCGACCAGGGCTATGGGCATTATCTGATCAATCTTCCCTAATGAGATAGGGGCTTTTACTTTATCTCCACTTTGCAGATGAGGAAAGTTACCCTCAGAAACAAACTTCCCCAAGGTCACGTAGCTAATGAGTAGAAGAGCTTGGGTTTGAATCCGGATTTCCAATTTCCAAGGCTTCTAATTCCTCTGTCCCTATGTGTCCCTCCTCCCTGGACACCCTGTGAGGCAGAGGCACCTAGTGCTGGCTGAACAGCCAGGTGCGCCTCCAGCCTTCCTTGCAGTCACGTGGGGGCCTTGTGACGAACTCTGATCAATGAACAGAAGTGGCATCTATCACTTCTGGACCGAAGCATTTCAGCGCTAGAGACCAGCCCCCTTGTTCTCTCTTGTCCTTTAGTGGAAACTGTAAACAGAGGAGCCTCTAGAAGGCAGCAGTCTGGGTCCCGAGTCGCGGCACAAAGGACAGCTGACCTGCGGCAGCAGCTTTGTGTAAGTGAGAGCTACATACACCTCTGTTGGGTGAGGCCACTGAGATTTGGAGATTCATCTGTTACCACACAGACGACATGGACTAATAACACAGCGGACGAGGGTAGCGTATACAGCACTGTGTCACCAGTTAGCTCCTGAGAAGGTAGTGTCCTCAGACCCTCGGTTTTGTGAACTGCACAGTCCCCCAGCGTGAGGACGGCTGCCCAAGGGCAAGCTGCCACAAGGGAGAATACCGAGGGTTGTCCTGAGCGCCCTGAGCCGCGGTTCTTCCTCTGCCAGGCAACAGTCTTCTCCCTGTTGCTGGTTTCCAAAGCTTCTTGACTTTGGCCCAAGCCCTCTGTCTCCACCCCCAGCAGACAGCTTCCAGAAGCCAAGGCCCAGACGCCACTGGCCCTTATCCAGGTGCCGGCCAAAGTGCCTGGAAGTCTCCCGGAGCCTCACATTGTCTTTCAGATGCGTCCCCAGGGACGCAGAGCTCTTGCAATCCAGGAAATCACCGAAACTCTGCAGCTGTCTCTGCTCCCCCCGCCCCTGGCAGCCACCGCTCCACTTTCTGGTTCTGTGAATTCGGCCACCCCGGCACCTCATGCGGGTGGGATTGTGCAGTGTTTGCCCTTTTATCTTTGACTTTTTTTGCACAGCATGGTGTCCTCAAAGTTCATCCATATTGTAGCATGTGTCAGAATTTCCTTCCTTTTTAGGGAATAATATTCCAGTGTATTTGAGGTCAGGAAAAATCCAGCCATTGTTAATATCATGAGGACCTGGCAGCTGAGGAGAGTGGACTGGAATGTGCGTGTGTGAACCATGACGACTTCACTGTACCTGCCGGTGGGGGTGGGAGGCACTGTTGAGTGAGCATGTGCACTGTGCGGTCATCCCATTCAAAATGAGCAGCACTATTTACAATAGCCAAGTGCTGGAAACAGCCTAAGTGCCCATCAGTACATGAGTGGATCAGAAAACTGTGGTACATTTACACAATGGAATGCTAAGCAGCAGAAAGAGAGAAGGAGCTCCTACCCTTTGTGACAGCGTGGATGGAACTGGAGAGCATTATGCTAAGCGAAATGAGCCAGTTGATGAAAAAGAAATACCACGTGATCTCACCTACAGGAGGAACCTAGTGAACAAAAACAAACGAATGAGCACAATAGAACCAGAGGCACAGAGACATGGAAGAGCCTGACAGTGACCAGAGTGGCGTGGGTGGAGGAGGGGGTAATGGTGGAAAGAAGGGGAAGGGCCTAGTCAAAGAACATGCATGAATGACCCATGGACATGGACAACAGGGTGGGGACAGACTGTGGGAGGGGGGGTGGACTGCGTGGAGGAAGAGCAAAGGCGAAAAATTGGGACAATGATAATAAAGCAATAAAATATTTTTTAAAAATAAATATTTAGTCATTTTAAAAGAAAAAAATGACTGAGTAGAGCAAAGAATCTGCATCAGATTTTGGCTTAAGTTTGAACATTCATTCCTCCGTGGAAACTATTTGGATGATTCATGAGCCCACAGCTACGGGCAACTGGTGATTGGCAGCTTCATCACCACAACACGCCAGCTCATGCATCACGTCTCCTGCAGGATTTTGTGGTGAAACTCAAATCGCCCAGGTGACTCAGCCCCTTTACAGCCCAGATTTGGTGCTCTGCGACTCCTGGCTTTTCCCAAAACTAAAATCACCTTGGAAAGGGAAGAAATTTCAGACAGTCGATGAGATTCAGGAAATTATGAGGGGGCGGCTGATGGTGACTAGAACGGTGTGAGGTCCTGAGGTGCCTACTTTGAAGGGGACTGAGGCATCATCGTCCTATGCACAGTGTTTATCTTCTTCTGTAATGTCTCTGTTTTTCACATTGCATGGCTGGACACCTCTGGACACACCTCGTGTACCACATTTTGTTCATCTCTTCCTCCCTCCGTGAACACCTTGCTTCCACCTTTTTGCTGTGGTGAAGAATGTGCCAATGAATACGGAGGTACAAATATTTCTCTGAGATCCTTGCATCTTTACATTTCTAAATCATATGAATGAAAAAAATATTAACTTATTATTTGATAAAATAGTACATTAACATTTCAAAGGGCGAACTATAAATCAACAGAAATGGAAGTTGTACTATTTCCTCCTACATCCCTTTTGGAAGGCCCTGAACTGTCAGTCTTACGTTTGCCTGGGGTGTCCTCTCCCCCCACCCCCCACCCCACCCTGTGCTGGCAGGGCATCAGCCAGCTGCCGGGACAGGCAGGGGTCCGCAGAGACGGTCTTCCTTAGTGCCAGGCAGTGGCTCAGCACAGCCTTGCCCTTGCCTGCCAGCCGCCCACCCCTGCCAGGCAATTGTCTGGGACACATTCCTAAACTTGGCCTGCTGCACAGTCGGTGACTCGTGGGCCAGGCTGCTCTGGAACGCCCGCCTCATCCTGGGGCTCGCAGCGGCTGGTTTTTCTGTTCGGAAACTCCTTCACCGCCTCTGCTCCAGCCAGCCCGGTCTCCTCCCTGGTCCCCAACATGCAGGGAAGGAGGGCAGGGAAACCTAGGGACAAACGTCCTCTCGGAGTGTGCAGTGTGTGAAAGGCTCTACCCTCCTTTATCCCCAACTCCAGAACCCCCAAATGCCTGAAAACTAAAAGTACAGGAGGGCAAAGCCTGACCTGAGCTGACGGGGACTAAAGTACCGTCGTCATTTATCCCACTGAGTGTGTGCCCCATATGTCCCCGCGGGCCTCCAGGAGGCTGCTCCAGGTGCCCGGAAAGTGCCATAACGCACACAATCCAGGCACTGGATTTTCTTTCTAAAATCTGAAAAATTCTGGCCCTGGCTGGGTAGCTTAGCTGCTTACAGCATCATCCCAAATACACCAAAGTTGCAGGTTCAGCCCCCAGTCAGGTCACATATGAGAATCAGTGAATGCATGAATGAGTGAAATAACAAATCAATGTTCCCCCCCGTCTTTCCTTCCTCTGTCTCTGATATCAATCAATAATTTTTTTTTAATCTGAAAAATTCTGAATTCCAAAACCCAGCTGGCCCCCAGGATTTTAGGTGGCAAAGGAGTTCCCAAATAGGAAAACCGACTGCCAGTCTGTACTGTGTCCATTTTACGGAGCAGAGTCAGGGCCCAGGGAGGTCAGCCACAGCTGGGAATGGGCTGGTGGGGCTACTAAGAGAGCTGGTATCTCCCTAGCTCACCTCCCGCAAGAAACCCCCACCCTCTCTGTCCCATCTCCTCTCCCGACCCTCCTCTGGGGAGCTCTTCCTATCCAACCAGCCAAAGCTATAGCCCTTCTTGGCAAATGGCCGTTCCCTGGCGAGTCCCAGAGTCCAGCCCGATGCCCACCATTTATGGGGCCTTTGTTGCGTGCGAGGCTGGAGAGTACAGCACCTGATCAGAGGCTGCAACTACTCAGGATCCAGCCTCCGTCTGGCCATTTTCTAGATGTGTGACATTGAACAGGTTACTTATCCCTCTACGCCTCAGTCCCCTCATCCATAAAGGGGCATAATAATAATATTAATATACCCCTCCCACAGGGTTGGTGTGAGGGTAGGGAATGTGGCCTGCCAGAAACATGCAGGAGGCCCATCCTGTATGGGACATACTTATGCTAAAACATTATCCATTGACATTCTAATATAACTGAGTGCTCTGTATTTTTATTTGCTAAATCTGGCAACTTTATCCTGGCACAGAGTTAGTCCCCAGTAGATACTAGCTGGTGTATTGATAATAAATGCTGAATAACCAAGAGGCTTATTATCATAGTATTTGTATATGCCTAATCTTTCGTACATGATTAAAACCACTTCAAAAGCATTCATTCATTCATTCATTCATTCATTCATTCACTTAACAGTTATTTATTGGGCACCTACTCTACGTGAGTCAGAGTTCCAAGCTTTGGGGATAAAGCAGTGAACCAGACCTGGTCCCTGCCCTCATGAAGCTTCCAGTTTGTCAAGGAAGGTGAATATTAAACACCAATTACCCAAAATGATCGGTAGCCACTGTGACAAGCCCCAAGGAGAAGTCCTAGCTGCAAGGACAGTCTACGATGGGGGCCTGAGCTGGTGTGGGCTGGGTCCTAAGCCTTGGGTTTTCCAGCTCCTCCCTCACACCCCTGCTCTCAGTGTCCCTCCTGATGGGTGGCTGGACGGTGGTGCTGACGGAGAAGGGCTTGGCGAGGATGCTCCTGATCCCTGGGGAAGGGGGGCCGACATGACCGATGGTGCCCCTCAGCGCTGCTGGCCCCCCTAAGCTATTTGCACTTTCTCCCCATCCTCCCTGTGAGTGGAAGGAGCTGGGAGGTGGCAGGTCCGGTGGCAGACTCAGCCTGAGATCAAGATGGATCTGGGCTCAATCCCCGCCCTCATTTGTAGGGACATCCTGCGTGCGTGTCCCTTGGCTGAGCAGGCTCTGGGCAGGGCCTAAGAGAACAGGCTTGGGGTGAATGGTGTCTCTGGGGGCTACAACAACCAGCTGGTGACGTCAGGTGAAGGAAGTGCCTTAAAGATCAACTGACCTGACATTTGATGGAGGAGGAAACTGAGCACTCGGAGAGGGAAGTGACTTTTGAAGGTCACGCAGATCTTTCCCGGTGGAGCTACCACCAAAACCCAGGCCGATTCTCAGGCCAGACGGAGTCCCTGCCCATCCCCTTCTCCCTCCCCCACCATACACACCGGTGTTGAAGAAGGGCCCCATGACTTCATGCCCTTCCCCCAACTGGGAATCCCCGAAAGGGGTCACCTGGGAGTCCACAGCACCCCTTTTCCCACATCCCTCAGGCAGGTTTCGGTGCATTTTCACACCCCTGACCAGGGCCTCCCAGTCTCCATCTGCAGCTCTGAGTAGAGGAGCCACTGAAAGCCAACCTCAAATAACCGATGAGAAAGTTGGCCTTGAAAAGGTTTCACTTCCCAAGTTTCGCTGTGGTGGCAGCATTCTGGGCAGCGATGTCTGACACCCTTAACGCTCACTCACCAGCTCCTTGCAGAAACCCTGAGTAGCCTGGCCTGTGACCCATTCAGGCTCCCTGAGTGTGGGACCCTCCTCCTCCCTTCCCCTCAGTGTGAG
This sequence comes from Anoura caudifer, assembly GCA_004027475.1. Classification (NCBI taxonomy): domain Eukaryota; kingdom Metazoa; phylum Chordata; class Mammalia; order Chiroptera; family Phyllostomidae; genus Anoura; species Anoura caudifer. The sequence goes on along the minus strand of PVKU01001317.1, from coordinate 140,328 downwards.
ATGCTGGCTCAGGTCCCCAGCCCTGGAAAGGGGGCTCCCTGAACATGCACACCCTAACCCCAGGCCCATTCATCCAGCCCGGCAGCCCCCAGTCCTTTGCATGCTCAGGCGGAGATGTCCACAAGGGACAGGACAGAACTTCCACCTTCTTAGTGTCGCTCCTCTCCGTCCCCTCTCCGTGACCACTTCTACGGACTTAGCGAAGACTCTTCCCTGTCTTTCCTGGCAGCCTGGCCTCATGTGAAGTTCTATGGCCTGATGTGCGGCCTCCACCATCAGGCATCCCAAGTTCACCTTCCGATGCCACTGCTCGTAGCTGTGTGTGGCAGTTCTAAGACGTATCTGTCACATCCTCGCCACTTTCCCATTGAGAAGTGGGGTATATGTCTTCTCTCCTTGAAGCTATGCTAATCTTGGAGAATATGGTGACGATAGGGTATGGCAGAAGTGTTGCACTGTGACTCCCAAGGGTAGATTTTCAGGACGGTCAGCATCCCTCAAGTTCTCTAGGGACACTCACCGCTGGGGCCCTGAGCTGCCATGTCGTGAAGAAGCTGGGACCATGCACAGGTGCCTGGCCAACAGTCCCGGGCAAAGTTTATGCCAACAGCCTGCATCAGCCGCAGACAGTGAGGGATGCTTCATGTACAGAGAGATGGATGAGCCAGGGGCTCCTGCTAGGGATGCTGGGAACTTCTCAGCCAGGTCCCACTAACAGATGACACCTTGGCTGACCCCAGATCTGGCCTACGGGCCCAGAACCTCAATGTTGTCGGGGTCTCCAGAGGTAGATGGAATGAGGGGGCCAGACCACTCTACTCTCTGGGTTCCCAATGATGAGAGACACTGGCTCTGGGGGGTTGCTCCCAGCTCCAGAGCTAGCACCCGCATCCCTCTGGGCTCCACACCCAGACAGAGTGCTCTCCTAGTCACTGGATTGGAAGGGGTTAGGGGTCTGGGCTGGTAAACCACACCAGCTCTCTAATCTATGCTTCCTTTACTTCTTTGCTTATTATTCAGCTCTCGCTGCGGGGGCAGGAGCTCACAGGAGTTTGTCTGTGTGGTAATCTGCATCTCGGCACTTACAACAATGCCTGGCACACAGCAGGGACTCAGTAACGTTCCCCTAATAAGTAAATGAGTGGACGGGTGGATGGCAAGTCTGTCTCTGCAAGGCCAGGCGAGGCTCCACCGCTCCCTCCTCCGTGCTGTGGGCACCACGGCGGGGCCCAGCGGTCAGGGGTGTTGGTGGATGACTGGAGAGGACAGACTAGTTTTCCTGCCCAGTGTGTCACCAGCACTCAGGTGAGGGTCTCAGGGATTGTTTCCATGGTCAGTTGCCACCAGGCCTCTGGTGGAGTCCCCTCTGGGCAGAGGGCACATTCAGGCTTTCTGAGCCCTTGGACAGGCTCCGTGAGGACTCCCAGCCCGTGAGCAAACGTGGGCTTCTTGACCTCCCAAGCAGACGAGGCGCCCCCTGGGGGACCCCACAGCTCTCCCCCCTCCCCACTGCTGTGTGTACTCCAGTCCCCACTCTGGTGCGAGGAGCACTTGCTGGTCTGGGAAATTCCAGGGTTTGGGACCAAGCCTCGTCCCCTGCACCCCAGGTTTAGCCCCCTCCTTCCCGGTACTGGGAGTGGAGTGGGTGACGAGGGGATTGGGTTGGTTGGAGCTTCCTCTGAAATTGCTGGATACCCTCCCATTTGTCAGATTTTTGACGCCAAACACCAGAGCCCAACTCCATCGCACCATGGATTACTGCTCTGTGACAGCGGAGATGGAAGGTCACAGGGCCAGTTTCCTCTCACCACCTCCCAGAGCCCCACATGAGCCTGCCAGGAGAAGACGGTGGTAGTGTTAAACGGGCCCCACACGCACGCGCAGAACAGGTAGCTGCAGCTCTCTGGGAGGCACCTGCTTTCCCGCAGCAAACATGGTAGGGAGGCTGCGGGCGGCCTGGGGGCTAGTCCGGCGCCCCTGACATCTGCCCCCAGCCCTCCTCGTGGCTGAAGAGCCTTTCTGTGGCGTTAGGTAACCCCTCCCTGGTGCCCACTGAGATTATCTGCGGAGGAGCATGGGTGAGGAGACGGGGCCTGCCCTCCCTGCACTCCGCACGTCTGCCCAGGCTCTGGGCCCTGGGTGGGGAGGGGACCCCTCCCTCCAGGGTGGGCTCGGGGGGCTGGTGCCGCTGCCTGGAGAGACAGCCAGGTCAGATGCCCCAGTGCTGGCAGTTTGTGGGTGTGGTGGGGGAGAGTCTGAGGCAGTTCTAGAAAATCTAGTTAACCTGTACTAAAAGCTAGTTAACTTCTCCCTGTCTTTGGGACCCTGCCTCCCTCCACAGTGCCCTCTGCCACCAAGACCCATGGTCTCCACCTCCTTCTCTTTCCTGCTCGTCCTACTCACCCCTGCGGGCCATCTTCCTACTGCAGCTAGTTGGGAAGTCTGCCAAGTGTGGCCTCAGCTTGGCCCACCTCCCTTCCAGGCCTCTCCCTCAACTCCTCTGCAGCCCTTTCCGGAGCTCCGGGCCCCCCCCCCCCGGGCTGCCCCCACCCCTTGGCCTCTGTGGATAGTTCCCAGCAACCCTTTCAAGAAGAGGCGTCTCAGAGCCAGGAGGTGGAAGGGGGCACCCTCCCCATTCCCCATGCAGTTTCCAAACCATTCCTTCTCATCCTTCAAATACATAATGTTTGAACACACGACGACCAGCTATGCCACCAGGGTTGGCAGCCGCCACCTCCCAGCCACTCCCCCACATTCTGGGCGGGGTCTCGTCGCCAGCAGCCGCCCTGTCCTCATTCCCAATGACTCCAGTGTCCTCAGGGATGCTGCGGCAGCACCCTGGCCTCCTTGCTTCCAGACATCACTTTCCCCACTCCACCCAGCTGCCCACTCCCAGGGTCACACCCTAGACCTTGTCCTCACTGCTGACAGTCCCACCCCAAGTTTCCACCCTGACCAGCTCACCCTTTCCCAGGAAAGCTCCTTCGGAAACCCCCCCCCCAGTGGCTCACCCACTTTCTCACCTACCATCACCGCTCCCCCCATTTCCTTTCTCTGCTTCCCACCTTGGAGTCCATGGGTACACTTTTGATTATTCTCTTGTAACAGCCCCGACTCTTGTCCCCTGCTCCCATTGTCATCCTGTCCTGGCAGAGCCTCAGTGTGGCTGAAGCCAACCCTCCTTCCTCTCACCTACACCAGAGAAGCAGAGAGCTGCTGAGACAATCCCACAGCCAGGCTGCCTGGTGCACTTGAACCTTCATGGCAATCCGCCCTGCCTGGAAAGTGTTCCATTCTCCTGGTCTGACCACAGACAGAACTTATCAGGTGCAGGGAGGAAGGGAGAGAGGATGCAGGAAGGACTCAAGAAATTTCTGGCTAGGGTGATGGGGAGTGCGGGGGCGCTGTTTTCTGAGATGGAGAGTAAGAGGTTTGGAGCAGAAACCAAGGCTTCCTGCAGTTGGGCCTCACAGTGTTACACCCCCCCCCACCCGCCCCACTTCATACATCAAGGATGCAGGTATCTCACCTCGGCCCAGGGGCCTTGGCAGAACATCATTCAGAATCCATGGGCTCACTGCCTTGAAACCTTTCGGAGCACCTCTCCGTAGAGCTCATCCTAATGTCTACAAGCTTTCACAGCCTGGCTGCTGGCTTCCTCTTCCACCTCGCCCCTTCCACTCTCCGCTTCACCCCCATCGAACTTGCCAGTTCCCCGGCTACGAGGAGCACCCCCTCTGCCCCTCTAGCACCCCAGCACCTTGGCACTTGCTGTGCGATAGCCTGCCATGCTCTTTCCATGACTGGTGGCGTCTCGGATGTCATCTTCTCAGATGTCACCTTCTCGGAGACCCTTCCCTGCCAGGCATTCAGTGCAGCCCGCCAGTCACTCCAGGTCGCTCCCTGTCACATCACCCTGCTTGTCACGTCTTTCGCATGATGTATAATCTAAGGTTACCTTGTTGGCTTGTCTGTGAGTTTCTTCTTCCCCACCCCCAGGGAAGGGGGCCTCGTTTGACCTGCTTGCTTTACCTCCCTGGCAGCTGGCACACACGAAGCACGCGACACACATTGGTTCTGTGTGTGACTAAGTGAGTGGGTGGGTGGGTGGGTGGGTTCCTTTCTCCAGGGTTGCTGCGAGGATGAGCTGTGATACCGGGTGGGAAATCACTCTGGAAATCGGCCCGTGCTGCACTTGGTAGGTGTCTGGCTTCACCACCACACTTGGCACATAGTAGGTACTCAGTAAGTGCTGATGAAGAAACTGATATGACAGGAGGCAGGACTTAGGGTGTGAAAGAAGTGTAGACAAAGTGCCAGGGGCGGTGAGCCTCCTTGGAGGGAGGGGACGGGTCCACTGTCCTGTCCTGCCCGCCTCCCCCCTGCCAGTCCCCGCCTGTCCCATCCCGGCTGCACCTCATTCTCCTCACATGTCCCGTCGTTTCCTACCACCAGCCCTTGGTTCATGAAGTACCTCCCTCTCAGAACGCCTTCAGGAAGACCAACTGTCCACTCACCCTCACAACTTGGCTGAGCTGTGACCGGATTCCTTCTCGGATGGTAACTGAACCCCTGCTCTCTGCCTACCAGTCCTGGACGTTCAGGTGTTGGGAAAACAGCTGGGGACAAGGAGTGAGGTTCCTGCCCTCAAGGACCTTACATTCTGTGGGTGGGACAGAGAACACAGGATCAGCCATCAAAACATTAACCTCCTCCAGGAAGCCTTCCCTGACCTCCCCTCTCCAAACCTGGTGTCTCTTCTCTGACTGCCTTCAGGGCCCTGTGCTCCTCGCCAATTATGATCACGGCCCTGTACTGTGAATTCATGTCTATATCCGTCTCCGTTCAGGAGATAGGAAGGCTGGGATTCCCATCTATTCTGCCTCACCCCGACCAGCACGAGGCTGGCACTTAGTAACTGTTCCTCTGGCTGAAAAGTTGAGGCACCATATTTGGGGCTGAGGGGCTGGCAAGGGCAGGGCCCTGGCACTGTGTTGGCCCCTGCATAACTGGGTGGGGGGAGCACGGGGTGCAGGAGGGCAGGGTGAAGTGGCATGCTGGTCGGCACCAGATTTTGGTGCGTGGGATTCACATGGGGTTCGATAGTGCTTGCCTCGCTAAGGGAACTCGTCCCGATGCACCAAACCACCAAGGGTGCCATGGACCCCGATCCACATGGAGTCACATCTGAACAAGTTGCCCTGCTCCCCCCGCTGCCATCCCGATGGCATAAAAGTTTAAGACGAAGTGTCCTTGTCACACCCAGCAAATGCCTGGCTTAGGGAACCTGTTAAACTCCCAAGAGGTTAAGGAGACAGGGAGGCCCTCTCATGGGCGACCTATCCATATAGGGCAGTAAAGGGAACTGGGATGACTTGGGGGCATCCCTAACCTTTGAGGCTGATGTCATGGCCATAACCGCTCACCCACAGCACATCTCGTGGTGCCAGTTCCCCGGAGAGGCGAGCGAGGTCCCTCATGCAGGGCTGCCTGTCTGAGAGTCTCACGAGCGTGGAAAAGGAACCAGCCCCCACCCCTTCCCCAGAAACTGCAGAGAAATTAGAACCATTTGAAGAGCTGCTCATTCCTTCCTTTGGCAGGTACATGCTGAGAGCCTTCTCCTGTCAGCAAATGCCAACCCCCAAAGGAATAGCAAACCATATAAACCACAACTCTTCCCGGGTAAAAGGCACAGAGGAGGTGGGGTTTACCTCCTGAAGGGCGGGGCACCTTATGGGAGAGGGTGCTTACGCTGGGCATTGAAGGATGGGCAGTGTGATGGTCAAGTGGAAGGGCCTCCTGGGGTGGGGGGGCAACCTGCACCGACACTTGGGGTGCAAAAACGTGTGATCAAGCAGGGCTTGTCCAGAGCACAGCAGACAGCTGAGTGTGGTTTTGCTTGCCAGGTCCACCTTTTGTGCCCAGTGCTGGGCCATTTCCTTCCGCTGATCAAGCCCATCACCTGTTGAGGTGATCGACAGATGAAGAAGCTGATGCTTGGAGAGGATAGGTAACATCTCAAGTCCCACTGCCAGTGGTTAAAGCTCAGGATCAAACTCAGGTTCAAACTCAGGTTCACAGGAGTCCCGAATCTGTGTTCCTAACCATCATGCTGAACTGCCCTGAGACATGATGCCAGGCCTGAGGAGCCAGGGATGGCTGTTTGGACTTGACCGTGGAGGGCAGAGTGCCCAGAACCCTTGCCATTTGCACTCTACCCTCAAGAGACATGTCATGGCCCTGGCCGGTGTGGCTCAGTTGTTTGGTGCATCATTCCATAAACCAAAAGGTTGCACGTTTGATTCCCAGTCAGGGCACATGCCTGGGTTGTGGGTTTGCATTGACATTTCTCTCCCTCTCTCTCTCCCTTCCCTTCTCTCTAAAATCAATAAGCGTGACCTGGGGTGAGGATAAAAGAGAGAGAGAGAGAGAGAGAGAGAGAGAGAGAGACCTGTCATGTCCTCAGACTTCCATTTTCTTAATACTTGTCTTTAAATATTCTACTTAAAAAAATTTAAATTCAAGTACTTTTTCATGATGTGTAGCATACATACGAAGAAGTACACAAATCACTTAATTTTCACTCATGCGACGAATGGTAATTTTCACCCAGGTCAGAAACACAACGTTATGAGCCCCCAGTAGCTGGCCCGGCGCCTCCTCCGGGTACAGTCCCACTCGTCACCCATCTCTGAGTCGTAACAGCATGGATTGGTTTTATTTGCTTCTGAACTTCGTATAAATGGAACCAGAAAAACTGTTCTTTCTTGTGTCCGGCTCCACACTTGCGTAGTTTTATCTATTCATTCCCACTTCGGTGCAGTGGTCCAGGGAGCGGTTGGGCATTCGACTGCTGACTTGGAGATTGCTCTCGAGTTCTGGCTGCGGTGAAGAAAGCTCCTATGGCCGCGCGTGTACGTAACTCTTGGCGAACTCATGCACTCTTTTCTGCTGGGATTGCCCTCGGGAGCTGAACTCCTGGGTCGGGGGTAGGGCAGGTATGCTCAGCGTCAGTAGGTAAGGCTGCTTCCTCAGAGCACTTCTTACCAATTACACCCTCACTACCAGTGAATCAGAGTTTCAGTTACTCCACATCCTTGTAAACCTCTGATACTGGAAGTCGTTTTCATTTTGATCCTGGTGGGTGTACAAGAATATCAGATGGTGGTTTTAATTCACATTTCTCTGATAACTAATGTAATTGAGCACTTTCTGTTTCCTGCCACTTATATGTGTCCTCTTTGTATGAACTGCTTAAATTGTTTGCTCATTTTTCTATTCGATTTTAACATTTATTTTGATTTTTCCTAGTGATACATACGACTTCTCTTATACATTCTGGATGTGAGTCCTTGGATGGACATATGATTTGCAGTATCTTTCGCCAAATGAATGTATTTCATGGACCATCGTTACTATAACCAAAAAACCAACACCACACACCATAGATAGTAGGTAAGTGGAAAATAAATAACATAAGACAACATTATGACGTTCCAGCTAATTATCTTGGGGCTGACGGCACGGCCAGAGTCCTGATTCCAGCTAAGAGATGAACCAGAGGAAGAGAAGTGTTACATACAGCTGTAAGGGGCGTGGCTGCGACGAGGGTTTCACTCGGGGCTGGCACGATGAGATCGATGTTTTAGAAAACTCATTCAGCCGGCCATGCGGATGAAAGCAAAAATAGAGGCGAGGAAGTCCCGTTAAGAGCAGTTGCGCAGGTCCAGGTGCTGCCCCGGGTCTAAGTGAGGGGTATGCCAGGGACTGGGGTGGGTGTGGGAACTGGAAGGATAGGAGGTAGAATCTGGCCCATGAAATGGCTGGGTGGTAATGCTGAGAGAGTCAAAGCTGATGTCTGGGTGGGCTGTGGGGTTTCTGAACTGAAGGACCGAGGGGAGAGAGGCAGCCCAGACTGGAGCAGCAAATTGTGGGGAGGGAGGAGGTGATGGTATTGATCGGGGGTGTGTTGAATTCGAACTGTTCCCTGGACCGCAGAGGGAGAGCCTCCCATTCGTTCCTCTCGCAAACATTGACTGAGCGTGGCCGTGTGCCAGGGGTGCAGCAGCCGATCACACAGATAAAATTCCTGCTCTGATGGAGCTTGACTGGGGGAAGGGGAATAGTCGGAGAGACACATAAGGACAGGGAAGGTGCGCATGGCACTCGAGACTCCGGGCTGTGAGGTGGATTGCAGCCCTTTAGGGTGAGGGCAGCTGTTAGTGGGGGTGAGCCTGCCCAGGGGGAGCAGTGGAGTGAGCCTGGCGGACGGGAGGGTGGAATGCCAATGTTTAGCGGGGCGGACGACACAGAAAACCAGCCAGGAGTAATCAGAGGGGGTGGAGGGCAGAAGTGGGCACAGGAGGAGGGCTTCAAAGATCTGCCAGCTGACACATTCGTTCCCTTATTCAAACTTGGGTAGCAAGGCTCCAGGGGATAAGAGACGAATGAGAAGTCTCTGGCGAGGCAGATGTGCAAACTACAAATTCTTAGGCACGGCTGCATGAAAAAGATTCCATTATGGAAGTTTGGACATCCTATTTCGGGAGCACCGAGGATGGGAACTCCCACCTTTGAACCTACTCTGTGCTAGGCACTGGGGAAGGCTTCCGGGAGGAGTGGACACGGAGCTAGTGAATAGGCGAATAGGCGCAAGGGCCCTTGACAGAGGGGGACTGGCTTGAGCAAGGCCACGGTGCCGGGAAGCTGCTGGGCACGGCCTGGCAGCGGGGCAGCTGTGCATCCGCAAGCTCCTGGGGACCAGAAGCCTGGGGCGGGGTTAAGATCAAGCCAAGAGAATGGGCTAAATTTGGAAGAAGATGGGGCCAGCGCGGGTTTGGAGGAGAGTGCCTGCCACTCGGCGTGGTTCTCCCCAGCGGACCCTGGAAACGCGGGAGCGGAGCTTCTCTCCCCAGCCCTAAGGTTAGCAGCTGCCCGCGCCCAGCAGCGCCCACTCTGCTCGCTTCACAAACGCCAGCTCCACACAGCCCAGCGCCAGCTGGGTAAGCCCTGAATCAGTGGGCGGGCGCGTGCAGGAACGTGCTCGGGCTCGGGAGGCACGTGAGAGAGGGATACGGAGTGTGGAGACGGAGGGGTTGTTAGCACATGCTCAGAGGCCTTGGGAGCGTTCTCTTGGGAGAAGTGGGCAAGGAACCGAAGGCCATTATCCGGGTGAGGAAGTTTGGAAGGGGCAGAGGTGCCACGGCCCAGCCTGGCGGCCTGAGCCCAGAGAGACTCGCTGAGCGGGAGCACGGGCGTGGTGGAGGGCTGGCGGGCTCTCCTCTGCACCATGCCTGCCGACCTCCTCCCGGTCCAGGCCTCGCCTTGCCGCCTCCTCCGCTGCACGTCGTCGGCCTCATCTCCCAGCCGTGGAGCTCAGGGCTACACTGCAACTTCTGGGGCTGGGCTCCGGAGAGGGGACAAGACTCCAGGATTCTCTTGGTTCACGCGCACAGCGGGCCGAAACTCCCTGACACCCTCCCAGTGGGTCACTGTGGAGAATACTCCTTTGGACAGAAGACCTCTGGCGCCTTCTACTGGCAGTTCTGCGTCAACAGTCCAATCGCTCAGTCCCGTGGACAACCCATAGGGCCTGGACACATCTGGGGCCACTCTTGAGGGGTGGGGAGGTAGTGCAGAGGTCAGCCAGGACCAAGGCCTGGCTTGGGATATTTACTTGGATTCCTAATTGGTCTCCCTCCCGCCCTCCCTCCTCCACTCACATCTGGGAGAATCTCTTTAAAAGCAAGTAACGAACTGTTGATACTCGCAACGGCTTGAGTGGAACTTAAGGGCCTTATGCTGAGTGCAGAAAGCCAATCTCAAAAGGTACATATTTTATGATTCCATTTTTAGGACATTCTCCAAATGTCACAATTATAGAGATGGGGCTAAGACAAGGTTGTCAGGCATGAGGGAAGGGGAAAGAGTGTGGCTAGAAAGGGGCAGTGTAAGGGGTTTCTTTTAAGGAAGTGAACAATTCTTTTTTAAAAAATATTTTATTTATTTAGTTTTAGAGTCAGGGAAAGGAAGGGGAAAGAGGGGGAGAGGAACATCATGCGTGGTTGCCTCTCCTGCACCCCCTACTGGGCACCTGGCCTGCAACCTAGGCTTGTGCCCTGACTGGGAATCAAACTCTTGACCCTTTGGTTCACAGGCCAGCACTCAATTTGCTGAGCTATACCAGCCAGGGCCCATTCTCTATGGTAACTGTCCTGGTGGATATCTAAATCTATGCATGCGACAAAATGCCAGGGACTCAAAGACAAAGACATACAAAGAATGAGTGCTTGCCAAAAATGGTGAAATCAGGAAGGTCTGAAGTCTAGTTAGTTGTATGGGGCCATACTTCCTTGGTTTTCATAATGCGCTACAGTTTTGTAAACTGTCGCCCCTGGGGAGGCTCGGTTGGTGATGGGCACACAGGCCTCTCGGTACTATTTATGCAACTTCTTCTTTTTAAAAAAATTTTATTAAATATTTTGGGGTGAAACTGGTTGATAAAATTATATAGGTTTCAGGTGTACAATTCTATAATGCATCATCTGTATATCGCATTGTGTGTTCGCCACCCCAAGTCAAGTCTCCTTCCATCACCAGTTATTTTCCTTTATTTATTTGCCCTGCCTCCTTCCCCTCTGGTAACCACCACACGGGTGTCTGTGTCTGTGAGGTTTTTTTCTTCTCAATCCCTTCACCTTTTCACCTAACCCCCTCCCCTCTGACAGCTGTCAATCTGTTCTCTGCATCTATGAGTCTGTCTCTATTTTGTTTGCTAGTTTATTTTGTTCATTGGATTCCACATATAGGCGAAGTCATATGGTCCGACTGGCTTATTTCACTTAGCAGAATACTCTCCAGGTCCTCCATGCCGTGGCAAAGGGTACGAGTTTCTTCATTTCACAGCTGAGTAGTATTCCGTTGTGTCAATGTACCACAGCCTTTTTATCTGCTTACCTAGTGATGGGCGCTTGGGATGCTTCCAAATCTCGGCTATTGTAAATAGTGCTGCTATGAACATAGGGGTGCATGTAGTCTTTTGAATCAGTTTTTGGGTTTCTTTGAATATGTACCCAGAAGTGGAATTGCTGGGTTATAAAGCAGTTCAATTTTAATTTTTTGAGGAAACTCCATGCTGTTTTCCACAGCGGCTGCCCCAGTCTGCATTCCCACTGACACTGCACCCGGGTTCCCTTTTCCACATCCTCACCAGCACTTGTCTGTTGATTTATTGATGATGGCCAGTCTGACAAGTGCGAGGTGATATCTCATTGTGGTTTCGATTTGCATTTCTCTGATGATTAGTGATGTTGAGCATCTTTTCATATGTCTATTGGCCATCTGTATGTCCTCTTTGGAGAAGTGTCTATTCGGGTCCTTTGCCCAATTTTTAATTATATTGTTTGTTGTTTTGGTATTGAGTTGTATAAGTTCTTTATAAATTGTGGATTTTAACCTTTTATCAGATGTATCATTGGTGAATATCTTCTCCTATTCAGTGGGTTGTCTTTTCATTTTGTTGGTGATTTCCTTTGCTGTGCAAAAACTTTGTTCAATGTAGTCCTATTTATTTTTTCTTTTATTTCCCTTGCCCCAGGAGCTATATCAGAATATTCTACAAGAAATATCTGAGATTTTACTCCCTATGTTTTCTTCTAGGATTTTTAGTTTAGAGTCTCACATTCAAGTCTTTCACCCATTTTGAGTTTATTCTTGTGTGTGGTATAAAAAGGTGGTCTGGTTTCTTTCTTTCTTTCTTTCATGTATCTGTTCAATTTTCCCAACACCATTTATTGAATAGACTGTCTTTACCCCATTTTATGTTCTTACCTCCTTTGTCAAGAATTAATTGATCATAAAGGCATGGGTTTAGTTGGGCTCTCTATTCTGTTCCATTGATCTGTATGTCCGTTTTTTTATTTTGATATATATTTTATTGATTATGCTATTACAGTTGTCTCATTTCTTCCCCATCATTCCCCTCCACCCTGCAAACCCCCTCCCACCCACATTCCCCCCTTTAGTTCATGTCCATGTGTCATAAGTTCTTTAGTGTCTACATTTCCCACACTATTCTTGCCCTCCCTCTGTCTATTGTCTACCCACCGTCTATGCTACTTATTCTCTGTACCTTTTCCCCCTCTCTCCTCTTCCCACTCCCCTGTTGCTAACCCTCCATGTGATCTCCATTTCTGTGTTTCTGTTCCTGTTCTAAATGTTTGCTTAGTTTGCTTTTGTTTTAGGTGTGGTTGTTTATCTGTGAGTTTGCTGCCTTTTTACTGTCATATTTTTTATCTTCTTTTTCTTAGATAACTCCCTTTAACGTTTCATATAATAAGGGCTTGGTGATGATGAACTCCTTTAACTTGACCTTATCTGAGAAGCACTTTATCTGCCCTTCCATTCTAAATGACAGCTTTGCTGGATAGAGCAATCTTGGATGTAGGTCCTTGCCTTTCATGACTTGGGATACTTCTTTCCATCCCCATCTTGCCTTTAAAGTCTCTTTTGAGAAATCAGCTGACAGTCTGATGGGAACTTCTTTGTAGGTGACTGTCCCCCTATCCCTTGCTGCTTCTAGAATTCTCTCCTTCATTTTAATCTTGGGTAATGTAATTACGATGTGCCTTGGTGTGTTCCTCCTTGTGTCCACCTTCTTTGGGACTCTCTGAGCTTCCTGGACTTCCTGGAAGTTTATTTCCTTTGCCAGATTGGGGAAGTTCTCCTTTATTATTTGTTCAAATAAGTTTTCCACTTGTTGCTCTTCCTCTTCCCCTTCTGGTACCCCTATAATTCGGATGTTGGGATGTTTAAAGATGTCCTGGAGGTTCCTAAGCCTCTCCTCATTTTTTTGAATCCTTGTTTCTTCATTCTTTTCTGTTTGTTTGTTTGTTTGTTTCTTCCTTCTGGTCGACTCCATTGATTTGAGTCCCAGTTTTCCTCCCATCTCTATTGGTTCCCTGTGTGTTTTCCTTCATTTCACTTATTGTAGCCTTCATTTGTTCCTCTAATTTGTGAGCCAAATCAACCAATTCTGTGAGCATCCTGATCACCAGGGCTTTGAACTGTGCATCTGAGAGGCTGGCTATCTCTTCGTCGCTTAGATGAATGGGCTCTGGAACTTTGATCTGTTTTCCCGTTTGAGCCATTTTGTTGTTGTTGTTGTTGTTGTTTTGGTCTGGTCACACCAGTTACGTATAAGGGGCGGAGCCTTAGGTGTTCCTCAGGGCTGGGCAGCCTAGTCACTGGGTTGTGATGCTGTATGTGGGGGCGAGGTCTTAGAGGGAACAATGGCACTTGCTCTGTGCTCTCTTGGATTCCAGTCCCTTCCGCTGCTTTCCCCGAGCAAATTGGGCCCTTCTGGTGCTGATTTCCTCGTGGGTGGGCTTGTGTGCATCCCAGGACCGTGTGGGCCTCTCCAACAAACTCTCCTAGGAGGCTGGGAGTCTCTCCAGGCACCTCAACACCCACAAGTGTTTTCAATCAGTGCTTTTAGGCCTCACTTCCTGGTGCTGGCGGCCTGGGTTGCGCAGTCTGTCTCGCTGCCCGTTTTCGCCTGGTTTATCTGTGTGCGAATGTGTGACCATGGTCAGCCACCTTGTGAGCCTCTCTAGGTCTGCTTGTTGCCTCCCTGCGCCCGGTAACCCCTGCCTGCGCGCCTGGGGTGTGCCAACCGCCGCCTGTGCGTCCGGGACCCCCAGCCACTGCTTTTTCCTGCTGTGATCCCTCTCCGCTGGCCGCCAACTCCAGCCCTCTTACCAGTCTGGATGAATCGTTGTTGGACCTCCATACAACTCAATTTTCTATCTGTTCTGGGGTTTTTTGGGGTTCTAAATTTTTTTGTCCTTAATTTTGGTTGTGAGAGGAGGCACAGTGTGTCCACCTATGCCTCCACCTTGGCTGGAAACTGTATATCTGTTTTTAGGCCAGAATCATGCTGTTTTGATTACTATGACCTTGTAGCATAGTTCGATACCAGGTAATATGATTCATCCAACTTTGTTCTTTCTAAAGATTTCTGTGGTTATTTAGGGCCTTTTGTGGTTCCATATGCATTTTTGGAATAGTTGTTTTAGTTCTGTGAAATACACCAATAATATATTGATAGTAATTGCATTGAATCTATAGATTGCTTTGGGTAGTATGGACATTTTAATTATGTTAATTCTTCCTATGCGTGAACATGGCATATACTTCCACTTATTTGTTTCTCCTTTAATTTCTTCAGTGTCTTATAATTATCTGAGTACAGGTCTTTTACATTCTTGGTTAAATTTATTCCTAAGTATTTCATTTTAGATGCAATTGTAAATGGGATTGTTTTCTTAGTTTCCCTTTTCTTTCTTTCTTTTCTTTTTAAAGACTATTTATTTATTTATTTTATAGAAAGAAGAAGGGAGGAGAAAGAGAGGAAGAGAAATATTGATGTGTGAGAGAAACATCAATTGGTTGCCTCTCTCACATCCTCAGCTGGGGACCTGGCCCACAACACAGGCATGTGCCCTGACCGGGAATAGAACTGGTGACCTTTTGCTTTGCTGGATGACACCCAACCCACTGAGCCACACCAATCAGGATTCTTAGTTCTCCTTTCTGATAGTTCATTACTGGTGTACAAAAGTGCAACTCATTGCTGGATATTTATTTTGCATCCTGCTATTTACTGATTTATCACTTCTAGTAGTTTTTTGGTGGAATCTTTAGGGTTCTGTAGATACAGTATCACGTTATCTGCTATGTGACTTCTTGTGAGTCAGTAACTCTTTCACAATAAAAAGTTTATGGAAAGGCCATGGCTGGTGTGACTCAGTGGATTGAGTGCCTGCCTGCAAACCGAAAGTCCCTGATTGGATTACCAGTCAGGGCATATGCCTGGCCTGTGGCCAGGCCCCCAGTAGGGGGCGTGTGAGAGGCAACCCAAATGATGTTTCTCTCCCTCTCTTTCTCCTTCCCTCCCCCCACCTCCCTTAAAAAATATTATGAAAATTAAAAAAAAAAAAAAAAAAACACCCCTCGCCCTATCATCCACCTACTCATCTGTACTCAGTGGCGTCCCATGGGCAGCAGAGGGTGAAATCCATGAGAGGAAATCTGCCAACTTCTTTAGTAACCTAAACCCTCTTCTGAGGCTGCCAACGGAAGAATCCCCTAGGGGTGGGCTGGGGCAGGGACTGCATATCACAGTCCCACTTCCACCTGGCAGGGCCTCCTCCCTTGGCAGTCCCAGTGGGTATTGTCCTGCACCGGCCTGAGGGGGGTGCTCATCCATCTCTGATGCTCTGGTGCCAAAATGGACTAAGCACCCCACCTTTAGCACTACTGGGGCTCAGGCCAAAGTCTTGAAAACAGGCTGCTCTGGACCTCTGGGAAACAGTCACGGGCCAATGTGCTATTCTGCCCACCAGGTATTCTGGATGCACCCTGGGGGGGCCTCCAGGACACTTTTGCATCCGGCTCCCACCGGTCTCACCACAGAGGCTGTCTCACCCCAGGACCCAGGATCCAGGACTCTCTGGCCTGAGGAAGGAAGACTAGAGAGATTTTACGAATGTCCCTGCCCCAGGCCCTGGGCCATGTATACTGCACACGTCTCCTTTCATCGCCGTAAGAGGTCTCTGAGGTAAGTGTGAATGTCCTAACACTAAGCAGACACTTCCCAAGACACCCTGCCCAGGGATCCTCCTGCCTGCTGTCCTGATGACCCATGGGTGCCACAGGGCCCCATTTATTGTGGTACACGAGGCCCTGCACACTCTGTCCCCGTCTAGCCTTTCCTGCATCACCTCACACCCCCCATGACCACTGGATTTCTGGGGCCTAATCACAATGGTCTTAGATTTTGCTCTCCCCACAAATCTTCCTGCCTCGGAGCCTTTGCGCATGCTGTTCCCTCTGACTATACACTCTTCCCTTAATTCCTCTTCATTCTTTAGTGCTTGGCTCAATGTGGCTTCTGCAGAGGCATCTCAGGCCCCTGGGGGACAGTCATAGCCCAGTGACACAGCTTCACAGGTCCCTGTGCTTTTTCCTAGCTCTGCTCTAAACCTAGTTAATCAAGTAATCGGGTGTTTAATATATGTCCAGTTGTTAGCCTTAGGCCTGGATTGAAGGGGTCCCTGCCCTGCCATGGGTCCCCCTACTCGACTTCTCTATGCCTCTCCCCCAGGAGGAAACGGCGGGGGCTTAGAGTCCAGGCGCGTTCCTTTAGACCATACTCCTGATACGTGGTATCCCAGAATCCCATGCCCCAACCGCCCCAGTACCACCCCCTGAAGGGCGGACCGTGTGGAGCAGCCCAGGGGAAGAGGGTTGCGGGGGGTATGGCAGTTCGCACTCATGGACTGCAGGATCCACCTGGGTGCAGGATGGATCTGCGGGCGGGAAGACACGGGGGGCAGGCTGAGAGCAGGGCCAGCTCTTCTCGTGCTGCCGCATTTGGGCACGGAACTTGGAAGAGTTGACGTTTACATTAGAACCTGGCCTTCCAGGTCAGTATGAAAGTATAGCTGTCACCCTGGCTGGTGTGGTTCAGTGGATGGAGTGCCAGCCTGCGAACCAAAGGGTTGCCGGTTCAATTCCCAGTCAGGGCACATGCCTGGGATGCAGGCCAGGCCCCCAGTAGGGGGCACTCAAGAAGCAACCATACATTTCCATTTCTCTCCCTCTCTTTCTCCTTCCCTTCCCTTTTCTCTAAAAATAAATAATTTTTTTAAAGAAAGTATATTCATCAAAGTAGGAGAATGGAACATATTTTATTGAACAGTTGTTATCTTGATTTATAACTTTACAGTATTTTGACCTATGTGGCCTCCATTTGTACTTTTGCCCAAGCCCCACTGGCATTAGGGGCGGACTTGGGCCAGCCTTGCCCACTGGCCCCTACACCCCACCAGGGAGGCACTACGCAGTCCCCCGGCCCCAGAGCATGGGGTCTGGCGCAGAAGAGCAGATAATAAATATTGGCTGTGAGAGACAAAGTGGATCATCCAAGTAAGACGCTTGGCGCGGCACAAGTGTCAATAAATATGAAGTATTATTGCCGGTTGAAGAAATGAACAGGGTGGGTGGGGTGGGGCAGGGGGCTGAGGCCTGTAAACTGAGGTGGTTTGTGTATGAGGGAAGGCAGGCTGGTGACCCCAGCGTCCATACTTCCTTTATGGAAGTTCTGTGCTCCTCCCTCCCACCCTGCAGGACCCAGCACACACAACAAGGTGAGCACCAGGTGGGCCTACCTGACAGCAGGTACTGAAAGGGGTCAGGGGCTCCAGCTGGTGCAATCTCCCCTCCCCCCAGGGAAGAACAGCTGGGTAGGTTCCCTCTTCACCTTCAGGTACCTCCCCAGGCTCAGGGAGAACCCACCCAGCTGTTTCTTTTGCTTTACCCATAAGCCCATGCTGTGGTTGGGGGGTAG
This sequence comes from Anoura caudifer, assembly GCA_004027475.1. Taxonomy (NCBI): domain Eukaryota; kingdom Metazoa; phylum Chordata; class Mammalia; order Chiroptera; family Phyllostomidae; genus Anoura; species Anoura caudifer. The sequence continues at coordinate 122,918 of PVKU01001317.1, read as the reverse complement.
CTGATGGGATCAGTTTTACCCTAACACCAGACTGTGCTCTGCTGTAAGAAGAGCTTGAGATGGGAGTCAGATGGCCTGCTGGACCCTGAACAAGTTTGTCACTTTGCCTCTGCAAGCCTCAGTTTTCTCATCTGCAAAATGGGATTTTGTGTGGAAATGGTGCATGTCAGGTGGCCGGTGCCGGGTACACATTTAGTGAATAGGAAGAACCCTTGCACGGAACACAAGTGGGTCAAGGAGGGCAGTTTCCCAGAACCCCAAACAATAAAGCAAATGAAAAGGGTCCATAGGCAGCCAGGGAGAGGGCTGGGCAGGAGTTCATTCATGGGGCCTGCGGGAAGCAGGTTCAGCTGCCTGCACTGGAGGCCCGCTGCAGGGATGCTGCTTCACGGTGGGCACAGTGCCAGTCCACAGGGTCCCTGATAAGGCCTCAGGCCTGAAGAAGCCAGGAAGGCCCTCACCCAAATTCCTCTTCCCAGCATGGGGCTTGGGCCATCCCAGAAAACAGCCATCACCCCACACTCCCGCACACGCAAGATAGGTGGCGCTGTAATAAAGAGCAGAACCCAACTAACCCCAAAACAGGAGAGGTAAGGGGAAAAAATCACATTTTGTGAACTTCCCACCTAGGGTCGCCATACCCTCAGAGCCGAGGGGTGCAGAATTCCCAGCGGCCTGTGGACCAGAGGGAGGATGAAGGTCTCAGAAATGTCCAGCCGCATGGCAGGGCCGACGTGGCCACGCCCAGTCCCGGTCCGCAGGGCCAGCCGCGGGGTCAGTGCGGTGGGAAGATATCCGAGCACTGCTGCAGGATGAGTTCCACCACCTGGTTCTGGAACACCATGGTCATGGGCATACTGGTTTCCTCCGTCTCGGGCCGCAGCAACGTGGGCCCGAAGACTATGGCCACGCTCTGCACCGACATGCGGTTCTGTTCCCCGTGCTCAATCACCCTGCAGCAGGGGTGGGGGCGGGGTGGAATGGAGCAGAAGGAGGGCTCAGAGCTGCGGAGCGTGGTGGTGGTGGTGGTGGGGGGGGGTTCCCGCCAGTGCCTGCCTCCCCATTCCCTCCGCCTGCCCGTGCGCTCACCGGCACAGATGCTGGAAGAGGAGTCGCAGCGTGTCGTGGTTGGGGGCGGGCAGCGAGCGCACCAGGTCACGCACACAGCGGCTGCGCTTGGCATGGTCCTGCAGCTCTGGGGAAGGGAAGGGTGGGCTCGGCGAGGGGAACGGATGGGGCCGACTCCTGCCCACCCACCCCGCCTTCCTGGGCACTCACTGATGGCCGCGATGAACTGGGGGAAGTGCGAGAAGGGGAAGAGGGGCTCGGGCAGCTCTCGAAAGAAGAGCTTCAGGGCGCCGGTGATAACGTGAACGTCCTCCCAGCGTCCGTCATCCAGGTCCAGACGCTCGTCTGAGGCAAGGAGGGAAGGAGGAAGAGGAGGTCAACACCCCTTCATGCCTTCAGGGACTGGAGCAGGGGCTGGGGGCGAGCCTCACCGTGGTCCACCCTATAACGCAACTTCTGGATAGTCGCCAGGTTTCCACTGATGCGGTACAGCCCGTCGATGTCCAGCCCTGAGGAAAAGGAGGCGCTGATCCCGGCTTTGGTGGGATGGGGCCAAAGTCCGTGCTACGATTCCTACCCAGGAGCTCCAGGTCTTTTCCTCTCAACCCTGCGCCCGCCCCGGGGTCTCCATCATGGGGTCCTGGAAGGAGGCCGTCAGGCGCCCAGAATGCCCGCCCAGCCGGCCGCCTACGTACCGCGGGCCTCGACCGTGCGGATGCACTGCTGCACGAAGCGCGGTACCGGGCTCCGCTCGCGCTCACACAGCGTGGCCAGCGCGCAGCCGAACACCTGGTCTGGGGGAGAGGCTCGTCAGCCAGCGCCGCCCTCCCCAGGCCCACTGGCGCCGCCCCGCTCTCCGGGCCCCTCCGGTACCTTTGATGTAGCCCTTGTCCCGCAGCGACTGCAGGGTAGGTCGCCTGAGCAAGAACTTGCGGAGCTTGTACCGGACCTTGCTCAAGTCGCTGTCTTGGCCTCCAGGGCTCAGGGTAGGCGCAGCTGCCATAGGGAATGCGGGGGCGAGTCAGTCAGTGGCTCCCCAGTGGCCCAGTAGGCCCCACCCATGTCATCACCTGCCCCCCCCCCAAAGATGCCCTCTGCCCTCCCACCCCTCCATCCCCGCGCACACCTGCTCCAGACCGCGTCTCATCCTCCCGCCAGCTTCCCAGGCGCTCCCTGGACGCGAAGTCCAAGCTGCTGTTCTCGCTTTCCTCCTCCGGGGGCAGGTCTGCGGACTAGAATCGCATAGCCTCAGAGGCAGATCCTGGGGCCAGCTGGCGTCCTTCTGAGGTGGGGTGAGGGGCCCAAGTGCCCTCGCAGCAGGCCTGGTGACCCCCGCCCCACAGCGTTCACTCTTCCCTCGACTAGGTTAACTCCCCTCACCTCCACCCAGAACCTCAGAGCATTCATGTTCCTTGGTTTCCCGAGCTTTTCAGATGCTGGGAGACAGTCACCCTGTCTGCCCTTCCCATCTCCCAGGTCCTGCCCCCTTTTCCCTATTTTCCTCGGCAACTCTGCAGGCACCCCACTAGGTGAGCAATTCTCAGTCCGAGGCTCCCAGTCCTGAGCTTGCAGTTCCAGTGGGGGCCTGAGCCCACGACTGCCTGGATCTGGACTCCTGCCCCTACTACTAGGGCCACAGGCTGCGCCCAGCGTGGGTCCCAGGGCAGGAGGGGCCAGGAGGCCCCCCGGGGTTTCCAGGTGAACAGCAGCCAGCGGGGCCTGTCCCATCTCTACTTATGCGGTGGAAAATGGTAGGCTCTCCCATTCAAGCCTCCAAAAGGTTATCTTCCAGTTTCAGCCTGTCATTCCAGCCTGAAGCTATTTCTCAGGTATTTTCTTTTCCTTCTGCCTCCCTTGAAATGGGATATTCCTCCAGGACGTGCTGCCAGCCCTAGAGGCCAACCCCAGAGGCCGGTTCACATATTTAAAAAAGGCTGTTTCCTCAGCAGCCCTCCTGCCATCCAGCCATGAGGGGCAGGGGAGAGGGCTGCATCTGTGGGACATTACCTACTGGTGCAAAGGAGCTCCTAGAGCCTGCACAGAGGACCCCACCCAGAGCAGGCACAGCTGCCCTGCATGATGGCTGGCCACCCCTTCCCCACCGCCCTGGAGGCCCCAGGCTCTGCTTACCAGTTCCTGGATGCCCTGGGCAATGGCCTTGTGCCAGGTGCTGATGATGGCCTCGGAGTCATGCTGGATCAGGTACTCTGAGCCATCTCGGCTCCGCAGCTGGAGAGACAGAAGTCACTCAATCATCTCTGCTTCCCCGGGTCTGTCCCTGTCCCCAGGAACTCAGAGCTAATGCAGTAAGGGCCTCACTCCAGGCCAAGGTATTCCACCTCATTAAAAGCAGTAGGTGACAGCGTCCCACTCTCCACCCTGGGTAACACATCCTTTTACAGCCTGCTTCATCAAGGAGAGTAATTGCCAGGGGAGAGGACGGGTGGGGGCAGGGGTAGAAGAGGGTAGAGGGGGGATAAATGGTGATGGAAGGAGGCTTGACTTGGGGTGATGAACACACAATACAGTGTACAGATGATGTGTTGTATAATGGTGTATCTGAAACTTGTATAATTTTGTTAACCAGTGTGCCATGCCAATAAATTCAATAAAAAGAAAAAATAAAATAAAAACAAGCCTGGGTGGTGTGGCTCAGCGGATTGAGTGCTGGTCTGCAAACCAAAGGGTCGCCAGTTCAATTCCCAGTCAGGGCACATGCCTGGACTGCAGGCCAGGTCCCTGGTGGGGGTCCTGGCCTGAAGCAAGCACATGAAGCAACCACACATCAATGTTTCTCTCCCTTTCTTTCTTTCTTCCTTCCTCCTTCTCTAAAAATAAAATAAATAAAAATCTAAAAAACAAAACAAAACCAAAACAAAAAACAACATGCTTGAGGGGAAAATACTCAAAGCTCTTTCTGACCAGCAGGCTGCGGGGGAGCAACCCACTTACTCTTATTCACTCCCAGGAAAGGCGCACGTGGTTGGGAGAGGCCTGTGAGCTGGAGGGAGCACTGCCCTCCCTGTGGGTCTGCTGGATGCTCCACCCTGACCACAGGCCACATTCCTCCTTAAGGAGCCCGAAGTCTAGATTCCCAAAGCCACTTTCTTGTACTACTGAGCAGTGAGCACGTATCGACAGCCCAGGAGGTCCTTCGAACGGACCGCTGTTGAGTGGCCTTATTCCCTAACAACTCTCTGAAGAACAGGGTGAGGCAGTCAGCAGCCAGACTAGGTCTCTCATCAGCCTCTTTGGTTGCAGCAGCTCACACCAACGCTGCCCTTTGGTCCACCGAGAGCCGGAGTCAGCAGACACCGCCTCAGACAACAGGGTGCAGCTTCCAGCATCAGAAAGGGCTGTGTTTTGGCTGCCCACCTTGTAAACTTAGACTTCATGCCATTTAAATAATTTTTTAAATTAAAAAAAAACAACAATAAAGGAAAGAAGACCTGCATGTTCCACGCCACCAGCATCCCCCATGGACTAGAGAACCTTCAGCAGGAGGCTAGCGTAGCCCCACTTGTCTACGCTGCAGAATCCTGCCTGTTGTCCCAGGGAATGGTCTAACAACACTTCCAAAACAGCCAGTGTTTGGGGCAGCTCTTTCAAAACAGAATCAGTTCACTTTGAAAGTTTCATACAGAAGACAAAGCTATGTAGTTACATAGCAACGTATTTCACAGAACCTTCACCCCGTTGAATGGACAGGCAAGCTGAGCTGCCCCAAACCAGCCGTCTTTGGAAGACTGTTATTCGAGTCTTCTGTGGCTCTGGGGTGGCGGAGCAGAGCTGCCGTGGAATCGTGCCAGGCCCAGCTAACCTGGCCGCGCTGGGCAATGGCGGGGGGCTGTCTGTTGGGGGAACATCCTAGAATTGCCTGCAGGCCGCCCCTGAGTGGAGGGAGGATAGCCACCCGCCTGCTGGGAAGCAGGGGGCTCCTCAACCTCTACTCAAGACTGTCAGCCTTCCCCTCAGCCTGAGCAGCTTCCAAGACTGCCATCCACTTCCGGTCCTTGCCAGAAAGGACGACTCAGAAGCGTTTACTCTGAAAATGTCATCAAAACCCCTGTTGGAAAGGCGACATGTATAGATCCCTGGTTGAAGGATGTCTCCCTGGGTCAGAAAAGGAACAGGCCTAGCAAAAGTGACGTCCATCTTCAATTCGGCGCCTGCGGCAGACATTGCTAGTTCATCACAGCGTTCTACCCTGCTAAGCCTGCAGAAGCCTCCAGGCCTGCTGATCCGAGTAGCTCTTGAGAGGAAACCAGGTCTCCAGCCCTGCTCTGTGGATGCCCCGCACCAAACAAAGGTCATCAGAAAGCTACACCCTCAAGCTCCTTGCAGAACTACCTTCTCTGTGCCCGGAAGGAAGGCCGTGATTTTGCCTTTCATAACGTTACCTGAAGCAGACCCCAGAGTCCCTTACTAAACTCGAATGGAGCTGCACACTGAAGTTCTTTTCGGGAGCTAAGGGTTAGAAAACAAGCTTCGATTCCCCTCAAAACCTGGGAGGGTTCCCTCCACCCCCACCTCCCCAGTGAGTAATGAGCCACATAACTAACCACCATTCTCTTTTTGCTTTGGCTACCAGGAAACCCGCAGCTAATGTTTTTCGACAGCAATAACCTTGGCACCTGTACTTCGTCTGCCCCTAATCCCTCTCCACTTTGACCCCCCCGCAATTGTTTTGCCTGGTCCTGCCTTTGCAGTAGGTTTCACCAGCTCACTGTATGTTCTAGGTGGGAGCTGTCTCAAACCTTTGGGGATGGAAGTGAGAGTAAAAGTAGTATAAAAACAAGACAAGGACAAGGACACAAGGACAGCGAAGTGTGTGACACTGTGAGGGTCCCTGCCTGGACCCCACTCGGACCCTCCCTGCCTGCTGGGGGAGACAGAGAAATGTGTCCACTGCCTTGGCTTATTCAGGACCACGGTCCAGCTGGAAGCTGAGCTCTAACCAGCCAGCGCATGTTCCCCAGCGGGTCAGAGTGAGTAGCCGGGGGCATGGAGTCCCCCTGTTCGTCCCAGACCAGGGCAGCCGGGCTGAGGGCTGCCTACTGGTCATGACAGAGTTTTGTCCCCCAGACACGCCTACTTCTCATCACCTTCTGGAGCCAAGGACTGGTGAGCTCAGCTCCTGGAGAGGAAATTGCAGAGCCCTTGGTGCCAGAGATACTGTGGACGGGCCCTAAAGTGGGGGCACCTTTGGCTTTGAGCCTGAGAATTCCAGCCCCAACTCTCCCCAGGTGCTCCTACTTGGGGCTTGCCTAGTTTGAGTCCTAAGCCATCAGCAAGCCTGCTCCCCGTCTCCCCACCCCCACAACTCACCTCCAGCACATTCTTCTTGCTGGATTTATCTTTGGGGGCCCAGGAGAGAGAAGCCCCCTTTAGGTCCACCGTGTACTCGGGGGTAGAAAGCTTGGAGGGCTGCCTCTGTGGGAGAGAAAGGAAGGGTGAGGGGGCCCTCAGCGCAGACAGAGCTGCCTCAGCACCCTGGCTCCAACCCACCAGGCTCCCTCGGCTCCAGTGACGGGATGTAGGCCCAGGGATCCCCACGACCCAGAGATCCTGGGACTTCCTACCCACAGAGCCTGCAGGCTGGCTGGTCCTCTGCTGCCTACCCACCCGGGAGAGGAAAGGACAAAAGTGTGCAGCCCCCATTCCTGAGGGCAGGGCACCCAGTCCCCAGCTGCCTGCCCACCAGGCTGGAGCTGTCCACCCTCAAGGGGGGCAGTGAATCTGCTGTTGTCACCCCCTGCGGAAGGCCCAGCTTCCTGGACATTCATGCTCGGCTGTCTCAGACTTGGTAAAGGCGGGAGTCAGGAGCAGGTGGGGCGATCCCTGCCTTGGGGGTCCAGGCCTCACCAGGCCGACTGCAGTTGAGGACTTTGAGTCCTTGAAGAAGGTCAGCACACCGCCTTCCAGCACGGTCCAGGAGGCGTTCCAGTGCTTCTTCCTGGGTGGGGGCGGGGGAGTAGGGGGCCGGGTTTGGACTTGGCCCAGGACTGAGGCCCCCTTCACACCCCAGGCGCAGGATGCAGACTTAAGAACACAGCTTGGGACACCCAACTCTTAGAGGCGGACGGACTCCTTTGGTCTCTCCGGCCTCAGTGTCCCCCTTACACCGTTGCTATGAGGATTAACAGCGCCCAGCATAGGGGAAGTACCCAGTGAAGGTCGTCACCAAGGCCCACCCTGCCCTGCTGTGGGTGTGGACGGGCTCTCACCGAACCCGCTTTCCCTTGTCCGCTGTCTTGGTGCGATGCAGCACGCCCGCCTTGTCCAGGGTCTTGATCTTAGAGAGAGGGGAGGAAAGAGGAGGCAGTTAAGGGGTTGAGCCACGGTGGACAGATGCTGGTCCCCCCTCAGCCAGCTGCGCACCACGGGCTGGGCCTGGGTCTCCACTGAGCCCTCTTTGTTGCCGGTGGTGGATGGACGTCTGTCCCCACAGCTGCAGCCGCGGTGGGGGTTTCCTCCCAGCTCCCGGCCTCGCCCGACTCTGGGCCTGGAACGACCCAGATCCAGGCTCATTCAGCCCAGGCTGGTGCTGGGGCTGATGGGGGAGACATGCCTGGCCCAGTTCCAGACCCAGCACCTCCAGAACCTCCCCTATTTCTTCTGTGGGGTAACGCCTCCATGCCCCTTCCCTTACTTTCTCCTCAGGAGGGCTGGCCTGCGCGGGGGTCTCACTGTCCTGGCTAGATCTGAGGATGCTTCGAGGGGCAGGAACTGGGACCTGGGGAGAAAGACACTGTCATACAGAATCCTCTCCCCTCTCCCCAGGTCTCTCCCTTCCCCAGGTGGTTACCTGAGGCAGATCCCACCGAACAGAGGCGTCGTTTGGGTTGTAGAAGTAGGGCTTCCTATGTTTGTCCTCCAGCCTCACCCACTGTGGGGAGAGGGAGGGTCAGGGCTGCCAGCTGGCCTCGTAAAAGGGGAGGAAAAGGTTCCCCCTAACCAGAGCCCAGCATGGACCCAAGGAGTCTGGAGGGACAGATGGAGGTGACTCAGGAGCTGCAATTTGGTGTCAAGGGGAGCTACTAGTGAAGAAGGAAGGGCTGGCGGCATGTCCCGGGGGCTCTCTGAGCCCACTTGTCTGCTGCCCCTACCTGCTCTTGGGTAAAGTGGTTGGTGTAGATCGTCTGCCCTTCTGAGTCCACGTGGCAAGACCAGCCGGGGGGCGTGGCAAAGGGAGAGGCGGGCCGAGGCTCATTTAAGGAGCCGGAAGGGGCGTAGTCCTCCTCGGGGTAACTGGTCAGTAACTCAGGGTAGTCCGTCTCAGGGGTGGGAGGCTGGAGGGAGGAGAAGACTGTCAGAGGCCCTCAGAGCCAGCCCACCCACCACTGGCCAGGCCTCGCCCCTCCAGACGTGGCCCAGCCCTTCACCCCACGTTCCCTGGGCCGTGGGAAGGAGGCGGGATCAGAGGCCTTAAGAACGAGCCCCGCCCACCCAGATCAGGTCCTGCCCCTCACCCTCTGGTCCTTGGGGCTGCCGGGGCTCAGGCCTGGCTGCATCTTCAGCTCGTCCTCGTCTTCGGGCTCGTCCTCCCAGACCGTGTCGCCCGTCAGCGGGTTGTAGAAGAACACCCTGCGGCTCTCCTCATCCCAGTACTGGCCCCACTCGGTCTCGAGGCTCTCGCGGCTGCCCACCGAGGATGGAGAGGTGGCCGGGCTGGCGGCGCCTTCGGCGGCCTCGAAAGGCGATTCCCAGGTCGTCACGCCCGTGTCTGGGTTGTAGTAGTAGGGCCGCCCGGTGTCCCCGTCCGTGTGCGTCTCCCACACGGGGCCAGGGCGGGGAGCCGCAGGGGCGCCGGGTGAAGCGGGCAGAGGCTGCCTCTCTACGTTCGCGTACACGGGCTCTGGGGCTTCATCCACCTGTGCGGGAAGCAGACAGGTCAGCTCCAGGGTCACGAAGTCCCGACTAGGCCCCTCGCCACCCGGGCGACCTTCAGCAAGTCACATATTTTCCTGTCTCAGTTCCCCTGCTGCAAAATAGCTGCCTGCCTCTGCAGAAATTGTAGTGAAGAAAGAATGAGGAACTGTTCTCGAAACGTGCTTTGTAACGTGTGAAATGCCCCAGATGCGTGGGACAATTACATGAATTATGTATCAGTAAAATATCTGTGAAGGAATTCTCCCAGCTGCGCGCTCGCAGGCGCAGATCCTGTGTCCGGTGGGAGCAGAGAAACGCCCGGTGTGATCTGAGAAACGCCTGCCTTAAAGCACAGCTTCCTGCACCAGTTCGAGTTCAAGGGCACATCTTTTTCTTTTCTATTTTTTCAACCTAAAATTTTAATTTTATGTATTCACAAAACAATTTAAAAACTACTCACATTCTTTGATCAAGTCATTCGCCTATTTATATTAGCTTAAACCTTTTTCTGATTTTTATCCACAGGCTAAGGGGTTTCACACCCTTTTATCTGTAGTGTTCCATATTTTCATACATTTTTACGTTCTGCTTTTTTCACTTTTCTTTTTTACACATTTCTCAATGCAGCTGCAATCACCTTAACTTTTCTTCCTGTCCCCTTTCACCTGGGCCTGGCGCCTGGGGCAGGGTCCTGCAGCCCCTCCCCTTTCTTCCTGGCTGGGAAATCTCTGGAAAGGGGAATCAGTACCTCCTCTGGATTTGGGGCGAGAACTTCCTGGATGTTCTGTTTTCAGGCCTCTGAATCAATTCCAGACAAGGGAAAGAGAGGAGAGCCAGACAGAAGGGAGGAAGGGGAGGCACAGAAAGCTGAACCCTTCTTCTTCCACTGCCCCCCTCTCCTCCCCCTGCCTTCCGAAAGGACAGGGAGGCGGACTAGAGGATTCAGTCCCACGGAATATAAGCCTGGTTGTGTTTAACACCCTCAGGGCTCCCTGGTCACTGCAGGGCAAAGTCTAAGAAGCCTTTAACAGGGTACCAGAGGCCACCCATCACCTGCCTATCTTTTCCTGGCACCTTATTTCCTGGCACTCCTTGCCCCTGAGCTTGAACTTTAAGCTCCAGAAGCCCCGCCCCCAAGCTCTCTGCCGAGTTTTCTACAGGCCTCAGCTCAATCCCAGCCAGCCAGGCCTGTCTCCACCCCTTTCTCACCTGGCTGACTCCTAGTCCTTCATTAAGACTCAGCTCAAGCGTCAGGTTGGAGACCTTTCCGAAGATTTCTCCCGCGTGCCGACCATTGCCTTGCACCCTCGGTCCGCCAGAGGGCTAGAGAGCTACACTATCAAACCTTAGGCCACAGAATAGCACATGATTAATGCTGTTTTTTAATTTATAAAATGCTACAAGGGAAAAGAAGATTTCAAGATGGGAAACTTAGCCTAATTCCAATACTGTGTTTTTAGAAATCCTCCAAAACGCTAAGTCACCCAGGTCGTCTATGGGCAGGGTAATGATAGAGATTGGGCTTGTTTTGTTTCGTTTTTTTCTTTAAGTTTTTCTGTGCCTCAACGTTTTGTACAATAAACTTTATTTTTTTTAAGTCACAGAAGTTTCTCTGTTGCTGTGACACCTTCACTTAGCCGTAAATGCCTCAAGAGGGGAGGCACGTCCTGCTCAAGGTGGGCTCTCCCTGAGCCTTAGGCAGGCGCCGTTAACATACTCATTTGTCCAACAGGGATCCGCCGGCTCTGCACCAGGCACTAGCACGGGAATGCAGCAGTGAGACATGGACATGAGGCCCTGGCTGGCTGGCTTGGTCTGTTAGAGTCATCTCGATACACCAAGGTTACAGGTTCAATCCCCAGTCAGGGCACATACGTGAAACAACCAGTGAGAGCATGGAAAGGGGGAACAACAAAGCGATATTTCTCTCTCTAAAAAATAAATAAATTATTTTGTAGAGAGGAGAAGAGAGAGAGAGAAACATCGATGTGTGGTTGCCTCTCGAGTGCCCCCTATTAGGGGCCTGGCCCACAACCCCGGCATGTGCCCTGACTGGGAATAGAGCTGGGGACCCTTTGTTTTGCAGGCTGGCACTCAATCCAGTGCTCAATCCACTGAGACAGCTGGGGCTAAATAAATAAACAAACAAATAAATAAATAGAAATGGACATGAATTTCTGCCCTAGCAACCTGCACATACGTGCAAACGGTAGGGGGCTGGGAGGAAGCAGGGCGCTCTAGGTAAAATGCACAGTATGTCCATGATGATTGCTGCTGACAAAAAACCCAAACACCCCTGAGCAGGAAGGCGTGGCAGCCTTACACGGGGATGTAAGGCAGGTCTCAGGCACGCGGCAGGCAGGGAGAGCTGGGCACCCCAGTCCAGCAGTTCCTGGCTCCTCTCCCTGACCACACGAGCTCTCATGTGGCCGAGACAACCCTCAACCCCACTTCTCCTTTCTCTCCACCCACTACCGCACTCCTGTGGCATCCTGCGTTCCAACCACATCAGCTCCCACACAAAGGAACCTTCCTGCCCCCGTGCCTTTGCTCCAGCCATGCCCTCCGCCTGGAACTCCCTGCTCTCATTCCCTGCCTACCCAAAGCCTGCTCCTCCACTGGAGCCCGGCTCACAGGCCTCACCCAGGCGAGGCCTTCTCCCTCCAGAGAAAAGCCCGACCTGAAAGGACAAAGCCAGCCCCGCTTGCAATAGTGGCACCGTTTGCCGAGCAGGCCTATGACTTCGTTAAACATGCCTGCCGTTTTACTCTTCTGAGCGTCTATCCACAAGACTGGAAAGTACTGGAAGCAAGAACAGCACTAACAGGCACAGACAGAAGATAATATTGGAACAAACTGCAGCCTCGTGTTCCCATACCCCAACAGCCTAGGGACCCCACAACAGCAGCACCCCCACCCTTTTTAATCTAATTATAATCCAATAAAAGCTCAACGACCCCACCCCTCAAGGCAGGGTATCCACACCATGCCCCTCTCCTTTCTTGGAGAGTGGATACAACTTTATTCTTTACACTTTCTTCTCCTTGTGAATTCTTTTTTAAAAAAATTTATTATTTTATTTTTAGTTTGCAGGCCAGGGCTCAATCCACTGAGCCACACCATCCAGGGCCAATTTATTTATTTTCAGACAGAGGGGAAGGGAGGGAGAGAGGAAGAGAAACATCAGTGTGTGGCTGCCTCTCACATGCCCCCTACTGGGGACCCAGCCCACAACCCAGGCATGTGCCCTGACTGGGAATCAAACCCTTTTGATTCCCAACCCTCTGGTTCACAGGCCAGCGCGCTCAACCCACTGAGCCACGCCAGCCAGAGCTCCTTGTGAATTCTTTCACAGCCCACATCACCGACAACCTTAACGTGACCTGCTGTGACTCTGGTCTGCTCGGGCCTGATGGCATTCTGCGTTGGTGGTCAGTTCACTGTCCACCCATCTGCCTACCTTCTCTGTCCCTAAAAGGCAGGAGTTTCTTGAGAGCAGGACTCAGAATGATCTAACTGACCCCAGTCACCCCCAGCAGGTGGCCTGATGCAGCTCCACCGAAAGCACTCGCTGCCTGAGTACACAAGCCATCTCCATGCTCGACTTCAGCGACCAACAAACACACCTGACACGACAGGAGAGACCGGGGTTAGCGCTGGGCAAGATCTTCCTGGAAATGAGGGTTCAAGCACAGGGACAGGAGACTCCTTGGGATGGCCGGATGGAGGCAGTAGAGGAAGGTGGATGACCAGACGTGCCTCCACTGCACCCAGCTGGACTCACCGAGGCAGTGGTCTGGCCCATCCCTGAGAGAGGAGCTGGAGGGGCGCATGGGCAGTGGACTAGCCAAGGAAGGAGCCGGGCTCTTTGGAGCAAGGAGTTGCTCCTGGCCAGGCTGCTAGGCTTAGCCCGGAGCCCACAAGGAGCCCCAGGCTGGTCAGGCTGGTGGGAATCTCGCACAAGGAACACCCCCAGCAGGTACGGAGGGGGAAGTAGGAGTTCAGGCCTCCAGCGTGGCAGGCCTGTCATGAGGAAGGGAAGATGCAGAATCACACTGTGGGGCACTAGAGTGCAGATCGGAGGTTAAACGGGGGCAGGACAGTGCTCCCCTTGAAGGAGGCACTTTCTCTGGGTTGGGGCTGCCCCGGGAGGTAATGAGGGGCCTTCACTGGAGCTGAGTAAGCAGAATCCCAGCCCCTGTGACGGAACTGGATTGCAGCAGCCCTGATGCCCCTTCAAATTCTAGAACTCGCTACAGAGCCCCTCGTGGCTAAGACAGAGGTACCTTGCTTTCCTTGCAGAGCCTCAGCCTGGGTTAGACTGGCTCCTGGATACCAGGCGGGGCCAGTCCCTCATACCCTCTGGCCCTCAAGGGGGAGCTTGCCCAAGTTAGAGCAGGGCCTGCCACCCCTCACCCCCAACTCTGGGAGCCCCAACAAGACCCAGATGCAGCCCATCAAGGGGGGCCCGACTAGGGCACCAAGGGCTCTCGGTCCAGACACAGTCATGATGCAGACACAGGAGATACCTAGTGGGAAAGAGGAAGTGTCCTCCCGCCTCAGGCCAGAGGACGGAGCCCGGAGGGGCCCACGCTCAGTGTCCCAGCCCCCAGCCCCCAGCACTCCTCTTGTCTTCAGTTCCCACCCACAAGCAGGTGGCAGGTGCCTCTCCCCCCACCCCCCACCGCCCCCGGGCTGCTCGCTGCCTCTCGGCCTCCCTGTGCAGCCCCTCTCAGGCAAGCCAGGCCTCAAAGCAGGAGAGAGGAACGGAGGAGGGTTCCCAAACTCCGTGAGACTCCCTGCTCCAAACCCCAGCGCCCCAGCTCCTGACAGGCCAGGGGATGGAGGTCGACTGCTGGCTCCTTGACCCCATAGGCCCCTCCGCTGTCCCTACCAGAGGCCAAGTTCAGCCCCGAATGCCAGAGTCCCCTACCTGCACCCGCAGGGCCTGGCTCTGCCTCCTGGTCAGCTTGGCAATTATATCCACCATCCTGTTCCCTCTGAGCTGCTGGGATGCTGTCCTGGGAAGGCTTTGGGGGTGGAGCCACGGGGCACAACCCCGGGCTGGCACAGGGCAAAAGGGAAACAAGAAGTTGCTTGAGATGGTGGGAGGCTGAGCCTCCAGCCCATTTCCTGTCAGGGCTGCGGAAGTGCTGCTGCTGGAGACAGAGGCTGCCTGTGACAGGGTGCAGGGGGACAGGGGGGTTTGCCCAGGTCAGAGGGATTTTTATGTTCCCCGGACACCGCTGGCTGCCCCGCTCAGTGCTCTGATTTCCCATGAGCTCTAAATCCCAGGCCCAGATACGGCCACTGAGCAGGCTCCATGGAGGGTGGCACTGGAGCCACGGGCAGGGGAGGGGAGGTTGCACAGACAGGAACCCGCATGGGGACAGCTGGGTGCTGGGGCTGGAGCTGGCAGACAGCTCCGCCAACTGTCTGGACAACTGTCTGGACATTTGATGGACAATCAGTGGCCATCAACTCCCTCAAGGCCCAGGGAGGGTGTGATGGGAAAGAGGAAGTTCGGGTGTCTCAAAGAGGAAGGGGTATGGGCAGACCGTATCAGAAGAAACTGGTCTCTGGACCCCTCCAGCCACGTGAAGGAAAGGAAGGAGTTTAACCACATCACCACCCACCCGCGTGACCGCCTGCGTCTGTGTCCTTCAGCCTCCACTGTGTCCGTACACACAAACCACTGTGCCTGTGCCCCTCCCCCACTCTCCAAGGACCCAGAGAAGGGGGACAGGAACCAGGGCCCAGACCCTACTCTGAAAGCTTCCTCCTGGCCTCTCCTCCCTTGACCTTCTCCTGCAGGTGGGCATCCAGACCCTGGTCACGAACAGCACAGTGGACGCAGCGAGTCCTCAGTGAGAAGCTGCAGCCCCTCCTCTAACCCCTTCGGGACCCCTTTGTCTTCACGAGTCCCCTCAGGGGTACTCCCCCCTGACCCCAAGGGCTGGGCAGCACCTGCTCACCTGCCTGCCAGCCTGAGGTCTCCCCCACTTGGGCGGCCCAGCTCCCGGGGTCGGCTCCCACCCCCACCCTCCCACCCGGGGTCCCAGACTTCTCATCTCTTAGTCTCCCACTCCGGTCACCTTCTCCCCTGCCCACGTCCCCCAGGACTTTCCTCGCCTGAGCCCACTATGGGCTTGGGACAGGGACACCCAAGTGAACCAGGCATGGATTTGGGATGTGGGACACTTGGGGGACCACAACCAGAGCAAGTCTGGGGTCTACGCTCTACTCTACCCTCAAAAGCTCCCTTACAGTCACCAGTTCGATTCCCAGCCAGGGCACATGCTTGGGTTGTGGGGCCAGGTGCCCAGTGGGGGCGTGGGAGAAGCAATTGATCAATATTTCTCTCACACATCGATGCTTCTCACCCTCTTGTTCTCCCTCCCTTCCCCTCTCTCTAAAAATAAACAAATAAAATCTTTAAAAAAGGGAAAAAACCTCCCCTACAGTCTCCTGTGCCCTGACCCCGAACCCCGGAACCCCAGAGGCAGACTAATCCCTTCCATTGAAGTTTTCACACACATAACACAACACACTGCCCCACCCCAAGGGTCAGGGAACACACGCACACGCGCGCGCGCCCGACAGGTCAATAAGATTGAGGGAGCCAAGCCCAGGACTTGGGAAGAGCTGCAAATTCCAGAGCAGCCAGAAACTCTGAGCCACCAGGGAGGGACTGGGGGCAGGGAGGGGAGAGAGCAGGGCAGGGCCGGGGACCCAGGCCTTCAGCCCCACCCTGCAGGTGGAATTGGGAAGCAGGGAGCCGGAGTGACAGTGTGGGGGGCTGGGAGCACACAAAAGGCAGCCAGGACCCCACTGCCACTTTTCCTCTGGAAGAGCTCTGGCTTGTGCACCCCAGGGCCTCCCAGCAAGTGCGCCCTGGGCCCCACGCTACAGGGACTGGGCAAAAACCACACAGCTCTGCTTGCTCTTGGTCACCGAGGTTAGTTCCTCAGGTCTCCTGCCCCGGCTTCCCCTACCCCAGCTCGAGGAGGCCGTGACCACAGTGGCTCCCCACCCAGCGGGGTCCTCTTCCCTCAACTACACCCTTGAGTCTTGAGAGACACACGGTGGGGGAGGGGACAGAACAAGCCAGCTGCATGTCACCCATCTCTCTAGCCCTCTGTCCTCACCCCTCTCTAAAAACCCTCACAGGGGTTTTCAGGTGCAGCCAAACAATCCACCAGCTCTCTGGGCCCAGAGGCAAAAGAAATACCTAGAAACCATTGCCTGCGGCCTGGGGTCTAGCTCAGAGACCCGGGCAGGGGACAGGATCTCCTTGGCTGACTCTGAGCCTGCTCTGCACCCTCCGGGCTGGGCCAGGATGAGGGAGAGTGAGAACAGATTGCGATCTTTGCCTCCAGGAGCTCAGCCAGCGCACGGACCTGAGCAGGTGCCTGCCCCTCCCCTGAGCAGAGTCCAGGCCTCACTGCGTATCCACCCCGGCTCTAGCGACAAGTCCACCTACGTGCAGCGGAGAGGCTGGGGGTCACCTCCAGGACCTGGATCCTCAAGCCTCAGAATACTAGGGGAGCCTGAGAGCCTGATGGCCCCAGTCTGGGCTGGGGCCTGGGCAGTGCATGCTGTGTGAAGGCCCAGGTGGCTCAGCGTGGTCTTATCGCAGGCGAAGCCTGAGATTCCAACACAACGGCCTGTGGTGAGCCTTTTCTCTTGGGTTAGGGCAAAGCTTTATTCAATTAAAAGGAAAAAAGAATGGAGCAGGAGTCCAGAGACCTGGCTTCCTGCGTACACTGCCTCAGCTTCTCTCTGGACAACCCTGAAGCTCCTGGCCTCGGTTTCTTGATCCATGCAATGCGCTGTCATTCTCTCCTCCCTCACAGGGCCAGTTTCTGCGAAAGAGCCGAGCTGGCAGGAACCTGAGTTCCCACACCCACGAGGACTTGGGGAGGAGGGCCGGGCGGCTGCCTTCTGCTTTTCCGGCGTTGGGTTTTGGCGCGCTGGATCACGCTGCAGCCTTTCGGCGACTTCACGGGGCTGCCTGCTCGGCCTGCCCCTCCAGGGTGGGTGGACCCTGGGGTGGCGCCCCTTCAAGGCTCCGGTGCTCTGAGTAAGGCCAGCAGACACGGGGAGCCTGCCGCTGCCAGGCCAGGAGGAGTCAGAAATGGTCCGTCAAGGAAGCCGCCTGCCAGCAAAGGCTGTGGTTCTGAGCCAGCCCCAGGGGTCGGGATGGTGTGATGATGGTGGTCGCCTTCTGCCCACTCCCTCAAACACATCTGCACCCACACTCCCTGCCGTATCCTCTCCCTCCCCTCGTCCTGGGCCTGGGGCACCTCATTGCCTCTCCTTGCTCAGAAGCTGCCTCACCTCCAATTTGTCCCTTTGGCATTCAACCAATGCAAGGTCTCTTCATCTTGAGAAGAGAAAGTGTGCCCCGGGACCCAGCTTCCCCTTCCTCCTTTTCAAACCCGACTTCTTGAAGGAGTGGGTGTGCTCCACCGTCTGGCTGTCCATTCGCTCAAACCCCCAGCCCGCTGCTCTGCCACAACTTCCTTGACGACCAATTTGGTCCTTGTGTGGCCTGACTCCTCTCCGGTCCTTGTGCTTACAATCCTCTCCCTCCTACGCAGCCTCAGACATGGCCCCTTCCTCGGTCAGCTTTCCCTTCCTCCGTCTGCTGCTTCTCCGCTCTCCGGGCCCATGCTCCTCCTCTGCCCACCTCCTCCACGCGTCGGTGTCTCCTCTTTGCTTCTCACTCCACTGCCCTGGGAAAGCTCAACCGACCTCATTAGGTTAACGACTCACAACCTCACCTCCAGGTTCAGAAATCCTGCTGCCCGCCCCGGCCATCAGCGACCGGTTGAAAAGCTGTCTTAGACTGAGTTTGTTCACCCGCCCCCCTTTTCCCCACTCGGCATCCCCTCCGTGGTTGGAACAGAGACCTAGAGTCATCCTTGACTCCTGCCTGCTCCATTGGATCATGTGCCCCTGAGCCCTGGTGACATGACCTGCGCAAGCCTCTCTGACACACCTGTCCCCAGGTAACAGGGGTTAGAGGTACGTGGGCACACCGCCACGAGGAAGCAAACATTCCAGTCTAAAACAGGCGTTCTGCAGCGGGCTGCCTGGGGCTCTTTCACAAGTGCTGTCAGGGCAGAAGGAAAGGGAGGGGCTGTCAAGGGAGATTTAAGAGGCAAACAAAGGGACAGAGTGGCCCTTCACCGGAGGCTGGCTCAGACAAACCAGCAGTGAGGGACTCGTTTTAGGTCAAGCGAGGAAACTGGACTATGGCCTGAATCTTAGAAAGGAGTTAATTTTGTTAGATGTAATAATGGTATTGTGGCTGTGGAGAAAAATGTCATTTTAAAGAAATGCATGCTGCCCTAGCTGGTCTGGCTCAGTGGATTGAGTGTGTGGTGCAAACCAAAGGGTCGCCGGTTCGATTCCCAGTCAGGGCACATGCCTGGGCTGCGGGCCAGGTTCCCAGGTGGGGGCGAGGCAACCAATCTACGTTTCTCTCCCTCTCTTTCACCCTCCCTCCCCCTCTTTCTGAAAATAAATAAAATCTTAAAAAGAAAAAAAGAAATGCATGGTGAAGATTTTAGGAATGAAATATGATGAAGTCTGCAATTTATTATTTCTTAGGGAAAAAAGGACAAACATGGTAAATGGTAATTGTTAAATATAAATAATAGGTATAGTTATAGTCATTTTAATATTCTCCTTGCTCTTTTGTATGTTTGAAAATTTTCATAATAAAAAATAAGAGAATTGAGCGTGGGCCTGCGAACCAAAGGATCGATTCCCAGTCAAGGCACATGCCTGGGTTGCAGGCCAGTTCCCAGCAGGGGACACGTGAGAGGCAACCACACATTGGTATTTCTCTCCCTCTCCCTCTCTCCTACCCTTCCCCTCTGAAGATAAATAAATAAAAAATCTTAAAAAAAAAAAGAGAAAAAAAGCCTTAAACTTTTTTTTTTTTTTTCCAATTATTCCATACCCTCCATGCTACTACTGTATGAGGCATTCATTACTTCTTTTCTGGAGACAGACTGGCCCTTCCAGTCCACCCCTACCCGCCATCTGTCACAGACAAAGTACCTTCTCTCCCTTTCACACACGGGGCCAGGAGTCCCAGGAATACGGCCTGTTTCTCCTCTCTTCCCAGCTGCTATGCTCTACGGCCCAAGGCAAGCACGGTGGGCAGGCCTGGCTGGGAGAGGTCAGAGTGTCCAAGACTTGGAAGACCTCAGGGCAGACCGGTCCACCATGGGACTTTAGGGGGAAGGCAGAGTACCCCTCGTACGAGACCCCCTTCCCCAGGGAGTGGATGGGGAGCCAAGCAGTGGGCTAAACACTCTCTACCCATAAGGCTGGGGACACCGAGGAGGTGGACACAGGCAGAATCCCTGCTGGCGTCTCAGACTGCAGGGGCCAGCTGAGCCCGACAGACCCATCGGTGGGGGCCATCACCCCTTCTCTGCTCCAGGGCCCCTCGCCAAGTGAGAGCTCCGACAACTCGACCCCAGTCCCGGTGAGCAGACACATGCAAAGTCTGCTCCTCGCACAGCCCGGGGGCTGAGGGAGACCAGCAGAACCACCAAACCAGCCAGTGCCCTCGGACCCCGATGAGGCTGGGGCTCGGGACATGCTAGAGACGCCATCACCGATCACGGCGGAAAGAGGAACTTGTCTTAAGAGCTGACGGGACAACTGGATGGCCGTCCAGGAAAAAATCATTGAAGGTGGGTCTACATCTCACTCTGCCCACTCAGCTCTACCCCACCCCCGCCAAAGGACCGAAGGGTGAGATGTAGAAAGTGAAGCCATAAAAATGCTTGAAGAAGGAAACACGAGGAAAAGTCTATATTTAAAAAAAAAGGCCTTATAACTACGGCTCAAAATCCAAAAGCCACGAAATAAGTGGTCCACACATTCCATTATATAAATTATTTTAAGAGAACGAGTGTGGCTAAAATATAGTGTTAGCAAAGTCAAAGGACAAACTTGGCGGGGGGATGACAACTCATGTCACAGACAAAGGGGTGTTTTCCCTAGCACAGACACACTCCCTGAAAAAATCGGCCAGGAAAAGGCTGATAACTCAATGAAAAATAGGCAAAGGAGAAGAACGGATCATTTCCATTCATCGACGGATCATTTGCAGAAAAAGTCCTTCAATGTACAAAAATACAAATTCAAGCTACCTTCAGATGATACATTTCAGCACTATTCGTAAGGGCCAAAGACGGGATACAAACCAAGGGTTCAGGAACCGCAGACCTGTCAAAGGAAGTGTGATGCGTTCCAACAATGGAAAACCACGTGGCTATCAAGAAGGAGACAGATATACTCCGTGGACAACCTCCAAGCTACAATGTTGATCCAAAAGGGTAAAAAAACAAACAAAAATGTAGGACCATGCCCACTGCCTACTACCTTGTATAAAGCAAACGGAAAATCAAGTAGCCAAATACATACTCACACTAGTTTGTATCTGTATAGGGAAAACCTGGAAGAAGAGAGAAAGAATTAGCAAAAGCGGTGACTCTGGAGCTGATGGAGAACAGGGCGTGGGAGCAGGGGAGTGTGTGAGAATTTTTACTATGTATTTTAAGAGATCGCTTTGATTTTTAAAAACCATGTTAAGTATATAGTTTGACAAAATTTGAGACTATTAGCAGGAGAGAGAGGCTAGAAAACACAATTACAACTTGAACAAAAAATAAGAACTCGTAAGAAGATTCAAGCAAAGTATCAAAGGGAAGAAAAAGGACTACCATATTTTGCTGTGTATAATATGCACTTTTTGCCCAAATTTCTGAGGGAAAAGCAAGGGTGCGCATTATACATGGGTAGTACTAATCCCGCTCTATGTAAGTGTTCTTACTTCTTCTATTTATGCTTATACATTAAGAGTGTAACTCTAAACCCTGAAACACCAATCCAAAAGAACCTATGCACCCCAATGTTCATAGCAGCACAATTTACAATAGCCAAGTGTTGGAAGCAACCTAGGTGCCCATCAATAAATGAGTGGATCAAGAAACTGGTACATTTACACAATGGAATTCTATGCAGCAGAAAGAAAGAAGGAGCTCCTACCCTTCTCGACAGCATGGATGGAACTGGAGAGCATTATGCTAAGTGAAATAAACCAGGAGGTGAAAGACAAATACCATATGATCTCACCTTTAACAGGAATCTAATTAACAGAACAAACAAACAAGCATAATATAACCAAAGACACTGAAATTGAGAATAAGAGAGGAGAGGGATAGGAATATCCAGGGAAAAGGGGAAGGGTTTAGAGCAACAAGTATGAAAGACACATGGACAAAAATTGGGGGGGTGGAAATGGGAGGGAGCTGGGGAGGGCTGGGGCTGTGGGCTGGGATGGGAGTAGAAGACAGAAAACTGTATAACAACAATTAAAATAAAATTTAAAAAAAGAGTGTAACTCTAGAAAGCAATATCTGTATGCAATATAATACCCTGGAATACAATACTCTGTTTTGTTTCTAAGTACAAATAAATAAAAAAATTGAATTAAAAAATTAAAATGAAAATTTTTTTTCTTGAAAGTTTGAGCCAAAAATTTGGGTGCATATTATGCATGGGAGCGCATTATACACGGCAAAGTACGGTACTTTAGAACCTAAAATATATCACATACTACTAATGGAAGGGGAAGCTGGGCACTCTTGAGACTCAAATCTGTGCTCTGGAAGACCAAGCAGAAGAAATATCTTAGGCCTTGGGGCAAAAGTACATAGAGAAAAAGATAAAGAAGGAAAAGATAAGAAACTGGGAAGATCCAGTCAGAAGAATGAACATGCAAATAATTAAAAAATGGAAAGAAAAAATAATCAGCCCTGGCTGGTGTGGCTCGGTGGATTGAACGCCTGCCTGTGAACCAAAAGGTCACTGGTTCGATTCCCAGTCAGGGCGCATGACTGGCTCACAGGCCAGGTCCCCTATTGAGGGTGTGCAAGAAGCAGCCAATCCACATCGATATTTCTCTCCCTCTCCTTCTCCTTCCCTCTAAAAATAAATAAGTACGTAAGTAAATAAATAAATAGAAACAATAATCACGCAACAAAGAGATTTCTCTAAACTGAAAAGAAGACCGAGTCTATAGGCTGACACGTTTTGTGACTTTCAGACGGGAGTGCCGAGAAAAGGAGTCCCCATCTCCGCACGTCCTACAGAATTTGCTTGCCTAGGACCCCCAGGGAAAAGCAGGAGCCACGAATGAAACAGAAAGTGTAGCAGGACAACAGACTGACCAAGGGAGAAACAGAGAAGTGATAGCAACCCCACTGAAGGAAAAACGAAAACTACAAATCACGTACAGCGTATCCGCTGCTCAACTACACGTGAACAGATTGAATTAGACCCTGTATATTAAAAAATACACTGTAAAAAAGTGATAATGGTGAAAAATAAAAGGATACTGAGAGATACCAGAAATGAAAAAAAAAAATAAAATTAAAGGCCATATTAATAACAGAAAGACCGAATTTCCAGTTAGGGACACAGACATAATTTGTGACAACAGAACAGTCAGAATCTGTATGCCCCCAACAACATCGCAGTTAAATGTAAGACACAAAAGCGATTAAAAGCGCAAGAAAAACATCAGAGAGAAAATGTGAGTGAGGAGATTTAATAACCCTCTATCAGAATAGAGCAAGGACAAAAAAAAAAATAAGCACACAAAGGAAATGCAAGTTTGAATAATACAATCAATAAACGACATTTGATCCCTATGGAAACTTAACTAGAAAATAAAAACTGTTTTCATGTGTATGAAAAACTTAGAAAAATTGTGAATCTGGTCACAAAGAAATCTACAAATATAAAAGGGGAGATTTCATACACCTAAAACAAAAACACGAGCGCTTTCCTAGTAAAATGCGAAACGGAGAAAATTAATGGGAAAGCTAGTGGAAGACTTGAAAACATCAATTAGCATCGATGAGAAAAAAAGGTCTGACGCTGAAAAAGCACCAGGTCCAGAGGGTTTCACAGAGCGGGCTGGACTCACCTCTGACTTCACCATCCTGGGTTTCCCTCTGGCTAGTGAGATCTTAGGGGGTGTGCTCCTCCCAAGTACCCCCGACACACACACACACACGCACGCACGCACGCACGCACACACAGTACTTTGTAGATGCAAAAACCAGTCCAGATCCCAAGTTTGCTTGCCAGTACCTCCTCCTGGACAGAGAGCTACCTGAGGGCAGGGGCCATGCCTTATTCTTTATTGCCCCCCAGTACCGCGCCTGCCATTTACTGAATCAATGATGACAGTGAGTGAAAAATTACGGCATAATTGTCAGCGCGCCACCGCACCCCTATATCTGTAAAACTCCCCACACATGGGAAAGCAGAACAGGAAAAAAAAAACCACCCAAAGTGCTATCAGTCATCAGACTAAAATCCCCCCCCCCATTAGCGAAATATTTGCAATGGGATTAAACTACTTTTGCAGAGGGAATAGCAATTTACAAATTCAGACAAGGCGAGGAGCCCTCCATGTGTGCAGAGGAGGAAGGGTGACGGCTGGGAGCGTCTCCTGGGCCGAAGTCCCCCCCGACAGGCACGGAGCGCCAGCCAGGGACCCCTGCCCCGCTCCCCTGATGCCTCCTGGTGGGCCAGCACCCCCAGGATCCCAGAGCCGGGCCCGCAGGCCTTGCCGCGCCTCGGCAGCCGCTCTGGAAATCCCCTCGACCCCACAGTCCTTTCTCCATTTGGAAACAGTCTCCAAATTCTAGCAGGATGTCTGTGGGACCCAGCCTTGGTGGCCCCATTTCTCTGTACACCAACCAACATCAGCTGTCCCCTTGTTCCCCAGACTTCAGTGTGGGACCCTGACCACATCTGACCACCAGCTGCCCCAGTTGTGATGACGGCCTCCTCCAGGCCCGGCCCCGGCCCTGACCAGCCATCGGGGCTGCCGCTCCGTGCCGGCTGCCCGGCTCCTCCCAGCGCTGGTCTCAGATCCAGGAAGGGCAGAGGAGATAGATCTAGGCTGGGGCAGCTGCCGGGGCTCAGGAAGGAAGCGGGGAGGCAGGTGGACTTGGACTGGGCGCACTCTCAGGAAGCCCAGGAACTGAGAAGGTGAAATGAGGCCCAGGCGTGGGGGAGACCACCCAGAGGACAAAGGGGCTGCCGTTGGCCTGCAGGGTGAGAGGTGGTTCTTTCTTGCTTTGTGAGCTGTGGGTGGGGAAGGCTGTTCCGTAGGCAGGAATGTGGGGTGAGGGTGGGAGGGGGCTCCGCAACAACCTGCTCTTTCAGGAGCCAGGACACGGGCTGGGCAGTGGGGATCTCGGGTCGGCCTGGGGCTGCAAGTGAGTCACGGGGGAAATGGTCAGGCCAAGTGTGAACAAACCAGTTGGGCCGCCCAGCTGGCTGCCCTGGAGATGGGCTGCGCTGGGTGGAGAGAGTCGTTGAGAGGAGGGGTACAGACAAGGGGACTCACTGGACCCTCCTCGGGCTCAGCTCCCTGCTCTTGCTAGCTCCCCTTCCTTAAACGAAGGCTGCCTGGCTGCCCCCAAGGGGGATCCAGGTGGATCTGTCCAAGGCCAGTTCTTTTGTTTCAAGGGCTGCCCGGGCTGCCTGGGGAGTTTGCTCCAGGGGGGGTGGGATGCTAGGCCTGAGACCCAGAGGGGAGGGCAGGGTGGCTCCCAGGAAGTCACTGAGTGGATTTTAGCCTGGGGCAGGGAAAGACGGGTGAGAGCCAGGGAGGGAGGGGGGAGAGTGGGGGAAACTGCCCTCTCCCCCAGGGTCCCAACTCCAGTTGAAGGTGAAGGGTCACTTACAGTTCCTGGCAGAGGAGGGAGAAGCCAGGGCCCTGGGGCTCCTTCCAGTCCAGGCCGCCTACTCAGGTGAGGTGCCTCCTGGGCTGCTTGCATAAGAAGCCTCGGAGGCCAGGGCTGTAACTCTTTTCTCCCTGCGGCCAATGCCCACGCAGCAGGGGCGGGCAACACAGTCCAGATGGCAGCCCTGGGCGGGGATGGTGACCTCACCCTGAATGCCCCAGTCAGGAGGGCCCCTTGGCCAGGGGTGGGCCCCAAGCCACAGAGGAGGAGTCTCAGGCCCCTTCCTCCCCAGGTTTTCCTGGGCTCCTGGAGCACCTCCTTGCAGGGGGGCGGGGGTGGGGGAGGGGGCAGCATGTTCAGGCTTACCTCCCCTGTCCTCCTCCTTTCCCTCCTCAGAAGCAGGGGCTTCTGCCCTCTCCTGGGACCTTTCACTCTCCTCCAACCCCCTCAGGTACAGAAAGCAAGGTGAAGATTTAGAATTCATGCCCCTTTCCCTGCAGCCCATGCCCACGCCAGGGCTGGGCACACACACACAGAACATTCAGAAAAAGGAACACCTCTTTACCCACAGCTTGTACTGTCCTTGCCAAGGGGAACAGGGTGGCCAGTCCTGAAGGCTACCCGCTGGGACTGAGCCTGGTGGTCAGAGTGGGGTTTGGGGTCAGGAGGGCTGACACTGGCCTGAGTGCTGCCACCTCCTGGCTGTGTGACTTCCAGCCAGTCACTGAACCTCTCTGAACTTCCATTTGTACTGGGACAAATGGGGGCACCTGTGCCTGCCTTCCGAGCTGCTGGGCAGAGGAGCCTTTGAGCAAGGGCCCGCAGGACCATGTGGTATCTCACCTTGCTTTGTGTCCCCAGTGTCCAGCACAGCGACCGGCACACACCAGGTGTTCGTCATGTGCTAGCTGAGACTGTCAAATGCTGTCTACTGCAGTGGCTCCTCTCTTCTGGGGGCAGAAGGGGGGGGGTGGAGATCCCTGACTCTGACAACTGTCCGGCCCTCCACACAACCCTCATTCCTTGTTCAGTGAGTGGTCCACCGGCTGGATGCTGACTCCCACCCTCTACAACGACCCCGTGTCACCTCCGCTTAACATGCTTGTCCTCCCTCCCCCTCTGCTCGGGGACTCTGCCTCACTCCTTTCTCCCGGGATCCATGCCATCCACTACCTCCGCACCCCACTCAGCCAGCTCCTGCCCATTCACTTAGGTTCCGGGGAGTCTCCACCCCTGACCCCCACCTGCCTCCAGCCACACAGCGTCTCTCCTCTCCCCGCCAAGCTTCTGAGAGCTGTCTGCACTCTCAGTCCGCATCCTCACCTTCATTCCTCAGCGTCTCCGCCTTCAGCAACTCCCTTGACTAGTTCCTGATACAGAGGCCACCAACTTCTGGTGGCCTCTTCCGATAAATGTTTAATGGCTTTTATCTAACTTCCCCTTTCTTCCGGCTCAGCTTCTGGGCCAGCACTCTCCTGGTTTTCCTCCTTGTTCCTTGACGGTTTCTTCCTCTCAGGCTCCTCTCTCCTTCCTGCTGTCTCAGGCACCCCTGCTCCCCTGTCCACACATGATGACACCCCTTGGCATCAACATCGCACACTGAATACCTTCCCTCATCTAGGCAGCTGCCTCCTGACCCAGCTCGGCAGAGCCAAAGCGGTTGGTTCAGCCTCATGGCCCACTCCTCTCCTCCCCATCGTCCTCCTGTACCCCCACAGTATGTCAGCCGGGAGACTGGAGCTCATCTTGATTTCCTTTACACCCTCCTCAGCCTGGGAGCTACCAGGTCCTGCTGAGTCTACCTCCTAAATCTCCTGTCATCCCGAAGTGTCCAGGAGACCTCCAAGGTCCTCCTCCATTCCCAAAGCCCCTGCAACACAGGTCTTTTCTCAACCCCTCTTCCCTTTCTGCTGAGAGCCTTCCAAGGGCTTCTGGATAAAGCCCAAACTCCGGGTGAGAGCCCAGGAAGCCCTGCCCGGCCAGGCACTCCCCATTCCCCATCTGAGCCTCCATTCCTGACTCCAGTTGCACAGGGTGAGTGAGGGTGGGCTTGCAAGGCCCCCCCCCCCCAGAGGTGCCACATCTCACACCTCCACCTCCGCCCATGCACTTGAGCATAGCTGGATCACAGATGGCCTGCGCCATGCCGGACTGAGGCATCTGTCCCTTCCGGACATCCTCCTGTCCCAGATGGTGGGCTCCCCCGGGCTGGGGCTACGCCTCAGTCACCTTCAGATCTAAGGCTCACCTGGTGTTTGGCAGGTGTTCAGTCAATTCACGCTTAGAGAACAAGTGAATGAAGGGGAGGGGTAGAACCTGCTTCTCCTGTCTCCTCCAAGAAGAAAACGGGCAGGCTTGCCCTGACCAGTTCAGCTCAGTTGGATGGGCACTGTCCCACAAAGCAAAAGATCACCGGTTGATTCCTGGTCAGGGCACATGCCTGGGTTGCAGGTTTGGTCCCCAGCTGGGGAGCGGACAAGAGGCAACTGAATGAGAGGCAACCTATCGACAGATCTCTCCCTCTTTCTCCCTCCC
Source organism: Anoura caudifer (assembly GCA_004027475.1). Lineage (NCBI taxonomy): Eukaryota > Metazoa > Chordata > Mammalia > Chiroptera > Phyllostomidae > Anoura > Anoura caudifer. Next base: position 95,643 of record PVKU01001317.1, on the reverse strand, counting down.
TTCCCCTCTCTCTAAAAGTAAGTAAGTAAGTAAGTAAATAAATATCTTAGAAAGAAAGAAAACAGGCAGGCTCACCTTTCAGGAAATCCCTTCTCTAAATGCCACCTTGAACAACTAAGAGCAGAGTGGAATTTCCTTCCCAGGGGAAAACCAAACTCCCCACCCCTGGACTTTGCTGGGGATGGGGTGTGTGGTCACAGGGAGTGTGATTTACACCCACCACATAAGGAGGAAACAGAACCAGAGATGCTAAGCAACTTGCTGAGGTCACACAGTGAATTAGGGCCAGAAATGGGACCAGGCAGAGCCTCTTTGCCAATACCCGGGTCTCTGGCAGGTGCTCACCGCTACCCTCCCTCAGCATACCACTGCGTCTGCGGGGAGCCTGTGGCAGGAGGGGCAAAGACACCACCCCACAGTGACTGTGGCTGCTGGGGCGATTTCTCAGGAGGTACCCGGATTTGAGGTCTTCTCCCCCTCCTTCCTCCACCCTGGTCCTGAGCGCTAGGGTGGGCAGAGTCCGGGCTCACCGGGAAGGGAGCTCGGCAGCTCCTCCTCCCTAGTCAACAACACACTCCTACACACGCTCTGTGTAGGACGCGGGGGTTCAGCGGGGCGGGGAGTCCTCCACCTCGAGGGGCGCAAAACAGAGAAACGGATGCCCCATAAGCAAGGCAGAGAACGTGGAGGCTCAGAAAGGCGCTGCCAGGAGTCTGCCCAGAAAACGGAGGGGCGCCGGGAGAAGGAGCGCTGGCATTCAGCCATCTATCCCAGAGAAGCTGTCTGGAGGCCGTCAAGGGCGCGGGCACCAGGACCCTCCTTCCCCCACCCCCACCCCCATCCGCACCTAGCAGCCCGGTCCGGGTGGGGTCCCCACCCGCCAGATGCTGTTCCGCACGCTGGCCACAAGGGGGCGGGCTGCCCCGGCAGAAAGCGGGGCGAAGGCGGCGCAGACCCAGAGGAAAGGATGCTAAGTGGGACCCCGGCCACTCTTGGCGGACCGCCCACTACGTGCCAGGTGCGTCCACGCCTCGCGTCGTAGAAGGCTGTCAATAACCCTAATCCTCAGGTATTCTCCTACGTTTACACAGGATGACACTGGGGCTGAGGGATGATGACTCGCTGGCCGGTGACTCAGCAGAGTCAAATTCGAATCTCTGCAGCCTCAAATCCTGGGCTCTGTGCGTTGTAGCCAGATGGGTGGAAGGCGCGGTGCCTCCTTCTTCTGGGCGTCCCAAACTCAGTCCCGGCACTCGGGAGGGATAGATGTTTATTGAAATGACACCAAATACAAAGAAAGAAACCACAGCCTCACAAGCTTCAGGGGTCATCCAGCCATCTTCCCTGCCCCTCTCTGGGCTAAAGGACAAACTGAGACCCGGAGAGAGGAAGCGAATGGACCATCGTCACACAGCTGGTGGCAGATGTCTGTGTATTCCCCTCCGCTCCCCTCCCTGCAAAAGTCCTCAAAAGTTCAAGATGCCAGAGCCGCCGGCACAATTGTGAGGGATGTAAGAGCTTTTAAAACGTGCTGTTTTCGAGTTCCCAAATGAACATAACTGGATTCTGAAGCGGAGGTGGGGGGGTGGGGCCCACTATGACTGGACTTCTTTCTGAAACAAGCCCGTCACCGTCAAGCTTTTTGTTTGTTTGTTTTTTAAAGAGGGAACTGAAATGTTAGAGGCAGCCAAAAAGGGAAGCAGACCCCTGACTTCCACATCCATTATCCTGTCCGACACCCCCTCGCCTGCAAGCTCGTGCGAGGAAGGCGATGCATCCCTCTATTTCATGCCAGCTTCGTTTCGGAATGCTGCGGATTTTAGAATGGAAACACGGCGCGCGCACCCGCTGCCACACGTAGCGGAACGCTCCCAGCAAGGCCTGGCTGGGTCAGCGCCCTGTAATCAAGTTCATCCGTAGCAAACCCTGAACGCTCACACTGAATGGCATAATTAAAGACCACCAATGGCCTCCCATGGGTTCAAGTCAAATTTTACCATCAATTTTGTCTTTGGGCTTCAGGAAACTTTTGGGGGATTTTGCAATTTCAGATAAGAGATTGTGAGCCTGTACCCCTCGTTTCGTGGTTGAGGAAAGCGAGGCTCGGCGTGAGGGAGCTCGGCTAAAGCCGGCGGACCCTGCTGCTACCCGTCTGGCCGGACGCTAAGCCACGTGGGTCTCCTCGAGCACCCGCTCAGAGCTGGCGCAGCCCGCTCCCGTGCACCCCCCACCACCCCGCCTCCGGGTCCCCGAGACCAACCTGCTCTGGGCGCTCCTCCCGCGGCGGTGCGCGCACGTCCTCGATGGCCTCGTACAAGTTCTCAGAATCGCTGCGCGCCAGGGGCCGCGGGCATACCCAGGAGCCCGCCACGCTGCAGGCCTTGAAGTGGCCCGCGCTCCCGAGGAGGCCGGCAGGGGGCGCGGCGGCGGCGCGAGCCAGGTCGTCCAGGGACTGCGCGGGCCGCACGCGCGCCGCGGGCCGCGTGTACAGGCAGGTGGGCTGGCCCGGCGCCAGGCTCCTGCGCTGGGTCCCGGCGCCGCGCGGCCCGGGGCTGCACAAGGAGCCCGCACGGCCCCGGGGCTCGGCGGGCACGCCGTCCCGGCCCGCGGGCACCGGCGCGCTCACGAAGCGGTAGTCGTAAACCAGCGGTTCCGAGGCTGCCGGGCCTGGGTGGGACGCGGGCGGCGCCGGGGCGGTGGCGGGATCGCCGATCGCTGGCAACTCGCGCACGTACTGCGCGGGCAGGTAGAAGGGGCGTCCGTCGGGCTCGCGCCGCACGTGCCACCAGTGCTCGGTGCTGCGGCGCAGCAGCCGGTAGCGCTCGTTGGGCTGGATGGAGACGCGGCCCCCGTCCTTGCCGGTGTACTCGAAGGGGTGCTCCACCAGCACGTACACGTCCCCCTCCACGTCCGCCGCCATCGCCGCCGCAGCCTTTCCCTGTGGACAGCAAGGGGGAGGGGCACGGAGGTCAAGACCACGAAGCCAGGAAGTGCACACACTTCGGGGACAGAAGACTTGGGCTCGAGTGTCCATGCTGCGCTCGTCGTGTGCGTTTTGGCCTCAGTTTTCCTATCTCGGAAACGGGAGACTTGGATAAAATCTCTTAGGTTCTCGTTCTCGCTCGCAGTGATAGAATTAGGGCAACCCTTTCATTCTGTAGTGCTGATTTTACGATTTGAGCCTGGATTCAATTCCTTGGTGGGGAGACTGAGGCTAATACTGGGACTTGGTTCAGGGATGGAGTAATGATTTTCAACCTTTTTCATCTCATGACACACATAAACTACTAAAGTTCTACGGCATAACAAAAATATGTTTTTTTGTCGATCCGACAATTTGGTATAATTTTGATTTATTTACATCGGATGGCTATTGTTGTATTATTGGCTGTTGTCATTTTTTAATTTGACAATCTAAGGGAAGAGAGGTCAGTGGCCCTGACTAACTGGTCAGGTATTACATGTTTTAAAAATTCTTGCAGCACAGCTTGGGATTCTTGGGACCCACTAGATGAAAATCGCTGAGATAAAGGGATTGACGGAGGTCAAGCCAACGCCACAATTTGCCTGAGAGTTACCGGGCCTCAGTTTCCCGGTCTGTGAAGGGGGAAGAACAGCTCAGTCTCTACACCCCTCCCGGTCCTGCCGCCTCCAGACCTCTGGGAATGCGCGTCCACAGCCTCTTCCTGGCCCCGGGCCGCTCAACCCATGGGAGTGTCCCTGCTCCGCTTAGTTCGAGAGCCTTGGCAGGGGCGGCCTAGACTGCCAAGGCCGGGGAACCGGTTCTCTCGGTTTTTCTTTCCTTCTCCAGCGGCTGTGCCGCGGACGTGAACCCGGCGTCTGGCCCGCCCAGACCGGCCCGCACCGCCCCTGCCCTCCAGCTCCCACCTCCGCCTCCGGAGAAAGGCTGGGCCCTCGCAGCCTGTCTGTCCTGCCTGTGCTGAGATCTGTACATCGCGCCCACGAGAGTGGCCCCTAGAGTATGCACCCTGTGGCAGTGACTACGCGTGCGTTGTCTCCAGGGGTCCCCAAAGCTCCCCTGGAGCGATCGCCACAGCCCCCACCCACCCCGCGCTGGTTCAGCCTGGCCTCAGGGCCTCGCTCTGAACCTGCCTGTGTCCCTCCATCAACGCGATGAGTCGGTGACCTGCTCCGGAAGCGGCTGATCCCAACACGCCTTTCCCACTGACCACACCTCCGGCCCCAACAAAGGTGGCCCGGGACCAGCAGCCGGGAGCTTGGCTGCTTGCTGAGGGGGAGGGACCCCAGGAACGGGGTCCCACAGAGGGGGTCGCATAGCGCTCCTCTGTCGAGCTTTCCTCGATGGGGCAAGGGGTGTAAAGTGAGTCACTAAGCACGTTGGGCCTTGGAGGCGGGGTCAGAGAGCTGCCCAGAGCTAAGCCAACAAACCCCGGGAGGACACCCCTTCTCCGGGGAGGACACCCCTTCTCGCCACCTTCCCCTGACCTTCCTCACTCACGTTGGCAGGGCGGGACTTCGGGAGCCCATGGGCTGGATGGGCCGAGCCGGCAGATGGATGCAGGCTAGGCTCCTGCCATCTCGTCGGGCCGGTATTCAAGGGCTATAGGCTGCGGAGAGTTCGGGTGGCAGCAGCTGGCAGAGGGAACAAAGAGGCAGAGGTATGCTTTAGCGGGCCGTCCCCAAGCCCCAAAGCAGCTGTGTCTGGGAGGACCGAGGGGGAGCCCGGGTCTGTCCGTGCCGGCGCGGACGCTGGAAGCCGGGCCCGGAGGTAGAGAAAGTGCGAGGGAGGGCCGGGGGCGCGGAGGACAGCGGCCGAAGGGGCGCCGGCGGGTCCGGAGCAGGGAAGGTGGAGTCCCGCCCCCGCCCCGCCCCCACCCTGTCAGGCGGGGTCAGTCGTCCACGAGCCCCTGCGTCCCACGGACTGCAGCACCCGGGCTCCTTGTCTTGCCGGGGCGTTCCCAGTCCTAGCGAGGCCACTTGCACTCTGAATCGCCAACTACGAGCCCTTTCCAGCCCGACTGCCCGCACTACCCGCGCCCGGCCCAACCCCCGCCCTCCCCAGACGCTTCTTCGGCGCAGCTCAGCGGGGCCTGGCACAGCTCGCAGCGGCGTTCCCCCCAGGGACGCCCACCAGAACGCAGGGTCTTGGGCTGTGCGGGGAGGCGACCCGGGCCTGGGCTCCTTTCCCGACCCCAAGGGGGGAAATGCGGGCAGCCGGGAGGACCTCTGGAGCGCAGGGACGGACCTGTCGCCAGGAGGTGCCCTGCCGCCACTGCCCCGGCGACGCGAGCCGCAGCGGCGCCAACGCCTGCTCCGGCGCTGGGGCCCTGGGCCCGGGCCCCTCCATTCCCCGGACGGGGGGCCACCCTGTTTTCCCGGTCCTCCGTGGGGAGGAGACCGTCCCGCGCGGCATCCTCCCGGGCCCGCGCAGCGCCGGGACGGAGAGGAGCAGGAGCGCGGCGCTCCCGGGTGGGGACCCGCCGCCTGCGGCAGCCCACTCCTACCCCCGACTCAGCACCCCCCACCAGGTCTGGCCCGGCTTTGGCACCTCGGGGTGTCCACTCGCTAGCCAGGCCTCCACTTGTCCTGGCAGGGCGCGCGTGGGCTCGGCGTCCGGCGCTCCCTCCTCCACCGCCCGGCTACCGCGCTGCCGGGTTTCCTGTTCAACAATATAGCGAGGGAGGCACCAGCCGAGAGCACCAGGCAGAACTTCCTCCCCGGCTGGGGCTGGGCTGCGGCCGCCAGAGACAATCCCCGGTGTCCTGGCTTCCTGTCCCCTCTGGGCTGGGCCAGCGCCTCAGGAGCCGGACGCCGCCCCCTCCCCCTGCACATCCCGGGATGTTCGGCCACACCTGGCTGTATCCTGGGAGCTGGAGGTGGCAGGACCAGGGTGGTGGGATGAAGGGCGAGGGAGCCCCCTCACCAACTTCGGGCCAGATTTCCCTCCCACTGCTTGTCACCCCCCCCCCACTTCCTCCTTGATCCTTGTCACGGAGGAGGGCCACCCTCCTAGGGCCACCTGTCTCTAGGGTAAGATCAGAGCAACCTCCTGGGGCTAGGCTCAAGATCCCCATCTTATCTCAGCATCTGTTTTCTTTCCTGTAAACTGGGGACAGTAACACCTACTTCGTAGGATTGTCAGGAAGATGAAATGAGATGCACCAAGAACAATGTGTTACTATTATCACAATATCATTTTTAGAACACACAATATATTAAGTTACAATTATCACTACTTTAGAAATGAGATGAGCCATCCTCCTCTTTGGGGTTGGATGGAGGTCTCCGAACGCCCCCTCCCCCACCCCGCCCTCCTTCCCGCAGGGTGGGGAGGGGAGAAACAAGGGACCATTTGCTGAGGGGGAAGGCGCTGCCTCCAAAGGCTGGGTCTCTTGCCCCTGGTTCCCTGGTGGACCTGCCTCCCACCAGCCCTCAACCCAGGTTTCTCTGGTCTTTCCAGAGCCCGCCCTGGAGGGCGGTGAGGCCCCTGAAGGAAGCTGGGCTCATGGGATGGGGAGACGGTGCTCCCCCCCACGAGCTGAAAGAACGGGAAACTGCAGTCCTGAATGTCGTCACCTTTCCAGTCCTTTTCCTGCAGCCTGATTCCCCTGAAAATGAGTGTTTCCTCCTTCTGTCCTTACAGTGGGCAGTGGTGGGCTTCACCCTGTGGGGGGGAGGACCCCCAGGCTTCTCCTGGACCTTCAGAGGAAGGTCTGCGACCAAGTAAAAGCCACCGTGGGCCCTCCCACCACGAGCCCCAGCCCTGAATCAGGGGCCTGCTCAGACAGCCTGTCCTTCCTGAGCCCCTTCTCTCACCCCAGTGGGACACACGGGCCTGAGGTTTCACATGTTCCAGCGTCAGGGTCTGTGCCGTGACATTCAGGCACAGGAAGGAGGCCATGGTGGTGGAATGTCAGGCAGCCATGGTGGTGGAATGTCAGGCGTGAGCTGCAGTTGTTACCTGAGTGCGCCTCCCGAAGACCCTGAAATCCGACCCCACGGGGGCTCTGCCTCCTCAGAGCAAGGGTGGGGTCTATGCCGAACCTGTTCCTGCCCCTCTCCCCCTCACCCACTGCTGGCACACAAGCCCCCTGCTTGCGAATGTCCGCCCCTCCTCCCACCCACTCTCTCCTGTGCCCAGAGCTGAAGAACAGGAGAGCGGGGGCCCTGTCAGACTGCTGACGGATGGCCCCTGCCGCCCGCCCCCACAATCAGCAGCAGCATTAGGATTCAGAGGCCAGACCAGAGATTAGAAATATCAGTTCTTTACTGCAAAATCATCCAAAAATCACACAGCAGCAGTTCCTTCGGTACATTGCAAAGCACTTCTCAGGGCTGGGGCCCCACGCTGCAAAGAGTTTATTGCATAAATTGACATGTTAAAAAGAGTGAGGTTCACATCAGCTTTCCATTGGAAGTGAGGGGGTAAAGATCAGCTCATCGGAAAGTGTCAGCAGCTTTGGGTGATGGGCAGGGGGTCCGTGCTAATGCTACCGATCTCTGGGAGGGTAGGGGTGGGGTGGCTGAAGTGAGTACCCCCCAGGCCTCACTCCTGCCGCCTCCTAGGGCACATTCTGGAACATGGACTATACTCACAAGCCCCAGGAGACAGGGCCGGGCACAGGTGGCACCGCCCCCCTGGGACCTGGGGTGATCGGGGCTCTGATCAGGCTACGCCCACAGGGGAGCACTAATGCCACTGTGAGGGGGTGGGATGAGGAAAGGGGACCCGCTTTCCGGTTCCGGAGGCTTTGGTGCCCTGGGTACAGGTGTGCGCCTTCATCCGAGAGGGGACAGAGAGGCTCTGTGGCAGCCCCTCCCCCAGCTGCCAAGCACTTCCTCTGTCCTATTGCACAATTTATCCAGCTCCTTAGAGCTAGGCAGGTGACTCAGCAGCTGAACCACCCGAAGTGAGAGGTGGGAGTAGGTTCACCTCTTGGTGGTGGCAGGTGGGTCCCCACCTGAGGTCTCCAATCTCAGGCTGTGTATGCAAGATGGCCAGAGGACCCCAGGCCCGAGGGGAGCCTGCTGGGCGCAGGAGAGGCAGGGGAAGGCAGCAGAGAAATCACACCCAGATTCCCCCAAACCCCAAGGGTCTCAACATCATTGGAAAACAATTCCAGACTCCCACCCACTCCCACCTCTTCAATGGTAACGGTACTCCAGCACAGTCCTCCAGCCGCTAGCAGCACAGCCCCTGCCCCGCCTGGGCCAGTCCGGCAAAGCTGTGTGAACTCATGGCTCTGTAAACTGAGGGGAAGCACCCTTCTGCGGACCTCCTCCCGCAGGTCCCTGCACATCCCCGCAGCAGGGCTGGCACCCTTCGTGGGAGGACGGGTCGCTGCTCCCCTGTGTGCGTGAGGCTCGCCCCCGGCCTGGGCTCACGCCGTCTCTGTGGGTGCGGCCTGCCTCTGTCCCAGCAGGGGTCAGCCCCTGGGGTGTATGCAGCAGCACCCCGCTGTGCGTGTGCAGGGTAGTAGTGAGGAGTGCACGGGGCTGAGGGGCGGGTGAGACAATGACCCTTCCCCGGACCGAGGAAGGTGACAAGTGCTGATAGTGCCAGTCCTGAGACACCCCTCCCCCTGCAGGGACCCAAGTCTAGGACACAGAGAGAGATGCTGAGCTTTTCAGGTGGGCAGGGCCGGGACAGGGAGTAAAGAGGGAGAGGAAGAAGGTGGCCATCAGGTCTGACCCCGCCCGCCTGTTTGGCACATTGCATTGCAGCTCTGGCGGCAAGTGGCTGAGGAGGGTGAAGGAAAGGCGCCCGGTCCGGCTGTCCGGCTGTCCCAGGCATGGCCTGCCGCTCGGCCACCCACCTGTCTGCAGGCCAGGTCTGAGCGGCTCCTGCGCGTTTGCTCAGGGTAAGGATGCCTGGATTTCTTGGGTGACTTGTGAAGGTTAAGAATAAAAAAATATTTTCTGTTGAAATATGAAGGGGAAAAAACCCACCTTAAAAAACTAGACCTTTTAATCAGGAATGTGAATTTGAAGATGTGTCCCAAGTCTCGTCCCCAGTGTGTGAACCAGCCTGACGGAGGCGCCACCTCAGTGCGGTCAGCCAGAGCCTGGTTAGTGCAAAGCCTCCCCCCCAGCACCCCAAACAAGGGGGTTCCTGCTGGCATCCCCACCTCCCGGAGCAGAAGGGGGTGCATCATCAAGGGCTCCCTCCAGCAGGCTCATGCTCTGGTCACATCTGAGTCTCCCTGACCAGGGAGGCAGCGGTGACACCTGGAGGGAGCGCCTGGGCTGACGGCAAACCCGGCTGGGACGGCGGAGCTGAAGCCTCACCCGAGGCCTCCGAGGAGGGCAGGGGACTGGGTTAGGTGAGAGTGTTCTGTTCCTGGTACTTGCGCCGGCGGGCACAGCGGGGGCAGCCCTTCACCACAGCCTGGCACGTCTGGTGGAAGACGGTCTTGCATTCGCCACACCTGGGAGAAAGCGGCCAGTGCTGCCTGTCACGGTGGGCGGGAGGCCGGCCCGTGCTCCTGGACAGAGCCCACAGCCGGGCGGGCGGCGTTCCGCCCACATCCCCCGGCCCTCGGGCGCTGCTTCTCCACCCAGCAACAAAAGATTCCTGCAGTAAAGTTTCCCCAAGGTCATGGATGGAGGCACGCTGGCAACCTCTATTTCGTTTTTAAATAAATGCAGCCGAGGCTCACTAAGTGACTCCTTGCCTATGTTGGAGCCGCCGCAGTGAGGAGAACTCAGCCCTAGCCTGTTCAGGGGCTGAATCCAGGCCGGGGGCACCTACGGAAAATGAATGAATGTGCCCACCAGTTCAGGTTTCCATTCCCACGTGGGTTGGAATGAAGGTTTGCTGGATGAATTTGTCCATTTGGAGGCTTCTGATAGTGAGTGGTGACTGGGGACAAGAACGACCTCATAAGTAGCAGAGGCAGCGCCAGGTGTCACCCACCAGGGCCTGCTTTGTGCCGGGCTGTGTCCAACACGCCAGGGCAGCAACTCATTTGGTCTCTCCTCAACCCATTCATGGATGACAAGACCGAGGCCCAGGAGGGTACCCCCCACCACCTCCTTGAGCCAACAGCACCCCGTGAGGGCCTCACTTGTCCCCAGCCGGACGGGGGCTGGCCGTGCTGCCCAGGGCGTCAGCTGCTCCGGACGAGCCACCGCCGCGTGGCACTGGCGTGGAGAGGATCTTAAGCGTGTCTGTGCACAGTGGCGCGGGACCTGCCCCCTTGGAACGCTGGGGTCGCGGTGGGTAGGACGGGGGGCAGGGAGGCTGCCGGGTGTCCTACATACCTGGCTGTGGTGTCGAACTCAAAGGGGAAGATGATGTCGTGGTGGCGGCAGATCTGGCAGATGAAGCCGCGCTGGGTGCAGAGGTCGCAGTGGTAGACGTGCTGGGAGGCGAAGTCGATCAGGGCCTTGAGGAACCCTTCGTACGTCCCTTCCGAGATCTGCCGGGGCACAGGCAGGCCGCCAGGCCTTTTAGGGGGCTGTGCGGAGGCCAAGGTCATCTGCGAAGCATGGCCCGCTGCCCCTCCCGGCTCCTGACCTCGGTGTCACCCCACGTGGGCGCGAAACCCTCCCCAAATCAGGATGAGCAACACAGGCACCCAGCCCTGGTCCCACTGGGGGGAACGGGACTGACAGACAAAACCCCGATCCACCCTCCCCTTCCTCCAGGACAGGGGGTCTCGAACTCTTGCCCCTGTGACTGTGCCCTTTGCCGGAGTGCCTGCTTGCTGAGGGGGAGCTGGGGGCTCTCTCGCTGCCCCAGGACGCAGGGACAGGGGGACGCCCACCCTGAGGCTCTGAGAAGCTGAGGGCGGCTGGCTCTCTGGCTGCAGTCAACTCAGGCAGCACCGCCCCCTCTCCATTTCGGGTTTCTCCAGGTGCGGGGTCCCTCTAGAGAGGTCGGGGGAATGGCTTTCTCACCTGCTGGAGGTCGGCGACACTGTACTTGTGGGGAGACTCCAGGAGATAATTCCTGTGGCTGAGCCTTCGAAGAAAACACAAGGGCTCCTCAGAAGGGTTTGTTTTCGTTTCCCCAGCACTGCCGGCCAGGCACCAGCACCAACACCACCGCCGGGGCGGGGCGGTGGCGGAGAGCGCAGCCCGCCAGCAGGGGCTGGAGCCTGGGCTTCCAGGCGACTGACTCGCCGTTGAGACCTTGGGCTGGTTACTTAACCGCCCCCGAGCCTCAGGTTTCCTCACCTGAGAAATGGAGCTGTTTTGAGGATTAAATAATTTATTTCGAGCATTTGGCACAGTGCCTAGCACATAGTAAACAGTGAATGATTACCTACTATAGTTGATAAACTTGTACCACATAACTGAAACATGCTCAGAGTAGAACTTAAATATTCTCACCAAAAAAAAAATTTATGAATAGCCCTGGCTGGTGGTGTGGCTCAGTGGACTGAGTGCCGACCTGTGAATCAAAAGGTCACTGGTTCAATTCCCAGTCAGGGCACATACCTGGGTTTCAGGCCAGGTTCCCAGTGCGGGGTGTGCGAGAAGCAACCAATCGATGTTTCTCTCCCTCTCTTTCTCCCCGCCCCCCCGAAAATAAATAAATAAAACCTTTAAAAGAAAAGATTTTATTTATTTATATTTAGAGAGAGGGAAAAGGAGGGAGAAAGAAAGGGAGAGAAACATCAGTGTGTGGTTGCCTCTCACACGCCCCCCACTGGGACCTGGCCTGCAACCCAGGCATGTGCCCTGCCTGGGAGTAGAACTGGTGAGCCTTTGGTTTGCAGGCTGGGGCTCAGTCCTCTAAGCCACACCCAGCAGGGCTAAATAAATAAAATCTCTAAAAAATATTTATGCATGAATAAATAAATGAAATAAGTAAGTAAATAAGGTGATGAAAGTGTTCATTAACCAGACCAGAGGAATCCCTTCACAACGCGTCCATACAGCTAATCATCATGCCGCACACCTCAAATATCTTACCCTTTTATTTGTCAGTTATATTCCGGTAAGGCTAAAACTATTTTTTAAATTTTAAAGGTACAACAAAGATAAATAAAACACGTCCATGAAAATAATGGTAAGAAAGAGGATGAGGGACGCTGACGGCAGGTCCCGGGGCTGGGCTGAGGTGCGTGTGTGTTCGTTCACACACGTCCACACTCACTGGATCCTCACAGTGGCTCCTTGGGGCTGGCACTGTGAGAACCAGCGCCCCCTCCGAGAAGGCGAGGACGCGGAGGCGCAGCGGTCGGATAACGGCTGGTGCGTGGCGGGGCGGGCGTCTGAACGCAGGAGTTTGCCTGCGGAGCTGCATCCGCCCGGGGACTGCCTACTCAGCTGCAGTCCTTACTGCCACCGTCGCTTATCAGGGACAGTGCAGGGGACGGAAATGCACAGGACGTGGCTCCTGCCCTCCTGTAGCCGCTGGCCTCGCCGAGGGACAGACATTCAAGCATCTGGTTTCGCTGCTATGTGAGAGGAACTGAGACCTGCCCTAAGCACCGTGGCAGATCCCATTTCGGAGGCGGGGTGGGGAGGCGGGGAGACAGAGGATGAGGCTCAGCCACCAGCTGGGCTCTGGTTTCTGTCCCGAGAGAGAGCGAATGGCAGAGATCCCGAGGGTTACATCCTGCGGGACTGAGAGGAAACACCTGCAGACGGTCCCCTGGTACAAAGCCGGCCCGGCCCTGCGTGTGCTGCTGGGGTTCTGGGGATAATGCTCCACGTCTGAGGAAGCTCAGAAACCTGCCCCAGGGGGCTCTGAACATCCAGGGTCAGGATGGGGCCCGGCCCTGGGCTGTCTGCAGTGGGGGCTTGGCCACAGCTCACTCCACGGCCTCAGTGATGGCCCAGGGGGAGCCCAATCCAGGCTGCAGACGGCAGGTCCCACCAGGCAGCCAGGCTGGCTGCATCATGTTCTGCGGGGTGAGGACGCTGCCGGCCGGATGCTCGGCTCGCTCTGCTGGTCTCCCTAGGAAAATCCCAGCTTTCTGGGAACAGGAAGCCCCCATTTATCACCAGGAAAACAAAGGGGGCAGGGACTGCACAGGCTGTCCCTGAGCTGGCAGGAAAGGTGGAGCTGGTTTGGCTGGAGAGTCACTTCTGTCATCTGCCCTCCGCTCACAGTCATGGAAGCCCGGGGGCCCAGCCAGGTCCAGGCCTTCCCTGTAAGCTGCCGTACCTGGGCCTGTCACACTCAGAGGCCTTACAACTGAGGCGGGAGGAGCTCCCTTTGCTGGTGGTAGCCCCGCGCCGGGTCCTCGGAGAGAACAGGGGTCCCACACCCAAGGGCTGCCTGTTCGCTCTCTGCCCCGGGCGACTCAGTCCAGGCCACCTCATCTCTCGGGCGAATTGCTACTCCTGCTGCCAAACTGGGTCTTTCCTAAATGCCCGACCAGAATGCGACAGTCCCTTGCTCAAAACCCTTCAGCGGCTCCCAAGTGTTGGCGGAATAAAACCCAGATGCCTCTGGTCGGCACATGGGGCCTTCCAGGTCTGGCCCCGCACCCACGGTCCAGCGGCACGAAGCCCCTCGCAGGCCCTGCTGAGCCACACTGCCATCCCCCTCCACGCCACAGGCCACCTTAGCTAGGAAAGCTGGGCCCTCCCGTGCCCCCTCTTCTCCTGGTTCTCCTGGGCCCCAGTTCATGACGCGCGCGCTACAGCATCACTGGTCTCCTGCGTGTGAGGACAGACGGAGGGCCGGAAGTGTGCCCACCAGCACCAAAGGTGCTGCGACGGGGAGGGGAGAGTGTCCCAACTTTCTGCCTGAGTCTCCTTCCTACTGTTTGAATACTGTCTTTGCAAAGGAGAAAAGCATTTTTTTTTTCCTTCATGAAAAGAAACAACTCCACAAACCCTCAGCTCAGATGCCACTTCCTCCAGGAGCTGCTCCTGCCCTCAGGGACCTGCCCAGGCCAGGGGCCCTCTCTCCCAACAGAGGCCATGTGGACCCAGGGCCCTCTGTCCCCGTCTGCGTCCCTTCCCAGACTCCAAGCCCCCTTGCAGCCTTCACCACAACTCGGGAAGGCCACGTGAATGCAGGGATGACGCGCCCATTTTAAAGACAAGCGAGCTGAGGCTCGGAGAAGGGAAGCAACTTCCCGGAGTCGCACGCGGGTCTGAGCCCCGGCAGAGGCTCCTCTCGCTCCTTCTCCTGCTGTGCTGCTGCTTCTACAGCAGGACCCCCCGCAGTCGCGGCCCAGCGCTCCTGGAGGCTGGGCTGGCAGCGGGTGTGCAGGGCCGGGGAGAGGGAGGCGGGACTGGCCCTAGCGGTCAGCACAGGTCAATAAGGGTGACAACCACACCATCCCAGCAGGGTGGGGACAGGAGCCCCATGCAGGCAGCTGGTCCACTCAGGTCTGCAGACTCCTTAACACTTGGGTCAGGTGATGAGGCCCCACGTGACCCCAGAGATTTCCCCACGCTGGTCATGGGGTTGGGGAAGGCCAGGGGACAGATTCTGGCTGGAGCCCCAGGTCCTGGATTCTCAGGAAGCAGGGGAGTGAGTACAGATCCAGGCACCCAGCTGATGGCTGAGGGGGACAGAGCCTCCCACCCAGGGAAGCAGCTTCTAGGGTCCCTCACGATGGCCCCAGAGGGCGCTCCGTTCCTCCAGGCCCTGTGCAGCAGACTGCTGCCTCGCAGAGCGCTCTCTGCAGCAGCTCCTCCTTTCGAGGCCCAGGGGACCTCAATGGGTACTGCCCTGGCCCTGAGGAGCCGGGCAGGAGTGGCTGTGGGAGGGTGGCAGCTGGACCGAGGAGGCCCAGCCCACCAGACAGGGCGTCTCTGCGCCAGCCCCGTGGGCAGGAATGGCCACAGGGGTAACGTGGAGGGGCCGGTGAGCTGCTCCAGGCCCCCCGAGCAGAGCAGTGAAGCCCAGCTGGGCCACAGGCACCGGCTCCTCTGCCTGAGGCCCGTCCTCCTCAGGGTCCTGGAATGGCCCAGCCCCACCAAGGGCCACAGCCTGGGCTGCGACCTGGAGGCTGGGAGGTGTTCGTGACAGGCACAGAAAGAGCCTCTAAGTCCAAGCCCAGCATCACTTCCCACCCCTGGGCTGGCCCCCCGAAGTGTCTTAAAGGGCACCCCGAGGGCCCCGCCCCGATCTCACCCTCTTCCGAGGATTGAGGGATGGAGGCCGCCCCGGTCAGCAGAGCGGCCGAGGGGTGGCGGGCTGGCTGGCGAAGGGAGAAGCCAGGGCCGCCAGCCCTCTGTGCCCTGGCCCCCACCGGCCCCTCCAGCCTTCCTGTCACCACACGCCCCACTCCCCTCCTTGCTCCCTCCGAAAACCTCCCTGTGCTTTCCACAAATGGGGCCTCACGTACATCACTGCTTCCCTCTCAAGCACTCTGTCCTGCTTCTCTTCTCCTTTGTAACTTACTCTTCAGGTCACACCTTAGCTACCAGTCCCTCCAGGAAGTCTTCTCTCTCCCTGCCCTCCTCCTCCAGCTAGATGTGCCCCTCTCCAGAGGTGGGCCCCTCCCCGCTCTCCCTCCGGGCCTCAGCCCCAGCAGCGGCCTTCCCTTCAAGAGGGTAGGGCCAGGCCCACGTCCTTCCGTGTTGTGTCCCATACACCTAGCCCAGTGCTCCTAAAGCACGTGGCAATCCCCAAGCCCAGGGGGCCGGCTCTCCACCCGGCCCTGGCGTTTCTCCGAAGAGGGTGCCGAGCGTGCCTGTGTGTGCCCGCGTCCAGCCTGCTCACCGTTTGCTTAGCTCCTTCAGGGCCCCGCTCCGGCACAGGCCCAGGTAATCGCCCAGCAGCTTCAGCTGCTCCCGGCTCCGCCCGATGAGATGCATCCGCTCCTCGTGTTCGTACAGAGATGGGTTCACCAGCTGCAGGTTGATGAGCGGATGGGCCCGGATCCGCGTCAGGAACTTCAGGGCCTGCCGGCAGACCTGGGGACACCACCAGGCGGTGGGGGTGAAAGAGAAAGGCTACTCAGTGAACAGCTCCGGGCTGGGCACCGCGTCACCCACTTGCTCACTCACTCACCCTACAAGGGCCATCTTCATTCCACAGATGAAGAGACTGAGGTTCAGAGAAAGGCAGTGACCTGGGCGGGGTCCACAGCTCATCAACGCCAAGATTTGAACCCAGCTGATCTGACGACCCTCACACCTTCTCTCCCTCCGTGGCACCAGGGGCTGCCCCCCAGACCGTGCTGGCGGGGATGCAGGAGGGGCCCCTGTCCCCGGGGCCTCACGGACTTTTCCCACTACTTCCTCCCCTCCTGCCCCCATTTTCCTACCTAAAGGAAACACGCACCGTCCCCTGAGCTGACGCAGGAACAGGTGACTTGATCTGGGTCAGGGACCAACCACAGGAAGCCACAGATCAGACACAGCTTAACAAGAGGTTTCCCCACTTCCCTCAGCTCTCGCTGGCAGCACCACCCAGGGCTCCCCGCGCCTCCCCGGACTTCAGTGACCAATCTCAGACTCTCCCACCTGACAGGGCGTGAAGGCTCTACCCTCAGGCCCCGCCCCAGTGCCAAAGCCAGTTATTGAGCTCCTCCTGTTTGCTAGACACTGGGCTGAGGACCTTGGCCACATCTTTTCTTCATCCTCATAGCAACCCAAAGGGGAAGGTGCCATCGTCCCTACTTTATTGAGGAGGAAACTGAGGCTCAGAGAAGCTAGAGACGCTTCCTGGCCCACCTGCAGGAAGTGGAGACCGGGCCTGAACTGACACCAGGACTACCTCCACACACCAGGCTGCCCCACAACTAGCAGGGCCCCTTCTCCCCCGAGGTCGTCCCCTCGCTGCGACAAGAGCAGGACAGAGGAGACACTCTCCACTGTCAACTACCGGGCGGCGGCCAGGAGCCTGGCTTTCAAGTCGGACTGGGTTGTGAATCCCGGCTCTGCTGCTTCCCAGCTGCGTGACCTCGCTGACCTGCCTTAATCTCTCTGCGACTGACTCAGTTTCCTCATGTGTGCAATGGAAAAAATAAAGCACTTGTCTCCTGGGATTATTTTGAGTTTAGAGTAAAGAAAAACCCAGGTAAGCTCCTGGCAGGGCAGCTGCAGAGCACCCTCACAAACGGACCGCCACCAGACTCTGAGCGTGCGCCGCGGCCCAGCTGCCCCCGGGGGTTGGGGGTGCCACAGGGGGCTCGGGAGGCTAGCTGCCCAGACTTGGGGGACAGGCCGGGGGCTGGGGGGCTTGCGGCCTCCAGTCTACCGGCTCCACGGGCACCTCTCGCCTCCCCTGGTATGGGCAACTCCTTCTGTCCCACTTCCCAGAGGTACCAGCCCGCGGCCAGTGGGCAGCCCCGTGGCAAAGCCCCGGTGACCTGGATCTAGCTGCTGTGCCCCAGCCCTGGCCCTGCCCACGGCTCAGCCTCGGGCCTTGGGTGAGGCTCAGATGGAATAACACAAGGAATGTGCGCTGAAAACTGCCAAGCGCCGCAGACAGGCAGGGCTTTGTGCTCCCCAGGGACTCTTTCTGCCCCACGGGGGCAGAGGAGACAGAGAGAGCAGCCCGGCCCTGGCCTCGCATCCTGCCAAGTGCCCAGCAGGCCTCACCCAAGTGGGTCGGCCGGAGTGGCCACGGTGAGCAGCAGGGCCCCCAACCTGAGAGCCGGTCACTGTCTCGTTTGCATTTCCCAACCTCAGCTATGCCGAGAAGAGCACTGTAACTTTCTAGCTGGAAGAAGGAAGTGGCACAAGAATTACAGCAACGAACGAGGAGGTGGCTCTGTGGACGTACCTGGGTGCTGTGAGCGCCGAGCGCTTTGTGGCCGCAGGGTCCTTTGCATTTGTGGTGATGTTCTCCACATTGTTAGTCAAATATTTAACACTGAGGGTAGGGGTGGGGGTGACGTAACCAATGAGAAAAGCCAAAGTGAGGCTGACATCTTTGGGGTTCCTGTCCCCAGGGGGGGGGGGCAGAGGCTGGGGTGGCGCGGACCCTGGGGTCACCTTCCCTGCACTTTGGTGAGAGAACCAGGGGCAGCAGGTGGGACGTGCCCCAGGAGAGGGGACGGGCGCTGATGTCGGGCGCCCTCGAAGTGCCTGGAGGGCGCTGCCCCCTTCAGTCCTCACACAGGCCTGAAACAGGCAGTTGTTAACCCCCCTTTCCAGATGAGGAAGCAGAAAGGAAATCATTTGCTCCCGGTAACACGGCCAGAAAAGCGGGTAAACTCAGCTGGACAAGAGGAAACCTGAATGACCTTAGAATGCACCTTACTCAGAAGCGTCTGGGGGACTTAGGTACCGAAGATGTAACACTAAGGGGCGCTGACAGTAACGGGAAGTAACCTCACGAGGCGATCTGATCCTGAAGTACTGTCCAGGCAGGTCACTGTGGGTAGTCACGCCCCAGGCCTGTAACTTCTTTAGCGAAAGGCTTACCTGTCTACTGGGCCTGTGCATCCGGGTTAACGTGCCTTTGGAATGCCTCTCTTCCCCAGACCCCTCCTCCCACAGAGTGGCCACCCTCGAGAGCACAGTCTTGCCAACGGTCCCGTCGTCCAAGCCCTGCCTTGCTCTCTCCCACCTTCACGTAATCTTCATTCCGGTCCCTCTTTAATCTCAGTGCACGAAAGAAAAGTGCAAAACCGTCCTTTTCCAGAGCATTTGAGGTCTTGCTTCCCAGTCACAGAAAAGGCCGACCGCTCCAAGGGGAAGCGCAACTGGCTGGCCAGCCCGTCCACCCATTGATCCATCCACACCCACCCATCCACCCACCCATATCTACCCACCCATCTGTCCATCCAACCATCCAGTGGCCGGTGCCTGAAACAGTTTTGTCTGCAGCCGTGGGAAGAGCATCCTCAGACTCCCACCTGAGGACCAAGGCAGGCCCTGAAAGAGCTCTGCACAGGGGCCACAGAAAAGCACCGAACTGTTTCTTGGTCAGCTGCCCCACATCAGGGGCCTGAACCAGTGGCCCTGCTTTCCCCAGAGTCAAACTCCTCCCTGCAGATGGGCAGCAGCAGCAAGGAGGAGTGACTCTTTCTCCGGCATTCAGCAGCCCGTTCAGGGTGGCCACAATGGGCTGGGCTCGAGACTTACCGGGCGCTTGGTGAGGTCCCAGTTGTGGATGATCCTGGCTGGAATCACTGAGGCATCGTCTTGGTGGCAGATGTCACAGTAATAGAGGCCAGAGAAGGCACAGAGCTTGGGTCGAACAAATGAGAAGCCGATCTGCCGGGAGCAGCCTGGGGAGAAGGATGGCGGGAGAGTGAGCAGCGGTGCGGCCAGAGTCAGCTCCCGAGGAACGCGGAGGAAGCTACTAGGGTGGAAGGGCCTGCTATTTAAGAAAAGTATAAAAGTTAAAAAAAAAAAGAGTACGAGGGTGAGAACCACTGCCACTCAGAATCAACCCCATTAATCAATCTTCACAAGAATTCAACGTCAGGTTTTGTTGGTTGCGGAGCCTGCGCTCCGTGTCCGCACTGCTTGCTGACCAGTGCCGACCGCCTCCTGGCCTGTCCCCCCACTGGGGCCCGGAAAAGGAAGCAACTAAGGCAGGACCTTGGCCTGCAGGGCAGGAGCTGGGGACGTGGGGCAGTCCAGACTCGGCCTGGTGCCAGCTTGAAGCCAGATCCGCTGCAGACCTCAGGGCAGCGGCATGGGGCCCAGCTGCAGCCCCTCTGTGGGGGGTGACCCCAAGTGGGAGCAGAGGGAGTGCGAGCCAGCGCGCCCGGGGCAAAGGCCTGGCTCCAGTCCTAGGCAACGCGCAGCCTCCCTCCCACGGGACCAGGGGAAAGAGTCCCTCCGGCCTCAGGCCTAGAAAGGCCGCTCCCCTGCTCACCAGTCACCTCATCCTGACCTTCACTGAAGTTTCGCCGGGTTTCATTCCGGTATCTGTACAATTTGGCTACTATTGGCTATTCTGTGGGGTTATTACAAAGTTTAAATGAGACTGGTTTTGAAAGTGCCCCGCAAACTATGAAATACAAGCCGAACGGCAGTGACTGGTGCCTGCCTGGCCCCTGAGCTGTGCTTACGGGCGGAGAGGAAGCCCAGGCTCCCCAGCTCCAGTCTTGCCCACAGGTGGGTGGCAGGGACAGTGACAGCCACCCCTTCCACCCACGCCGGCATTCATTCACACCCACAAGTACGAACTACCTCGCAAGGTGTAGGGTTGGTGGGGGAGTTGAGGCTTGAAGAAGTTTTCTGCAGGAAGCTCTGCCCTGTCTAGCTTCTCCCACCCTCCAGGGGTGCTGACCACAGCCCACATCCTCCCAGACACCTGAGGCAGGCTCTCCCCTCCAGTCCCACAGGCTCCACCCTGACGGGACAGCTCCCACACCACTGGCAGCCGAGGCCCTGGCTTGGGCACTCTGCAGCAGGCAACCTTCGCACAGCCCACCAGGAGGGCCGGGGTGATGGGAGTGGCAGGTTCCATCGAGGGGGAAGAGCTAAAGATGGAACGTGAGCAGTGGAATATCAGGCAGCCTTGGACACAAGGGAGAGGAGGGCCGACGGGGACCCATGAAGAGTACAGGCTCTGGGACCAGCACGGTCCTCACCTGTGTGAACCTGGGGCAGGTTCTTACCAACCCTGTGACTCAGGTTCCTCAGCTACGGACAGAGGTAACAGTAGCGGCGATCCCTACAGGGTGGTTGTGAGGATTAAATGAGACGATCCAAACAGACTTGAGAAGCAGCTGGCCCAGCACCCGGCACAGACGTAGGCTGGATGGTGACAATGACATAGCAGATGGACTGACTCGCAACAATGTCCACAGTGTATTTTTAACTTGGAAAAATCCAAGTTGCAGAACAATATACATACTGCTATGCTGTCCAACACGGTGGTCACGAGACATGGGGCCCTTTTAAATTTAAATCAACTTCAGCCCTGCCTGGTGCGGCTCAATGGGTTGAGTGCCCGCCTGCAAACCAAAAGGTCTCCAGTTCGATTCCCAGTCAGGGCACATGCCTGGGTTGCGGGCCAGGTCCCCAGTAGGGGGCATGCGAGAGACAACCACAATTGATGTTTCTCTCTCTCTCTTTCTCCCTCCCTTCCCCCTCTCTAAAAATAAATAAATAAAAATAAATAAACTTAAAAAGTTTTAAATCAATTTCAGTTAAAGTAAAAAAAAAAATCAGCTCTTTAGTCACATCTTATGGACCTGTGGCCACATGTGGCTTGTAGCTAGTGAGTTGGACAGAAGAAATCTATGACCTTTCCACCCACATAGAAAGTTGGACGACGGTGCTGAGTAGTATGAGACTATTTTTGTAATTAAAAGAAAAAAATTATGTGCACCTGCAAGAGCATGCAAAAATTTGAGAGAGGGCGCCATGTCCCTGCTCCCAAATAATAATGCAATAATGCGGTAACACGGCGAGGAAGGGAGCGGAGCGCCCCGCTCCTTCGCCCCAACAGCTGCAAACAGCCTCGTGTGCTGCAACACCCCAGGAGTGGGATGGGGCCGCTCGCGGAGGGACAGGAAGGGGGGTGCAGAGCCTCAAACACGAACCCCGCCGGAGACGGAGGGAGGCTGGGGGTGGCGGGAGGGCGAGTTGGCACCTGCACAGAAGCAGCCCTGGGAGTCCAGGCCCTTCTCCGTGGGGATGGCCACCAGGTACTGCAGCAGGAAGCCGTTCTCCCCCGTGGCAAACTTCAGCACCTCCTGACAGTTTTCATCCAGACTCCCGCCCAGCGTCACGGCCTCCTCGGCTGTCTCCAAGTAGGACGCCAGGACCTTGCGCACCAGATCCCTCCACGAGGCAGCCTCCTCCGCGGTGCTGGCCTGCAGCTTCAGGACGGCCTTGGCCGTGATGATTTTGAAGAAGGACGGCCCCCCAAGGCTCGTGTCTGGCAGGATGTCTCGTATGGTCTCAACTCCGTGGCTGTCACTCAACATCTTCTCATTGTTCCTCACCCGAAAGCATTTCAAGGACTCCAAGGACAGGGAAAAAATGTAGGGTGTCCAGGTCCTGTCTGCATACAAGTACAAGAGGGATTCTTTGATAGCGTCTGGCTCGGGAATTTGGGCAGAGGACCAATCGAACTGCGAGCCCTGGAGGGTTTCGGGCTCCATGAGCGAGTCCGAGCAGGCGGGGAGGCCACCCTGGGGGCCGTCGGGGAGGTCATCGGGCTGCTCTGGGTACTGGATGTTCACCCACTCGTCCTCCTGCTGGGGCCGGCACTTCTGCAGGGCCTCCCGCACCCGGTCCAGCCAGTCCTCGGCCTCGTCCTGAGAGGAGGCCCGCAGGGTCAGCTTCTTGCCGGAGAAGACCAGCTCGAAGCGGCCGTCACTGTGGGCCGGCCCCACAGACTCACAGCGCAGCAGCGAGCAGTTCTCCACGCAGGTGCGCTCCTCCCCGTTCAGGTAGAGGCGGAACTCCAGGGGGGAGAGCTCACAGAAGAGCTCCTTCCAGATGCCCATTGCTCCCCGCCGCTCCACGGTGCCCAGCTTCATGAGACCCCGGAACGGGTTAGACAGTCCTGGAGGCGGAAAGAGGCACTTTAGACAATGGGCCTGTCCCTTTGCCACCTAAAGAAAAAACCTCTGGAGCCCGTTGTCCTGGGGGTGCAGGCAAAGTGACTGTCACCAGGACACAAGCCAGCCACCTTTGCTCTGAGGGACACAGCGGCCGCTGCAGGGTTTCAGGTAGAGGGACGTGATCTGACATATTCTAAATGGGGGATACATCCTGGCTCAAGGTTGAAGGACTACAGGGGCACAAAGACCAGTTAGGACACTATTGTCATAACCCAGGCCAGGGCCCTGGCTGGTGTGGCTCAGTGGACTGAGTACCAGCCTGTGAACCAAAGGGTTGCTGGTTCGATTCCCAGTCGGGGCACATGCCTGGGTTGTGGGCCAAGTTCACACAACCCAAGTGCTTGACAGGCAACCATACGTTGCTGTTTCTCTTCCTCTCTTCTCTCTCCCTTCCCCTCTCTAAAAATAAATAAATAAAATCTAAAAAAAAAAACCCCAAAACCCAAAAACAAACAAACAAAAAAAGCAAACCAGGCCAGGGATGTCAGCGAACCGTGAGGTGGTGGAGGTGTGAGGAGTGGAAGCTCTGCATGTGCAACAGGATCTGCTGGTGGGTTTGATGTGCGGTGTGAAACACAGAAAATCGAGGATAAGTCCGAGGTTTTCAGCCCCGGTGTCCGGGGGGATGAAGGTGGTCATTTTACGACATGAGGAATGTGAGCAGAGAAGCAAGTTTGGAGTGGGAGAATCAGGAAGTCCTTTTTGGACATGTCTCCTCAGAGAAGCCTACTAGACATGTGTGGAGCAGATGGAGATCTGAGTGTGAAGTTCATGGTCAAGGTTCACAGATAAAAATTGGGGAGCTGTAGGCATAGAGCCCTTGAGAGTGGGTGAGATCAGCTGGGAAGGGGGTGTCAGTAGAGAAGAGGACCCAGGGCTGAGCGCTGGAGCGCGACACTCGAACCACAGAGCTCGCCTCATGCTCCCTCCCCCCCTTCCTTCGCATCTCCTCAAATGCCACCCGGTTTGCGGGGCTTGCTCGGCCATCCTGCGTGGAGCCCTGCACTCCACCTTAGCGCTCCCCGACTCACTGCTCTCCACAGCAACTATGATCGCCTGCCCATACCGTGTGCCTGCTTGCTGATTTTCTTACTTCCTGTCTCTCCCACTAGAACGTAAGTCCCTTCTCTCCCGCTGTGTCCCTAGCACCCAGAACAGTGCCTGACACATCACAGGTGCTCAATTAATACTTGCTGAATGAGCGAGTACTTGCCCATGTGCCACACACTGCTCCCTGCTCCCAGGGGGTCTGCCACCAGGGGGCACACAATTCCCCTCTCCCAGCCTGGACCACTGCAGGGGGTCTGCCTACTCCTCAGGGGACCTGATGGCCCAGGCACAAAGCACGCCTTCCCCAGCATGGTTACAACCATATCCGCTGGCTGGCAGAAAAACCTAAAAGCAGCCAGCACGGAGACCAGGGCTGTACCCACACTCCCCATGCCAGGGCCCCAGGAACCTGGCCAGAGTTCTCAGCTGGGCCACTGCAAACAGAAAATGAGAGAAAGAGCCTGGCTCTAGGGCACACTTGTTTGCTTGATTGAAAAGAGGAAGCTCATTCATGAGGGTTACAGAAAATTAGGTTATGGTTATTGGGTGCATCCTGGACTTCACAGGGCAGGGCAGGAGGGGGCAGATCAAGCCTCCGTGCAAGCAGCACCGGAGGCCACTGAGCTGATCTGATAAAGCCCCCAGAACTGTTAAATAAACCATCTGAGACAGAGGTCGTGGGAAGGAGCACCTCAAACTCGGGGGAGGGGCGGGGGGCGGGCTTCGAGAGGCAGGGTTTGCTCTGGGTTCCAGACAGAATCAAGAGTTCTGCATAATAAGATTTACGGGGTCATTTCAGGGAGGGTCTTTTCCACTTCAGTATAAGAAGCAGCACTTCTGCACTCTGTAGGCAATTTGGGACGTTACTTTTCAAGGTTGTGCAACAAAATATAGGACCTTCCCTGCAATGCTTTCTTGAATGACTCAGTAAGGGTGGCTCCTTTTTACATTTTGGGATGGGGGTTTTCCGGTGGGAAGACACCCCCCGAGCGGTGAGGGCAGGGGGACTTCAGAGCTGCTTTCCGAAAGGCGGACCCCGCAGGGGGGCCACCTACCCATCTGCCTGCGGTGCACCACCCGGAAGTTCTTGTGCTCCCGCGCCGCGGCCGCCCTGCTCTTCCCGCTCCCTGGAGGAGGCGCACAAGCTTCGTCCAAGGCCCCCATGGAGGCGCTCTTTCTGGGTTCTTGAGAAAAATGCCTGAGGAACCCAGGCCTGGACTCTGGAGTCCCTCCGGAAGAAGCCACGGCGCGGTCGGAAGGACCGGCAGGACTCCCTGGGGGTGGCTCCTGGGGGGGCCGGTAGAAGTCATCTTCCGAGATCCAGCTCTTGCCTTTCTATTGGGAAAGAAGTAAAGACATAGGCTGTTTTTAAAGTTGTTTTTTTTAAACGTCTTCGTTGAGATATTCACAGTGTTGGGCAACCGTTACCACTAAGTGGAGAACATTCTCGTTACTCATAAAGCAACCCCATTCCCGTTACCCATCACTCCTCATTGCCCCTCAGCCACTTCAGTTCTAGGCAACCAATCACGTACTTTCTGCTTCCGCAGATTTCCCACTTTGGACATTTCGTACAAATACCATCTTACAACACGCGGTCATTTGTAACCGGCTTTTCCCCTTAGTGTAATGCTTTCCAGGTTCGTCCATGTTGGAGCACATATGTCCCTACCACCTAACAGTCTTCCAGGGTACGAAGGGACCGTGCCTGTTCATCCGCTCGTCAGCTGATGGACATTGGGGTTTTCCCGCTCTTTGCCAATTATGAATAATGCTGCCATGAACACTCATGTGCAAATTTTTGTGCGGATGTGTTTTTCTGCTCTCTTGGCTATACGCCTAGGAGTGAAATGAATGGTAACTAGGTCTCACTTTCCGAGGCACCTCCACACTGTTTTCCTAAGTGCCTGTGCCATTTACATTCCCACCAGCCACGGATGAGGGTTTCGATTTCGCCAAGTCCTCTCCAGCATTTGGTATCATGTTTGTTGGTTTGTTTGACTATAGCCATCCTGAGGGGTACGAAGTGCCATCCTGTGGTCTTGATTCCCACGTCTCTGATGTCTAATGACCCTGAGCATCTTCTCGTGGGTTTCTTGGTCCCTTGAATGCCTTCTCTGGAGAAGAGTGCGGAGCAGATTCTTCCCTGAACCACAGAAGTAATCAACCCTGCCAACATCTGGAGTTTGGACTTCTAGCAGATACATTCCTGTCGTTCTAGGCCACCCTATTTATAGTACTCTGTGACAGACGCCCTAGAAAACAAACATAATTTGCAAATAATTTCTCCAATTCTATAGGCTGCCTTTTCACTTTCTTGATGGCACCCCTTGAGGCACAAAATTTTTAAATTTTGATGAAGTCCCATTCATCTGTTTTTTTTTTTTTCCCCTCTGTGCCTTTGGTGTTATATCTAAGAAACCATCGCCTAACCCAAGGCCAGGAAGATTAATTTACTCCTGCGTTTTCTGCTAAGAGCTTTATAGTTTTAGCTCTCAGGATTAGGTCTACAATCTATTTTGAGTTAATTTTGTGTATGGTGTGAGGAAGGGGTCAATCTTTCTTTATTCTTTTCTATGTGGATATCTAGCCTCCCAGCGTCATCTGTCTAAGAGATGCAGAGGTTTTCGGTCCTGCTTATCGGGTTTGAGACAAGGTGAGCAGGACCCAGAGTCCTGACGGGCCACCCCGCCTCTGCTCCCCACTGCAGAGCAGGCACCCAAGGCCCCAGCAGCCAGGCCCTTTCCCTTCTGCTGCTTTTCTCTCTGAGTCTGAAATCGCTCACTGGCTACGGAACATGGAGTGGGTCTGGAGTCGGGGGCTTGTGGGAAGGGATTCTACCTTCTTTCCCCCTTACTATTTCAAGCACTCCCGGCCTTTCTGTGCCTAAGTGTGTAAAAGTGGAGGTGAGGAAGCTGGCCGGGCCACCAGACATGGCTGTCTACACAGAGGAAATGAGTCACACGAGGGGTGGGACCGGCCCTCGTGTGACTCAACCTGATGTTGCTATTTCCAACCCTTAAATCAGGACTGCCCTCCCTACTCCCACAGAGAGGGAAGGGGAGCAAGACTGGGGCTTCCCCAGAAGGCTTGGTTTAGATAATTTAATTCATCCAGATGCTGTAAGATTCCTTCAGCCAACAGGGAGAGCTCTGAGTCAGGTGCTTGGCAGAGGGACTCACAGAGGGAGGCCTTCAGGACTTCCTCTGAAAACCCGTAGCCCTGGCAGCTGCTTCCTTCTGCCAGTGACAGGACAATGTCAGGGAGGGTGGCTACAGGGGACCATTGACAACACAGGATTCTGGACAAAGCCTGACAAGGTCGTTTAGACTCAGGGGGGCTCCCTGGGGAAGACGGGCAGCAGCAACCTCCTGGCGGTCTGGGCCACCTCATGCAGCCTGGCACACACACCTGGGGGGTCTGTGACTTCCCAGCCCCTGCTAATGGCCCTAATGGGATCACTATGCGAGGAGACTCAGCTCAGGGGTCATCTACGTACAAGTGGCCGCCAACCTTTTTGTCACCAGGGGCCCGTTTCATGGAAGACAATTTTTCCACGGAGGAGGAGAAACGGGAGGCAGGGCTCAGGCAGTGATGCGAGCACAGCTTTGCCGGCTCGCCCACTGCTCACCTGCTGCTGTGCAGCCCGGTCTCTGACAGGGCACGGACAGGTACCAGTCCACTGCCTGGGGACCGGGGACCCCTGACCTACCACCTCCTCCTGGAGGCTGTCCTTCTTCACCCCCAGCCCAGCCTCCTCCCACTGCCCAGCCGGGCTCCCGGGGCATCCCAGTCCGACTCCCATCCCAGGACCCACAACGCTGTTTGGCGCAGTCCGAACAGATGGAAGCACAGGTCTTGACCTTCCGAACACCTTTAACGTAAAATGACAAGGGCGGGGTGAGGGAGCCGGAAGGAAGGAGGCGCATGTGCATTCCGAGATGGTGCACAGTCCCTGGGGAGGGCGCCTCTGTCCACAGCGGAGGGGGCGGCTACGGGGAATGGGCAGATGTGCTGCAAGGACCACCGGTCAGCCACCCGGAAACAGTACTCTAAGGAAAGCCTTTTAGCCCCTTAAGCACTGGAGAAAAACAGTGGGGACGCTGAGTCCTTAGAGCTTCTGCGCACAGGCCTGGACCGAGCCCTGTGGCTGTGCCCCTCACTAGGGCCCCTGGTTACAAAGCAGAAAGGGAGGCGGGGGAAAGAGGATCTCCCTTCTCCCGCCCCTTTCACACTGCTTCCTACTACCTCCTGCTCTCCCGGGGCGAGGGGGCCCACATCCGGCCAGTTCCCTGCCCCTTTAACAGTTGGGGGGTAAATCGCCATTGGCCAAGGATCTCGGCCAGAGCAGCACCTGCAGCCAGGGACCCAAGGCAGAGGATGCCACCTGGAGTTACTAAAGGCACCGGGACGCTTTACGCAACAGCTAACCCGAGAGGAGTCCGGCCCAGGAGCGAGACCCCAGGTCTCCGGACCGCTCTCAGAGAAGCATGTTTGCCCTGCCTGGAGGAGGGAAGCGTGTGCTGTAGGAGGGTGGCCCGTGAGGGCGGTGACTGGGGCCAGCTCTCAGATGTCAGATTGCCTTCTGCAAATGAGGCCGAGCAACCAAGCCACACCTCCCCACCCCGGTCCCACGGCCACAGTCCCTCCGGGGAGCTCCCATGCCCTTTCCTTCCCAGCACCTCCCACAGTGTAGTTACGATATCTAACCTGGTGTCTGTACCCAAAGAGCAGGGCCCTTGTCTGTCTGTCCCATCCCTTTACCAAGCATGGTGCTTCGAACTGAATGAATTAAAAAAAAATTTTTTTTAAAGGAAGAATGAACAGCACTTGGAATTAGAAAACTTGGCAGTGAACTCCCCTCCCAAAGTGGTAAATAAATAGCAGCGACTCAGCGACAGGAGCATAGAAAGCTGAGGACCCTGGAGGCAGCACACAGGGCGCAGCCCACCCTGCGCAGAGGCATGGAGCCCACTGGGCGGTGCGGGCAGGCAGCCGCTCAGTGGCGCCCGCGACGACCCAGTGGAGCAATGAACCGGACAACTCCCCTGGGGATGTGGACTCCGGAAGGGGCCAGCATCGGAGGAGCTCACACCAGACTCGGGCAGCAGGGACTCTGACTCCGGTTACCCAAGCAACCCCGCACCGCCCAGACTTCCCTGAGGCCCGCAGGAGGCGGAGTCTGCCGCAGCTGGCCGACCAGCCCACGCCTGCACGTGGGGGTGCGCTTCTCAGTGTAAACTTAGGAGCTGGCATTTCAAGAGTCTCCGGAGAGTTCGAGAACTTAACTGATACCCACTCTCTCCCAGGTACAGTGCTTGGAGCTGACAATGCAGAAGTACACAGGCACGGTCTTTCCTGTCACGGGGCCAGTATTCTACCCAGGAAGGCAGAAAACAAACAAGCAGAAAGTAAAGAGGTACCGTAATGTCACACAGGGATGAGCGTTACGGAGTGAGGCAGGTAAGTGGGAAACACAGCCACTGCTGCTCTGCGGTCGGGGTGGGGATGGCTGGGCGACGGTGCGGAGGAAGAGTGAGTCAGAAGAGGGTCCAGGAAGAGGGCACGAAACTGGAGATGCCTGGGGCTGGAAGGAACGTGCTCCATCACGAGCTGCAAGAAGGCCAGGGGGTCAAAAGCTGGTGAGCAGAGGCGGAGCTCTGCTGACGTGTGAAGCTGCTCTGCCCAGAGCCGTTGGTGAGGAGAGAATGGGCAGTGCTCACGTGTCACTGATGTGAGGATGACTCAGCACAAGCACCGTTAGGGAACTTTTTGGCAGTGTGTGCTAAAGCTACAACATATGCCTACCCAATGACTTAGCAATTCCTCTGCTAAATATATACCCACAGAAATGGGACACAGGGCCCTGGCCGGGTAGCCCAGTTGGTTAGAGCACCGTCCCGATATGCCAAGGTTGCGGGTTCAATCCCCGGTCAGGGCAGGCACAAGAATCAACCAGTCAATGCATCAATAAGTGGAACAGCAAGTCAATGTTTCTCTCTCTAAAAACCAATAAATAAAAATCACAGTTAAAAAAATGAGTAGATGGGTTCACGGAAAGGCAAGTACAAGAACATACACAGCAGCTTTCTCCATGATAGCACCAAACCTGGACGCAACCCAAATGTCTGTGAGTGGGAGCGCGAAGAAACACGTTACGATGTACTCTTACTACAATAAAATACTATAGAGCAATGGAAAAGACCAAGCCATAGCCCCATGCTGTAGGTACAGTGCATGAATCTCAGATATAATTTTCAGCGAAAGAAGCAAATGAGTAGATATTGTATGACTCCATTTACATCAGGCTCAATGACAGCAAAAATGAACCTCTGGCGTCCTTTGATGGGCTGGAGGTACTCGATCCGGATGGCGGTCACTGAGTGTATACCACGTACGGTTACTCACTGAGGTACCCGAGGAGCTGGGCGCTTTAAATACATCACGTCTCAGAACTTTCTAAAAGGGGGAAGTAAGTGTTTTCCACAAATAGTGCTGCTACAACTGGACATGCAAATGAATGCAGTGGGACCTCATCCGTATACCACGTATAAAAATTAACTCAAAATGGATCCCAGATCTAAATGTAAGAACTAAGAACAGCAATAAAAAAATACAAAAAAAGAACTAAAACTATACAAATTTTAGAGTAACACATAGGAGTAAATCTTCATGACGTGATGAGGAAATGGGTACTTAGATGCAACACCAAAGCACAAACAACAAAGAAAAAAATAGATAAATTAGATTACATCAATATTTAAAACTTTTATGCTGCAAATGATACGATCAAGAAAGTGAAAAGAGTGCTGGCTGGGCGGCTCAGTCGGTTGGAGCACTGTCCCACGCACCCAGCAGATGCCGGTTCCGTGCCTGGTTGGGGCGTGTACTTGGATCGCAGGTTTGGTCCTCGGTCGGGGCGTGTGGGGAGACAACCAATCCATATTTCGCTCACACTGATGTTTCCCTCCCCCCCGCCCCGTACCCTCCTCTCTTGCTAAAATCAATAAAAATATCCTCACGTGAAGATTTAAAAAATTAATTAAAAAAAAAGCAAAAAACCAACTCACAGAATGGGAGAAAGTATTAGCAAATTACATATCTAACAAGGGTCTAGGATCCAGAATATATAAAAACCTAGTATAATTCTTTATTAACCAATGTCCCCCAATAAATTCAATAGACAGTAAAAAAACCCACCTTATTATAACTCAATAATAAAAAGCCAGATAACCCTGGGCAAAGGTTCTGATTCCATTTCTCTACAGAAGATACAGAAATGACAACAAGCACATGAAAAGATGCCCAACATCACTGGCCACCAGGGGAGTGCAAATCCGAACCGCAATGACATGCCACTTCTCACCCACTGGAGTGGCAATAACAACAGCAACAACAGTAACAATGAAGCCGGTAAGAACTGCTGGTGAGAATATAAAGCGGCTCCTTTGGAAACCGGTTGGGCAGGTCCTCAAAAGGGTAAACAGAGTTAGGATCCAAAGATTTCACTCCTAGGTATGCATCCTAGAGGTTTAAAAACATGGCCACCCAAAATCTTGTACATGAATGTGTATTGCAGCATTATTCGTAATAGCCAAGAAGCGGGGGGGGAATCCCCAAATGTCTATCAACTAATGAAGGATAAATAAAATGTGACATATTCATATAACTGAATCTACAACGAAATACTACTTGGCAGTAGAAAGGAATGAAGCAGGGATACATGGGACAACATGGATGAACCTTAAAACATTATGCTAATTGAAAGAACCCAACTTCAAAAGGTTATGTATTATAAGACTCTATTATGTGATGTGTCTAGAAGAGCACATCTATGACAGAGCAGATTAGTGGCTGCGGGGTGGGGGGTGAGGGGGGTGCTGAGGGGAATAAGGTGGGGGGAGGGGAGAGGGTTGGAGAGTACCTGCTCATGGGCAAGGATTTCTCTGATGGGAGATTAAAAGGTTTAAAATTGGATATTGGTGATGGTTGCAAATCTCTGTGAATATACTAAAAAAAAAAATGAATTCTACACTTTAATTAGGGGAATTGTATGGTATGTGAGTTATACTGCCATAAAGCTGTTTTAAAAGGGCGTGTGTAGGTGCCTCCTTCAGTCTGTTTCACGGCCCTGGTCCCATCCTGGGTTACAGGATCGGGAAGCTACCGGCCAAAGGACAGACGTGGGTGGGCAGCGCTGAAGAGCAGGACCGTGCACCAACGCCGACATGAGCCCCAGGCAGCGGCTGGGGTAAATCCGCGCTTCACACGTCCATGCGCACATGTGTGCACCGTCCCTACCTCTGCATTCCGGGACACAAAAACACATGTCAGATGGCCGGACAGCCTGGGGCCACTCTCAGGACTGACCTCCCGCCGGTGATCTACAAACTGCACGGGCTTACTGTGGGACGGCGCTGTTCACCAGAAGCACAACGTGAGTCATACGTGTCCTTTTAAATGTTCCGGTAGCCAGCCCCAGCTGGTGTGTGTGGCTCAGCAGATTGAGCGCCAGCCTGTGAACCAAGGGGTCGCCGGTTCGATTCCCAGTCAGGGCACAGGCCTGGGTTTCGGGCCAGGTCCCCAGTAGGGGGTGCTGGAGAGGCAACCACGCATGGCTGTTTCTCTTCCTCTCTCCCTCCTTTCCCCTCTCTAAAGATAAATAAATATAATCTTTTTAAAAAAATGTTCACATTTTTAAATTGTAAAGCCACATTTTTAAAAATGCCAGCCACATTTTTAAAAATGTAAAGGCAAGCAGGTGAAATTGATTTTAATAATGTATTTTATTTAACCCAATATATCCAAATATTTTCATTTTGATATGCAATCCATAAATTACTGAGAAATCTTACATTCTTTTCCCCATACTAAGTCTTCAAAACCCACTGTGTGTCTTACACAGCTCATCTGAATTCGGACAACCACCTGTTAGGTGTTCAACAGTCTCATGTGGCTGGTAGCTGCCAAACTGGATAATACGGTTCTTTTTCTTCTTTTAAAAGATTTTATTTATTTATTTATTTTTAGAGAGAGGGGAAGGCGGAGAGAAAGACAGGGAGAGAAACATCAATGTGTGGTTGCCTCTCGTACGCCCCCAACCGGGGACCTGGCCTGCAACCCAGGCACGCGCCCTGACTGGGAATCGAACTGGTGACCCTTTGATCCGCAGGCTGACACTCAACCCACTGAGCCACACCAGCCAGGGCTGGATAGCACAGCTCTAAATCTGGATCATGTTGCAAAATGAGTATTTTCAAAGGTATTATGTAAAAATATTGATGAATCAATAACAAGCGCGGAGGAGGAGACCAAGGCTCAGGGGGATGGCGTGCCTTTCGCCCAAGGCCTGGAGGTGTTGAGTGGAGTGGTTGTGAGTGGAGAGTCTGTGGTGAAATGAGAGCTAACTTTTCACAGGGTCAATGTGAAGATGACAGAGGTGCCCCTGGGAACCGGGCGGCATGGCATCCGCTTCTCACACCCCGAGAAACACCGGCTCCATCGCCGCGATGCTGTTCACGCTGACACCACGCAGGGAGACGGGTAAGTGGGGAGAAGGCAGAGACCACTCGGGGAAACTCTGGCCAGTGCGGACACATTCCACCAGGACCACCCCCAGAACAGCCCGTCCAACTCACCGGACTGGTGGGTGAGGCAACCACAGGGCTCAGTCCAGCTCCGCCACCCACCGAAGGCTTCTGCTGGCCACTCCCTTGGCCGCCTGCTCTCACAGGACTGGAAGGCCGCTGGTCCGACGTGCTTCCCGAAGTGACAGCGTGGCCAGTGCCCAGATGCTGCAAGCCCAGGGAGCCAGGTGTCTGGGAAAGTGGCTCCTGTGTGTGGCCACCAATCTGCGACCCAGTGGCTGGTTGGGGATGGAGGGGCTCTGCAGGCGCATCGAAGTGCAGGCGTGTGCTGGTGTCGAGGCGGGCACCGTGGAGGGACAGCGAGGCCTCCAGTGTGGGGATCCCCGGTTCTTGGCTCAGTCCGTTGGTTGGCACAGAGTTTACCTGGGCTTTGCTGAACTCCAACAACACCCTAGAAGGTTTTCAACAGAGAAACCTGTGTGACAGGTTGTCAGCTAGAATGCCCAAGGCCCCGGGACAGGGGCAGGAGTGGAAAACTGCTGCTTTGGGACTTAAGAAACAAACAACACTTTTGTTGTCATCCATTGCCCTCCTTCGCTCACACGGCCCTCCTCTGACCCTCCCTACCAGTGTGTCCCCAGCTGGGATGCAGGCAGAGAGGGTGGGCAGGGGAGCTGTGTGGCCCAGGATCTCAGGTGAAAAGGTCAGAGAGCAGAGAGACAGGACTTGATGTGAACGGGAATGGGAACCGACTGCCTATACCTTCTGCACAGGCTAACTGGAGAGATGGCTCAGCCATATGAATGGTCATGGGGGCAACCATTTCCCCAGGCCGACTGCAGCACGGGCCCGTGAACAGTGTCCCAGAGCTGGGCTCCCCAAGAGCGCTGAGGCACCAGGACTCCACCCCCGGGACACTGACTTAGTGGAAGTGAGGGCTGACTTTGTTCCCAGTACAGTAACTGGGCAGCAGGGCTGCGGTGAGGTGCAAGGGCTGGTCCCCCTCAGAGCTGGACTGGCCACGGAGTCAGAGAAGGCTCCCGTGCCCAGACACTGCTGCTGGGAATCAGTGAACACAGGTGTGTGAGTGTGTATACAAGTGTACATGAGGTGTGCCCCTGCTCACTTCTCCCCAGAGACTGCCTCTTCCTGCCCCTCAGTGGTGCTTCTGCTGCCTTTGCACGCACATGAGCATGCATGTGCATGTGTGTATGCACACACACGCACACACACTTCTGGGTCTTCTGGAATGTGTACTGGCTAGTGGCTGCTCCCCCCTCCCTCTCCTGAGGCTTCTGAGAATCCAAGTTCAGTTTCTGAAGTAAACCTATCAGCTGGCTCCGCTTCTGCTTACGAACCCAGCTGAATCCGTCACGGACCAATGTAGGCTCAGACCCAGCAACGCTGTCTGGAGCCCAGGAGTCTGCACGCACCTGCCCTCATGGCTTAGCCTGGGTCCCGAAGACACATCGCGCTCTCCTTGATTAATGTGGGCTTACGGAAACTGAAATTTTACAACTCAAGTTTTTACCTGATCATCCTCCAGCTGAGCTCTGCTCTTATCTATACCATCTTAACGCTGAACGACCTTTCAAGACATTCTAGTCTTGAAATGTAATGGGTGACCCACCCGTACATTTATGGGCAATTAATTTTCAACACGGGCGCCAAGACATTGTGATGGGGAAAGAATGGTCTTTTCAACAAACGGTGCTGGGGTAAGTGAATAGTTCCACGCAGAAGAACAAAGTTGGAGAACCCCATCTCACACCATGTTAAAAAAATCAATTCAAAGTGGATCAAAGACCTAAAGTAAGAGCAACAACTATGAAACTCTCAGAAGGACGCAAGTATAAATCTTCGTATCTTTGGGTCAGGCAACGGTTTCTCAGATATGCCATCTAATGCATGAGCAGCCAATGAAAAACAGATAAATTGGACTTCATCAAAATAAAAAATCTTTCATGCTTACAAAGGATACTACTACCAAGAAAGTGAGAAGACAACCCACAGACTAGGAAAAATATTTGTATATTTTATATGCAAGTATGATCATATATCTGATAAGAGTCTAGTATCCAGAATATGTAGCACCCTTACAACTCAGTAATAAAAAGA
Source organism: Anoura caudifer (assembly GCA_004027475.1). Taxonomy (NCBI): domain Eukaryota; kingdom Metazoa; phylum Chordata; class Mammalia; order Chiroptera; family Phyllostomidae; genus Anoura; species Anoura caudifer. The sequence continues at coordinate 60,497 of PVKU01001317.1, read as the reverse complement.
CAATCCAATTTAAAAATAGGCAAAAAATATGAATAGACATTACTCCAAAGAAGATACACAAATGGCTAATAAGTACATGAAAAGATGTTCAAAATCATTAGATGGTAGTGAAGGACAAGTCAAAACCACAATGAGATCTACTCTGTGCCCACTAGGATGGCTAAAGTAAGAAAAACGGAGAATAACAAGTGTTGACAAAGATGCGGAGAAACTGGAACACTCATGCACCGCAGGTAGAGACATAAAATGGTGTAGCCTCTGTGGAAAACAGGTAATTCCTCAGAAAGTTAAACACAGAGTTATCATGTGGTTCAGGAATTCTACTGATAGGTATATATACCCAACAGAATTAAAAACGTATGTTCACACAAAAACTTGTACATGAATGTTCTTAGCAACATTATTCATGATGGTCAGAGAGTGGGAAACAACCCAACTGTCTGTTAACTGATACACAGGTGAACAAACTGTGGTATATCCATATAATGGAACATTGTTCAGCCATGATACATGTTAAAACATGGATGAACCTTGAAAACATAATACGTGAAAGAAGCTGGTCACAAAACGCCGCATATTACATGATTCCACTGATGTGAAATGTCGAAAAAGGTAAATCTATAGTTGATGGATAAGGGGTTCCCTTACAGGGTGATGAAAGTGTTCTTGAATTACATAGTAGTGATGCTGTACAATCTTGTGACTATACTAAAAACCGCTGAATTATACATTTAAAATGGTGAATTTTATGGTATGTGAATCATATCTTAATAAACAAAAAGGTGACCTATCAGAGAAAGGTGTAAATGTGTTGGTGGAATAGTCATGGGGGAAGCAGGTGGGTGCTTGTTCTCACTCTAAAAACTGACTTCCAGTCAAGATGGCGGCGTGGGCAGACATGGCTCGCCTCTTCGCACAACCATATCACAATTACAACTAAAACATAGAACAACCATCTCTCAGAACCATCAGAAATTGAGATGAATGGAAGTCTGACAACTACAGAATTAAAAAAACCACATCCGCCCAGACTGGTAGGAGGGGCACAGATGCAGAATGCACTGGTCACAAACCCATCTGTGGTGGATAAAAATTTGGGAGGCATCTCTCGGGAGTGAGGAGTCCCAGCCCCACACCAGGCCCCCCAGCCCAGGGTTCAAGTGCTGGGAAGATAAGTCCCAACAACTTCTGGCTGCAAAACCCAGCGGGGATTGAATCAGTGGAAGAAACTGCTAGAGTTCCAAGCATTTCCTCTTAAAGAACCTATATACAGACTCACCTACTCAGACTCGCTCCCTCTGAGCTCCAGCTCCGCAGGGGCAGCTTGAAAGGCACCGGTGGCATAAAGGGAGAGAGTGAAGTGTCTGGCATCGGGGAGAGTAGAGGCCATTGTCCCTTTTCTATACGCTCCCCCCACAGAGCCAGCAAGCTGGTGCCATATCTGAGACTCCATCAACCTGGCTAACACTATTTGACCTACCTTGGAGATGAGAAGAGACTCTGCCCCACCCAAATTACTAGTGGTCACAGCCAACCCTTGCAGCTAACTGGCTTGGGTGAATCCTCCCCACTGATCTGCCAACAGCAACCAAGACTCAACTACAAGAGGAGGATGTACTCAGCCTACATGAAGGGTGTACCTCAAGTACCCAGCTTGGGTGATAGGGGAGGCTATGCCACTGGACCCTACAGGACACCTACTACATTAGGCCATGATACCAAGACAGCGAATCATAGCAGCTCTACCTAATACATAGAAACAATCACAGGGAGGCTGCCAAAACGAGGAGACAAACATGGCCCAAGTGAAAGAACAAATCAAAACTCCAGGAAAAGAGCTAAATGAAATGGAGATCAGATACAGAGTTCAAAACACTGGTTATAAGGATGCTTAAGGAGCTTTGTGAGGACCTCAGCAGCATAAAAAGATCAGTCAGAAATGCAGGACACACTAATGGAAATAAAGAACAATTTACAGGGAAACAACAATAGAGTGGATGAAGCCAAGAATCAAGTCAATGTTCTGGAATATAAGGAAGCAAAAACCAACCAATCAGAACAAGAAGAAGAAAGAAGAATGAAAAAAATGAGGTAGTATGAACAGTCTTTGGGACAATTTCAAGACGTCCAACACTTGCATCATAGGGGGTGCCAGAAGGAAAAGAGAAAAAGCAAGGAATTGAAAATCTGTTTGAAAAAATAATGGAAGAAAACGTCCTTAATTTGGTGAAGGAAATAGACATTCAAGTCCAGGAAACACAGAGAGTCCCAAATAAGATGGATGCCAAGAGGCCCACTCCAAGAAACAACATAATTAAAATACCAAAGGTTAACGATAAAGAGAGATTCTTAAAAGCAGAAAGAGAAAAGCAGTTTGCTACCTAAAGGGGAGTTCCCATAAGACTTTCAACTGATTTCTCAAAAGAAACTTTGCAGGCTAGAAGGGACTGGCAAGAAATATTCAAAGTCATGAAAAATAGGGACCTACAGCCGAGATTGCTCTACCCAGCAAAGCTATCATTTAGAATTGGAGGGCAGATAAAGAGCTTCTCAGAAAACTAAAGGAGTTCATCATCACCAAACCATTATTATATGAAAGGTTAAAGGGACTTATTTAAGAGAAAGTTAAAAAACTATGACCAATAAAATGGCAAAAATACATATCTATCAAGAATTGAATCTAAACAACAAACTAAGCAAACGAGAAGAGCAGAGACAGAATCATGGATACAGAGAGTGTTTTCATGGTTGCCAGATAGGAGGGAGCGTGGGGGAATGGGTGTCCCCTTTCATGGGTGAGGGGATTAAGCAGTACAAATAGGTAGTTACAGAATAGTCATGGGGATGTAAAGTACAGAATGGGAAATGGAGTAGCCAAAGAACTATATGTGTGACCCATGGAGATGAACGATAGTGGGGGGATCACCTGAGGGAGTGGATGGTGCTGGGTGAAGGGGAGGCAAAGGGGGAAATTAGGACAACTCTAATAGCATAATTAATAAAATATAATAAAACAAATACATACAAACAGACCGGCAGAAATCTAGGCATGCTACTTGCCGGGAACAGGCAATGCAGAGTTCTGGAAGCAAAGGGCTAGTTTCCACAGGCAAAGGAGGATGGAGCATTGTATGTGTCCAAGCTATTGTGACTGAATGGGGCCACATTCCAGAAAGAACTAGGGGGACAGATTTTCGACAAACATCCCCTGTGAGATCCCAGCTCCTCGTGGGCTCCTGGGAGGTGGTGGTGTGAGTAAAAGCAGGGACCCAGAGTTCTGGCCTCGGTCAGCACATGGCTAAGCGGCCCACAGCAGACCCCCGAAGTTCAAAGATCTAATTACCTTATCTGTAAAACAGGCGTGGTAACAAAACCCACTTTTATGACTGCAAAAAAGATCAAATGAGATAATATAGGTAGAATACTTACTAGAGTCTCTGGCACCAGTTAAACACTCAATAAATGTTAACCCCAATTTGTTATTGTAGCTGTTTTTATTATCATTGATAAGACTGCTCAGCTTCCATGTCTACAAATATGAAACCGGAAGGAAGGGAACAGAATTATGGAAACACTCACTAGCATTATTGCCAAAGCGGTTCCCAGTTATAAATGAGTCCTAACCTATAAGAAAGATTTTAATGATAGAGTAGACTGGGTGTTAGAGTGAGTGAGTGACAATGCCTAAAGAAATGCCACAAAAAAGCAAGAAGTGTGCGCAATAAATTAGAGCTTCCACCAAATCCAAACCAAGGTCAAGGTAAAATCAAGTTCAGGGAACTTTACCAGAATTGGTTCTGGTCTTCAGGACCCAATGAGAATAAGGGAGACAGGTGCCTCAAGTGGAAAAAGTGCTAGAGATCAGATTTTGAAGAAAGGCAAAAGAAAGAAAACTCTGAAAAAATTTGCAGGAAATGAAACAGAAATTAAACAGTGAAATTGCTACCGTCTATCCACTTCTGTCTGGCTCAGGGTGGTGGTTTTCAGAAACATTTGTTCAAAAACTTTGCAACTCTGCACTTAGAAAACCATCAGTAAAGTGTGTGTGTTCTATGCACATGTATCTATGTGTGTGGGGGAAATGCACAAGGAGCGTGGCCTGGAGACCCTGGGTGGCCACCGTGTAACGAACCCCCCGCCGAGACATTCCGAGCCTGTGGTTTTCCTGAACATGCAGACTCTCGTACTGGCAGCGTGTGGCAGTCACCAGCAAATGCGCAGAGGTGGGCTGCGCACGCGAAGAGTCATTTCCTCCGAGGGAAGGCCTCACGCTAACATCTGACAGATGTTAAAACCAGCCTTTTGCAGCAGTGTTTACGGAGGCCCGGAGCAGCGGAGCCGAGATTACCGGTTCTCAGGAGTGCTCAGCTGTGAGTGACAATCACACCACCTATTGGGCACTCGCCATGTGTCAGGCACCGCTCCAAGCACTGTCTCCACTCGTTCCATCTTCCCGGCACTCCTTCAGACACTACTGTTCCCATTTCACAGGGGAGGACGTCAAGGGCGGAAAGACTGAGTAACTGGTCCCAGGCCAAAAAACGGGTTCAGCCGACTCCGGCGGTCCGGCCCCTGAGTCCACACTCCTTACCAACAGAAGGCACCCAGGCTTGTCTCAGGGGTAATTATAATTCAGGCCCAAAAGCACAGAAGCAGCTACCCTGGCAGTCGGTTCTCTAGTCATCGGGCCAACTGCAACTTGGTTTCAGTGAAACAGTACATCAGTCCATTTCATTTTGAATGTTAGTGCTTTATACTTTTATGTTTAATTTGTAGATGTTTTGATTTTATAGTTATAAGAGTTATAAGCACAAGGCATTTATACCTAATTTTAAGTTACATTTAAGCACCACAATAAAAGTAGCTTAAGTGAACTTGAAAGTGTTGGTGAGAACCTGCACCCCTGAAACGCACACCCCATGAAAGGCCAGTCTCTGTGCTGCTTGAAGACTAACCTCACGCCCGGCGCTGAGAAGGCTGGGTGTGTGCTAGTTCCTTGCACACTGTCCAGTGCTGGTCTGTACGTCCTGACCTTCTCCCCTCAAGTTCCCCATAATAACCACACAGAGTGGACGGTCACTGGCTTCATGACCTTAAGCTGCAATTTTCCGATCACAAGACCCGTGAAAGATAAAGGCAAAACACATGACGAAGAGAAGGCTGGCCAGTCTGTGGGAGGAGGGCAAGGCCACCAAGGACTGAGGCTCATGAATGAGCCTACGTCCTGCGCAGGCCCAGCCATGCCAGGGCCGGGGCGGCTCCCTTCTGACAAGTTCTGCCCGGCTCCTCCCACTCGACGCTGGAAAATCCTGTCTAATGTGCGCAGGGCTCGGAGGCTGGTTCTGGTGCCTGCCAGACATTCTTTGGTGTGCAACTCACTCACAGGCCTCTGACTGGGAGAGGATCTCCATTTTATAAAGATGAAAAGAACAGAATCTCAAGAAAAGCCTGCGCTTTGCCTGACGGTACGGGACTTGTAAGGGGTAGAGCGGGGCTTGAAACTCGATCTGCTCCAAGTCAGTCCATTACACCTCCCCAAACTGGTGGTGTTCCCACTCCAGGCAGGAGTCTTGTAAGGACCTGAGCCAAAGGTAGGAGGTGGTGGGGAGCAGCAGGAGTGAAAAAGAAGGTCCCAAACAGGGGCTGCTGAAACGTGGATCGATGGCAGGAAACGCTCGATGAAAGGTTACCATTTTTTACCTATTAGCTGAGCAAACATCCAGTCTGATAATGCCTTCTGTTGGCAAGGCTGAGGGCACGCAGGCACACTCCTGAGGGAGTGTAGAAGGCAGTATCTGTGAAAATTGTAAATTAATCTGTCCTTCTGCTCAGCATTTTCGCTTCTGGGAATTTACTGAACAGAGATAACTGCATAGAATGAGAAGACCCCACACGCGAGGTTACTTACAAAACACTGACCTCCAAAGTCCATTAAATATAGGGCTGATTAAATAAATAAACTAAAGTACATTCACAGAATGGAAAAACATGTCACAGGGGAAGAAAGAAAAAACTCTGATGTGAAAAGATCTCCAAAAGCAGGTGTAGAACAGTGTGTTTATAGTAGCTTTTGTGGAAAGAGGCGGGAGAATAAGAAAGAAAATTTCAAAATAGGCGTGTGTATATGGTTACAGACGCCTTTAAAAACATTTGAAGAATATGCAAGAAAATAATTATGGTTATGAGGTGGAAAGACTATACTATACACGTTAGATTTTTTTAATTCTTTTTTTAAACTATAGTTTATTTTTTGTTTTATTTTTTCCTGTTACCATTTACCTATCCCTGTCATACCTCCTTTCCACCTCCACCCACTTCCCTCCCCCTACACGTTATATATTTTTTTAACCATAAAAACACATTAGCTATTCAAAACGAATGGTAAAAAGCCCGACTAGGGAAGGCTCTGCCCAGGCGCCCTTCCCTAGCCAGCGTCGCCACCCCACACACGCCTCGCCCACACCCGGGCTGGGCCCCACTTGTCTGCCCCCTCCTCTGGGCGGCGTTCAGGTTGGTGACCTCTAGGGGGTCTTCCGTGAGGCCGCAGAGGATCACCCTTAGGCATCAGGCTCCACTGTATTTTTTGGAAGATGTAAACATAGCTTTGAACTTCTTTATCGAGAGAGAAGTTTCCCTCTCTCTCGATAAAGAAGAAAATTAATATCCTACACTGAGTCCCAGAGAGATTAAGTAACTTGTCAAATGTCCCCCAGGATGAAGCTGGAGCTCAAACCAGCTCTGAGCCCCATCAAAAACCATTCTCCTCTCTGCCCACATTCTGCCTCCAGTTACAGGTCCCGACGACTTCTGACCCTAAGGAAGAGGGACGGTGCCCTTCCTCGCACCCTGACAGAGTTCAGACCCGGTGACAAGCGATCACATGCTGTAGAAAGGAAGGGAAGGAGGGCGGGGAAGAGGAGGAGGAGGAGGAAGGAAGAAGAAAGAGTGAAGGAGCGGAGGAGGGGTACTCACTCTTGCAGAGATGGGTCTGAGTCATCAGCGTTGGCTGTCCCCGGGTCTGAGTCGTAGGACATGGGGTCCTCCGAGTGATCGGGACTCTTGGAGTCATTCTCCTGGAGCGGGAGGCTGTCCGAGTTCAGGCTGCAGGACAGCTGGGACGAGCTGGCCGTGTCCAGGCTGAGGGAGGAGGCAGTGAGCTGCCTGTTCCGATGGATCCTATGGCCTGAGTGCTGGACTTCGATGTCCTCGGAGCCCGAGGAATGGGAGATGGAATCCAGAGACTCCTTCCGCTGCAGTTCAGTAGCAGAGGTAGAGATGGGGTCCAGCTCGGAGAGCGGGCAGAGCCCAGAGAGGGCCAGCGGGGTGAGCGTCCACTCGTTTAGGATGGCCGACTTGTAGGAGAGCTCGAAGGACAAGGACGTGAGCCCCTGCAGGAAGCTCAGGAGGAACTCACTCTCCTCCACGTCGCGAAGCAGGGCGGTGGGCTGATAGTACTCGCGCAGCTGGGCCTGCTCCTGGAGGAGCAGCTTCAGGTAGCACTCCATCAGGCCGTCGTTGAGGGCCAGGCGCAGCCAGGCCCGGCAGCGGCCCACGTCCGTGCTCACGAAGACCAGGTGCTCCAGTTCCGAGATGATGTGCCTGGGGGTGGGGAGGGCGGGGCTCTTTCAGCAAGGGACTTGGGATCACCGACTGAGATGACGCCGCATACGCCGGCTGCCAGGAGCCAATGATAATGGTTGCACATGCAGACAGGCACGAAAGAGTCTTGGATAATAGCGTTCTAAGGGGGACTGAGAAGTATTAAGTAGTAACCCCCAACTTTTTGAGGTTGCTGCCACACAGGTTAATCGCCATTTTCATTACAACTGCCGCCCGGGTCCCTGATACCATCTGCCTGCGTCTAGGACATGTTTGCTGTGCCCTTAAGCGCGAGGCCCTCAGAGCTGTGAAGACGCAGGGTTAGAGACATGGCCCCTGCCCTCCGTCCAGGTAACTAACTGCCCTTCAAGGGCACACCTGCTGTTAGTAGAAAATGCCATAGAAGGGGCGGCATCGAGCTGGGCCTTGGGGTGTTTCAAGAGGCAAAGACAGGTGACTCTCTAGGAACATGGAGCTGACAGAAAAGGCGTAAAGGGCAGGAAAGCAACGGGCCCGTGACAGAGCGGGGAGCAGTGGGGGCTTCCGGGGCGGAGCCAGGTAATGCAGCATGCTGAGTATCAAACTGGTGAGGCAAAGTGGGGCGGTGGTCCCCACACTGAGCTGTGCCTCGGAGTCGCCTGGGGAACTCGGTGAGGATACGGATTCTGGGGCCCCGACAGAGTGAATCAGACGCGAGGCTAGCATTGGGGAGCTGGTGGGTTGTTAAGTTTTTGCGTAGGAAAGTGATTTGACCTCAGCTACGCAGACTTCAGGGTGGGTGGCTCTGGATAGGATCGGACCCTGGGCGCACCGAACTCAGTGTCTGATCGCCTCTGATGAAATGCCCCTCCTGCCACTCCCACAGTCCCCCGCTCACGTCCCCGTGTGGGAGGGCGGACCGTGCTCCGTAGGGCCCCGCGATCGGCTCCAGTGAGCTTAAGCTCAATAAATGTTAAGACGAATGAGATAAGGGGGACAATTAGGCTGCCACTGTCGCCCGGGAGTGAGGTGAGAGCCTGCGATAGGGCAGTGGCAGGAGGCAGGGAAAGGGAGATTAGAGACTGGCAAGGCACCTCCGGGCTGAGGGTGGCATTCAATAGCCCTTCGAGGCACAGTGCCAGCTACTCGCTCCAGGCCCAGGCAGGGAGGGGCAGGGCCACAAAGACAAGTGTCTCAGGGTGAATATTCAGATGCTTTACTTGGATTTCACTCTTATCAAAACCTCCCCCCCAAAACCCTACTTCGTTATAATACTTAGCACAGAGATGTTCTAACATTCTATGACAGGGTCAGCAAACTTCGGCAAAGGGCCAGATAGTAAAGATTTTAGGCTTTGCAGGCCACATAACCTCTGATGCAACTACTGACCTCTGCCAGCATGTGGCAAAAAGTCGGAACCTTCTGGCTGGTGTGGCTCAGTGGACTGAGTGCTAGCCTGGGAACCAAAAGGTCACGGGCTCAATTCCCAGTCAGGGCACATGCCTGGGTTGCAGGCCAGGTCCCCAGTAGGGGGCGCATGAGAGGCAACCATACATTGATGTTTCTCTCCCTCTCCTTCCCTTCCCCTCTCTAAAAATAAATAAATAAAATTTTTAAAAAATAAAAACAAAAAGATGGCACCTGCTGAAGGGACCGGCCCAGAGGCTGGAAGCGGTCCCAGGCTGTTCCATGAGGAACGAAGGGCTGAAGAGGCTCAGTCTAATGACAAGCCCGACCTCAGCCATCTCTGTTCTAGAACACAGAGCGCCTGTTGCTCTCCCACAGAGCGGGAGATGGAGAGCCCCCCACCCCATGCCCCACACTCCAAAGCTCTCCCTCAAAGCAAAACCTCCCCAGCTGATCTCACTTGTGGGTGACAGCTTTCAGGAGGGACCAGAAGACAGGCTGAGGCAGAGGCTTCTGGTAGGCACTCTTCTTCCTCTTCCCCCCGGCCTCGGCTCGGATGTGCTTGGCGTGCAGGCCGTGGATGAACACGGCCTCCAGGGCGCTGCACATGGAGTTGGCATCCCCGTCTTCGCTGGTGACCGCTGAGTCTGAGGACACATACTGCTTCTGCAGCGCCTTCATGGACCCCACTAGCTTCTTCTTGATGACCTGGGCAGGGCCAGACATAGCACAGGCCTTCAGAAGGTCCTGGGGCGAGCCCTGGGGTGTGACTCTGCCTGTCGCAAAATACATGCACAGCTACACACACACACACACACACACACACACACACACACACACCCCTGTCGTACGTATCTGTGTGTGCCTTCGGCAAAACTGGCACGTGCTAATTATAGAAACTGAAGACACAGTGCGCAGAAGAGGCCCTGGGCTGGGCAGCGCAGTTGGTTACAGCATTGATCTGCTATGTCAGGGTTGTGGGTTTGATCCCTGGTCAGGGCACATGCAAGAAGCAGTCGATGAATGCATAAACATGTGGAACAACAAATCAGTGTTTCTCTTTCTCTCTCTAAAATTTTTTTTTTAAATTTTAGAAATAAAGTATACATTTCAATGGTTTTTGGTATGATCACAGAATTATGTGAACATGGTCATCATCTCATTTTAGAACATGTTTATTGCCCGAAAAAGAAATACTGTACCCTACTCCCTTCCCCCCATACCCTGCCAACCACTAACCTGCTGTGTCCCTAGGCACCTGCCTGTTCTAACAGTGCATATGAATGGAATCGTGCAACAGGCAGCCCTTCGTGTCTGGCTTTCATTTTAGCACGTTTTCAAAGTTCCTCTACAGCACAGCATTCTTCATGTAGCCGTACTTCATTATTTCTTATTACAAATACCATTCCACTCACGGATGTACCACTTTTATTTATCCATTCATGGCTTAATAAACATTTGGGTTGTTCCCACTTTTTGATGGGCCATGATGTAGCTATGAACATTCATGCACAAGTTTTTATGTAGAAATATGTCATATGTTTTCAATTCTCATGCGTACGTACCGAGGAGCGGAATTGCTGGGTCATATGTGACACCATGTTTAACTTTCTGAGGAACCATCGAACCGTTCCCCACAACGGCTGCACCATTTGACATCCCCGCCAGTGACGCATGAGGGTCCCGCTTTCTCCACGACCCCACCAACGCTTACTACAGTCTGCCGTTTCGATTATAGCCACTGTATCAGGTGTGAAGCACTATCTCGTCACGGCTTTGATGAGCATTTGTCTAATGTCTAATGATGGTGAGCATCTTCTCATGTATTTACTGAGCTTGTGTATCTTCTCTGGAGAAATCCTTAGTCTTCTGGTAACCTCGTCAACTTCCAACGGTTCTTTTGTCAATTCTCATTTTATCACCAATAAGATGATCGAGAAAGGGCAGGGCCTCCTCGGAGCTGGCTCCTGCTAGAACTTTCTCTCAGCCCAAGGCCTCTCTTACCAGACAGTGTCCACACATTTCGAAGTGAGAAAAGCCAATGAAACAGCAGGGCCGTGCCCCCCTTCCCCACCCCGATCCTCCCTGGCCTCCTACCGGGATGGCAGCCTGGGGGTCCAGTCCATTTTCCACCACTGAGAGCATTTCCACTCACACGGCAGCTCCCGAGGAGAATCACATGACACCTGCTGAGACAGAAGGTGGCCAGATGAGCAAGCTCCCGGCTCACCTCCTCAACACCCCCCACCAACCCTCGGCCCTCACACCCCCGAGGGGGCAGCATGAGGACAGCCCATTTCACTCAAACTGCAACCGAAAGAAAGGCCCTTGAATACGAAAGTAAAACCGAGAGTGGATTTTCTGGAAGGAAACAAGGAAGGAAAAGAGGCTGAGGGCCGGGATCTTGGGAGGGGCAGAGCCCTGCGGAGTGCCAAGGGTGGACCCACCCCAAGGAGTGGACGGCAAGGGCTCTTTCCGGCACGCCAAGCGCTGGCACTAGATGCAGGGAACGACAGGCTGATGATCTCGCTACACAGCGGAGGGCACCTGAGGTTGCTGTGGCCGCAGGTGCAGAGAACGCGCAGGGACCAGGAAGCAGGCCTCATCCGTCACAGTCGGGGCCAGGCCTTGCACCTGCCCCCTCTGACTCCCCTTCCAGGCGAGCGTCTGCCGCTCAGCAGTGAAAAGTACCAGTGAAACAGCTGCAAAAGGGAGCTCTCCTGCTATACATGCGCTTCTCCTCTGGGCTGCAAGGGTCAAGCTTGGGTAGCACGAGGACACGTGGGAAGGGGAACACCACGGGTTCTAATCTCAGTTTGCTGTTAACCAGCTAGGCAGGCGGGGCCCCTGTATGGGACTGCTCAAAAGGAGATTATGACTGCGGAAATGCCCAGGACAGGGGCCGGTATGTATCAAGGACAAATGGCACTTATCGCAGCGGATGTGGCCACTTAAATTCACAGGCAAAGAATTCCACTGCCTGCATCAATACGCACAGGAAGGTGGAATCAGCACACAGGAAAACCCTTCTGGCAGCTGGCTTCCTCCCAGGAGTGGCTGAGGGTGAAGTGGGGGAGGGGCCTGGGTCTTAGTCTGAGGGGCTGCTGGCTGGCCTGCCCACCCCAGCAACTTGCACAGGGCAGGGCCAGGCAGACACCCTCACATCTACACAAATGCCTAGTGACTCCACAGCTGAGCATGAGGGGACACCAAAAATAACAGGTTATTGCCATCCCTGCTCCCCCAAAATTGCCCTGGCTGGTGTGGCTCAGTGGATTGGGTGCAGGCCTGTGAACCAAAGGGTCGCAGGTTCAATTCCTAGTCAGGGCACATGCCTGGGTTAGGGGCCAGGTTCCCAGTGCGGGCAGTGCGAGAGACAACCACACATTGATGTTTCTCTCCCTCTCTTTCTGCCTCCTTTTCCCTCTCTCCAAAAATAAACAAATGAAATCTTTTTAAAAAAGTCTTAATATTTCACAACACACTAAAAAAAAAGAAGTTAACAAAACCAAGGCCTGCTAAATGGGTTTTACACCCTTCACATCTATTGCCTCATGCCATTTCTTATAACAACCCTGGGAGGGCTCTTTTATTACTTCAATCTGACCGATAAGAAATAGAAACTGACCCAGGTCCAGGGACTTCCCAAGATCCCAGAGCTGATGTGGTCGATGCCCCAGCCTCGGCCGGGACAATGCTCACCACAGCTCAAGGGGAGCCCCAGACCCCTGAATGAGTGCAATCGCCTTCCTTCTGGGAGAGACGGGTGTGAGCTAGGGCTAAGGAGTAGGGGGGAAGGGAGCCGGAAGGAAAAGGGGGCAGCAGGGGGCTGGGGGAGGGCCCTTCAGCTGAGAGCCCTGGTGGGAAAAGACTCTGATTCAGTTGCTGGCCTCTGGAGTGGGCAGAGGGGAACAGGACCCAGAACCAACCTCCCCGAGTGAGGAGATGCAGGGGAGGAGGGTGCCTGCGGGACGGCCCCTGCACAGCCGGCCGTGGTCAGGGCGCGAGACCCCCAGGAAGCACACGGGGCCCTGGCTGCAGCCCCCGTCCCACCGCCTCTCCCTTCAACCATCTTCCTGCTCCTACCCACCCAGGATCCTCCGGCCCCTCCTTGGAGACCAGCTGCGCAGTCTGGCCATGCAGGGCGACAGGGAAAGAGGTGTATGTACTGTGGTTAGAGTCCCTTTGAAAACGCGCCAGATCCTGGAGGCTGGGTTCCTTCTAGGCTACCTCAGCAGCCAGCCAGCCAGCCAAGGCCCGGTTCTCTGGCTCCAGGACCCTGAGCTCTAACCCCGTTCAGCTACTCCAGCGGCCTAGGCCAGCCCTCGGGCCCGCCCTTCCACACAGAGCCTCAAGCTGCAAAACTGCCCTTCCCTCAGCCAGCCCCACGGCCAGGCCCTTAGGGGCCGAGACCTCAACAACCCGAATCGTAGCCTGGGTTCACTAAGGCCCATGTGGGGAGGCGGCTTATCAACAAGTGGGTGCTCTGACCCAGCGCAGGTCCACGAAAAGCCAAGGTAAACTGACGCTGAGAGGTCAGAGCAGAGTCAGGTAAGAGACAAACCACTGTTGCCTAAATGAAGTGCCAGAAAAGCCACGAAATGACAGTAGCAGAGATGAATCCAGGAGAAAAGCCACCGGACGGTTCACAGGTAGGACTGGGACCCTGGGGTTCAGGCCACAGTTCGGGGCGCACCGTTCGTCTTGGGCAGGCAGAGCGCCCGACCTGCGGTGTGTATCCCACAATGCCTCCCGGAGGGAGGACGCCAGCTGCCAGGCAGGACTCCCACAGCCTCTGACTGAGCACTTGCTGGTGGAAGCAGAGGGGGCTCCGGGGCTCCTGACTGCTGAGTCAGTGCTGAGTCACTCCCCCCGGGGCCCAGGCCCCGACCCACCACCCCCTGGGGCTGGCTTCACTTCCAGTCCTCGGAACACTTTTCATGGACACCGAGAACCAAACCAAAGAGAGGTGTGGCTTCAAGGAGACTCAGCTGAAGGGACTAAGGACCAAACTTGAGCACCAGTGGAGTTTAGCAGGAAAGGTGAATTTGCTTTTTAGGAAACTCCAAACCCTGCTGAGCCCGCCTCTCCCTCTAAGTACTGATTCATCCTGACATAGCTTTTCAAGTTCCTCTCATCTCACTAACTCCTACAACAGTCCTTGGAGAGGACTTCACAGAGAAGACCGACCGGGGCTCGGTACAAACAGGCCCCAGCTAAGGAACACAGTTCTCTGCTTTCCTCATCGCACGTCCTGTGCCTCTGACCAGATGCAACTGCCTCAGGTCTTTGGTTCAAAGAGTTTCAGGCAAATTTAATACTCACTAACCCTTAAGGGGCACTCAGAAACTGCATTTATCAAATAAGGCTTAAAATCAACAAGAAACCACCTTGCCGGTCAGATCTGCAGTCCCAAGCAGCTGAGGCCAGGTTCCTTCCCTGGTACCCAAGTCTCAGGGCCGTCCTTTCTTACACGCTCTAGCACACAGTTAGGGAGGAATCATCCTGGTTCTTTTTCTTCGCTATACTGCCTGGCCCTCTAAACATGTCCAATTTCACTTCCTCCAGAAACCAAGGAAGAAAGAACAGGGAAAAATGGCTTACATGAGACTTACATTAAAAGAAGAAATGGATGAGCCGGCCTCACGGCTTTTGAAGCATTCCATGCATCAGTAAACAGCAACCTCCTCTCCTCCTCGGAGACTTCTCAGCCATTCCCAACAGTCTCCTCTCTGCGGACTGAATCTAATCCCGTACCTGGCTGATCGGAACAACAGCCTGGCGCTTAAGCCGTCCAGCTACTATAGTACCAATCGATGAGTCATGGTTTTCAACTGGAAAAAAAAATGACAAAGTTATCTTCTGATTCACAAAGGCAGCTGATCTTTCGGCTATGTGAGTGATGAATGAGTAAAGAGCACCTGCTTCCACCTGAAGAAAATCGGATTTCTGGTCCAGTGTTCTCTAGCAGGTGCGCTGGGGGAACCAGGCCTTTGAAGCAACTGAATACCAGCTGGAGGGTGAGAAACTTCTAGCTTGTGATTCCCAGACCACAGGCTGGTGGGTGAGGCCAGAAACATGAGGTCAGTTAACACTGGCTATCTTTTTTTCCCCCCTTTCTTTTCATCCAATAACAGCCACCTCCCCCTATTTCTTGTCCCGTATCCCCTAGGGTTCTAGCAAGGACCAATCTCTGAATGAATAAAAACAGGTACTTTCCGCAGCTCATTCACCATGTATTTCCAGGGTCTAGAACATGCATGGCACACAGTGGTGCTCAAAAAACACCTGAATGAACTGATGAATACGAGAAAAATAAGGCTCAGGGCAGGTGTAGCCCTTTCAGAAACTGTGGGAAGCTGAAGTATCCAGCTCTTCAGTGGTAAGAACTCTTTCCACTAAACCCAGCTGCCAGCAGGCTGAAAACCATTCGGATCTATCACACCTTACTGGGGACATACTGGAGGTAGAAGAGCATTCCATTTTCAAAGGAATAAGGCTATAAAAGGCAAGCAAAGACAACGGTCCTGCTTGGGGCCCTTTAAAATTGCTGTCATCTGGCCCACCCCCTGAGACCAGGTCACCAGAATTTGGAGGGAACATGTACTCAAAAAGCCCAGATGATAAATGCTGAGCATGGGCCTGAGGGCCTCAGGATGGCCCTGTGCCTCAGCTCCTCTCAGATAACTCAGCTCCCTCTGTTCATCAGCAACCGCAGTGGCCAACAGTCAGCGATGCAGCCCCCTTCAAAAAGAGGAAGCAGCTCAGCAGCCTCCAAACCCACCTAGTCCTCAGCCTCCTCGGGACCCGCTCACCAATGCTCTTCCCAACACGTGATATCACCTCTGGCACCCACAGTGCTCCCTGTGACCAGTGCTGGGACTGATCTGCTACCAGAGGCGGCGCAGAGGGGCCCTCTGCGAGGGTCTTTTCCAAGGTCTAGGACAACACACGGAGGAATGGCTCTGTAACCATGGCCAATCCCACGCACTGGTACTTCCTGAGTTTCTTCAAGACCAGCCAAAAGGAAGTGATGGCTTCTGTTGCCTCAGCCTCGGTGAGCTGGATGAGTGGCCATTCCTCACCTTCCAGGCATTTGGAAGACACTTACCATTCCACAGCAGCAGTAATTTAATAGGAATGCTAGAATCATAACCCCTGGGGACAGAAAGAGGGGACCAGACACCCAGGGAAAGCCCCTGATCCCGAGGGGTATCTCTACTCCCCACACTCTCTGGCATTGGAGGCCGTGCATGCGCCGGTCAAGCTGTTCAGTCTCTCACTGCCCAGCTCCGACTAAGCCCCTAGATTTGCCGTTGAGGGACGGCTGGTGGGGCTGGCAGGGCACTCTAAACCGAGACCTCAGACTGAATGGGGACTGGGTCAAGGGAAGAATGGGTGCAGAGTTGGAGTGAAGAGTTGAGGTGGGGACAGCAGAGGATATGCCATTAAAGGGAGGGAGAAGGAGGGAGAGAAACATCATTACGTGGTGGCCTCTTGCACACCCCCTACTGGGGACCAGGCCTGCAACCCACGCATGTGCCCCAACTGGGAATGGAACCTGTGACCCTTTGGTTTGCAGGCCCCACTGAGCTACCTACACCAGCCAGGGCTGGAGACCCCATTTTAAAGAAGATCGGTTGAGAGCAGTAGGAACTGGTGCAGCAAGAGTCAGGGGCAGTTTAGCAAAGACTTAGGGATGGAGGATGTCCTGAGGTTGACTGGAGATGGAAAGGAAGTATATGATAGGCTAGAAGTTACGGGTTGAGTCTGCGAGGACGGGAAGATACATACTTACAAGACCTGGGGCAGGACTGTGTTGAGAGTTATCAAGAAGAAAGAGGTGAGCTCAAAGCGCACCTACTTTGGTGTTGGGTCTTAAATGAGAGTGGCTCAGAGGTGGGCTGTTTAGGATGAGCAGACCTTGGGGAGCTGAGCAGGGGCATGTGGGAGACTGGGATAAGAAAGCTGATCCAGAAAAACAAACTAGAACAGTGGTTCTCAAAGAGATTTGCGTGGAGCATTAGGGTTGCCAAAAGGGCTGAGGGCTGAGGATGAGATGTGTGAAGAGGGCGGCGGAGGAATGTGGCTGAGATCGGGTTGGAACTGGGCTAGAGTGGGGTCAAGGGTGAGACTGCATTTATGCAACACCGGTGGTGAGGGCGTGGGGTAAGGGCTGGGGTCAGATCACGGGTGGGAGAAAAAAGAGGGGACGGACCAGCAGTGGCAATGCCTGCCAGAGGCTTGGGTCGGAGTGGGAGGTTGGGGCACGGGATTTGGGTAGGGAAGGGTGCGGGCTCTGAGGCAGGGCAGTCTCGAGGCAAGCGGGGGTTTGTGATCACGGCGAACGCTAGCCCATTGCCCGTTCGCGTCTCGGCCCGCCGCCCCTTCGCTGCCCTCCACGCCCCAACCCCTAACTCACCAAAGGGAGCGGGTAGCGGGGAGTGGGGTTGTCCCAGCCGCAGCAGCCCCAGAATATCCGACCCGACCCAGCGGCCTCCCGGTTACAGACAACATCAAGCTGCGCCCAGGGCGCCTGACGCCATCACGTAGGCTCAGGGTCAGGCCCCGCCCAGGCCCGCGGAGCCTATCGCAGAGTCGGGAGGGGTCGCGGGGCGGGGCGGGGACCGAAGGGGCGGGGCCAACGCTCCGGGAGGCCTAACTGTACCCGGCACCCGAGGGGCTTTCGGAGGTTCCGGGTCGGTCATACCAGTGGGTTGCCGAGAGCCGAGGTCCGGCGTCGGGGCGGAGCGCGTCCTGATTGCTTGTATCCCGCAAAGTCTGCATCCAAGTAGACTCTGTCGTCTGGGTTCGTGACCTCGTCTGGCCTCAGCTGTGTCTGCGTAGCTTTGGGGCTGTCGTTTGGCCTCCGTCAGTGGAGGTTGTCCACTTGTAAAATGGGACCGATGACGCCAACTCTGTATTTGCTTCTGACAAGGTGTCAGCATACCCCGGCAGGCAGAGCTCAGGCCCAAGTTGTAGTCCCCGGGATGGAGGCTCTCTGGAAAAATGTTCGTGTTTTGACCACACCTTGCTCCCAAAGGAAGCGCCTAGAGATCCCTTGGGCATTCTCCTGTAACCCGCCCATCAGCAAAGCTCCACTAGCCATGCAGATAAATATGTTTGATTTCCTTCGTAAAAGTGACCTTTCTCTTCCAAATGGACTCAAAACTCGACAGCTCTGGAGGTGGGGGTGGATTGGGGGGTTGAGGAATCAAGCAAAAAAGAAAAAAAAATCATGGACACGGACAACAGTGGGGGAGGGGTGGATGGAGGTGGAAGAGGTATGGGGGGGGGAAGGTAATGGAAAAAAAATGTTTTTAAATGAAATAGACCTGGCTGGTGTAGCTCGTACATTGAGCGAGGGCCTGTGAACCAAAGGGTCACTGGTTCTATTCCGAGTCAGGGCACATACCTGGGTTGCAGGCCATGTCCCCAGTAGGGGGTGCACTAGAGGCAGCCACACATTGATGTTTCACTTCCCCTCTTCCTCCCTCCCTTCCCCTCTCTAAAAATAAATAAAATCTTTAAAAAAATGAAATAGCCACATTGTAGCTTCCTAATGTCATTTCCCCTGATTTACCCTACTTTGATCTGAAGGCTGGAGGTTGGCTGAAATGTAATTTTATCAGATTAAATTGCTTCACAATTTTATTTTTAAAAGTAGCAGGGGGTGTATTGTGGTGCTTCAGACACTTCACAGACGCAAGCATTGGTCAATTGGCACCGAGTGTGAGCAGGGAGGGATGTGGGGCTGCGGCTGGATGAGGTGCAGGCGGGTGGCTGCGGAGCAGGCCAGTTCTTGGAAGCCAGCTGCACTGATCCCCGCCAGGGCTCCTGTGCTGCATCTGCCTTTCCGGGAAGGAAGGCATCCCTCATACCTCCAGGAAGGTCAAGGTCTCAGTGCCAGTTTCCACTTGTAAAACCAGCCGCTGGGGTGTGGCCCTCTGCAGTGTGATTCTCTCTCCAGGAGTGAAAACCTGCCCCCCCCCCCCCCCCCCCCCCCC
>PVKU01001317.1:0-41405 GCA_004027475.1 Anoura caudifer | reverse complement strand
GGGGTGCCTTTGTTACCCCATAGTACGGATAAGAAAACAGGCGTGAGAGAAGCAACTTGGGGCCCAAGGCTGCACCACTAATAAAGGGAAGAAGGAGGATTCTCACCCAGCTCTGATTCTAGTTGGAGAAGTAGCATAGTTCCCTCAGTAACAGAGCAAGTGGGCTTTAGAGCCAGGAATGCTCAGGTTCGAATCCCAGCTCCATCCCATGCTGTTTTCTGGGCTTCCCCTAAACAGGGGCCTTGAGCAACCTAAGAAGTGTGGGGCTAAGACAACTGCCACCGTGTATTTTCTCATAGGTCCCTTGAGATAGCACTGAAGACAGAAACTTCTCAACTGAATTTAACGTTCAGAAAAAGAGAAGTCAGTTCACATGGCCCGTGGCCCCTTAGCCTCAGGGAGCGGGATCGGGATGTGTGAATTCATAGACGTTTCAAAAACTCTCTGAGCCTCAGTTCCTCATCTGCAAATTAGGGAAGATGTCAGTTGATGTGAACACTAAGTAATGTCCTTGGGACAATGTTTGGTCCGTAGAAAGCCCTTGAAGCTCACTAGTTATTATTATTACAGTTCTAGCAGTTGTCACCTCTTTAAGCCAGTCACAGCTCTGCCTCCAACTGCTGTTCTGAGCAGTGGAGCGAGGTCCTTCCTCTGACCAGAGCCATCAAACGAGGCTTAAGGCAACCGCCTCTCTCGATGCTGCGATAGCTGGTGTTCTTCTGGGTTCTGCTGTGGGAAGCTGGTTCTTCCCATACTCTTTTTAAAAGTGGATTTTTAAGTTTTTATTCCTTGTCAACGATGCCTCAATAAATCTAGAAAAATGATCACAAGACAATGAACTAAAAACCAAAAACAAACACAATTTATTGCACACACAGTTCAGTAAGATTTGCAGGTAGCCTGAGGATGGGGTGCACTCGGTGGCAGTGTCCTGTGCGGCGGTTCACGCAGGTCTGTCACGCAGCCGAGTCTGTGGCAGCGACCCTCAGCACCGCGAACTCACCACGCAACCTGGGGTAAGAGGAAGAAGGCCAAGGCTTTTGTTCTTGGAAGGAACAAGCATGCTATTCCTCATTTCCTCAGTTTAGCCAGGAATTCTAAGCTGCCCCCCATCATTTACATCTGGTAGTACAGCTCATCCTCAACAGAGGAGTCTTTGTCGCGTAGTTTCTGTGCCATGTCTTCGATGCACCTCACACTGCGGGGTCTGTACAGGTCCCTGAGCCAGAGCGGCTGCCTTCTAGAAGAAACGTCCTCCTGGGAAACAGACGGGGAAATATTAATTCTTGTTTCCCCTGCTGTGTTCCACCATAGAGTACT
The DNA here is from genome assembly GCA_004027475.1 of Anoura caudifer. Classification (NCBI taxonomy): domain Eukaryota; kingdom Metazoa; phylum Chordata; class Mammalia; order Chiroptera; family Phyllostomidae; genus Anoura; species Anoura caudifer. The sequence goes on along the minus strand of PVKU01001317.1, from coordinate 40,085 downwards.
TTATTTTACCTTTTTCGTGTGTTCCGGTGAGCACCTCGTATGCCAGAGAATTGAGAAAAAGCCCCTTGGAGGAAAACGCAAAGTGACAATTAGTGGTTCATGCCCTTCTCCATGTCTCTCAGAATGGATAGCTCTGGTCTTATTAGGGCTAAATGGGTATCTGGGCCCATACACACTAGCAAAATCACCACTCTCCTTCTTGGCCAAGTGCCCTCATGCAGTTAAAAAAGAAAAAAGCCCTGGCTGGTGTAGCTCAGTAGATTGAGCATGAGTCTGCAAATCAGAGGGTCACGGGTTTGATTCCCAGTCAGGACACGTGGGTGGGTTACTGGCCGCATCCGCAGCTGGGGGCGCATGAGAGGTGGCCACACATTGATGTTTCCTCTCCCTCAATAAAATAAATAAACCTGTTTTATCTCTTTCCTTCCAATACTTTATTTTTCTTATTAAATTGAGGGAGGCCTCCTCAATGACGATGAATAGTAACAGTAACAGTAGGTACCCTACTCTTGTTCTTGACCCTGAAATAAAGCCTCTCTCTAAAAATAAATAAATAAAATCTTAAAATTATATATAAATATATAAAGCGATACCACTTGGGCAGAAGCAGTTTACATTCTCCAAAAGCATTTTACATCATTTGCTTGAGAGGAGGGAGAAGGCGCTTTTATTTTCCCGGCTGCTTTATCCTATAAGCTAAATCACACCAAGTGAATGCCCAAGTTTGAACAGCAGAGTTAGCTGGCTCTCTGCCTTCCGTATGACAGGCGGTCGTTGCTGAGCGACTAAGTTGTGCAATCAATTTGAAGGTCACAACCAGCACTGAAATACAAAACATTCCTTGGGAATGCAAACAGAATAGAAACACAATCGGAGTGCATAATAATTTTGTTTAGAGAGACTTATGTCCGTGTGGCGCGCCTGCACTGAGTTGCAGCATAAAAGGCAGCTCGTGGCCCAAGCGCGGTGAATCAGTGCAGAAGTCCCCGGCTGGAGAGGCACCGCCTTCTTTCTGACACCCACTGGCCGTGTGACCATGGGGCAAGATGTTTTCCCTTTCCTCTTCTCCACTTCCTTATTATTAAAGGAAAAGACAAGCGACTGTGTAAGGTCTCTCCCGGTTAAAAGTCTATGGGGTTTGGACAAAGCAAATGGAGGGAACAGCGGCCTGAAAACCGATAGGATGAGGAGGGGAAAGTTTCCCTGCTACTTCACAGGAAGGGTTTATATATTCTAGCTTTCCTCAGCCTTGAAGGGGACTGGCGTCCTTCCCCTAAGACCTTGTGGCCTCCCCCCCACTTCCCCAGATCCTCCACTACTAGCAGGATCAGCTACCACCAAGACCTGTCCCTCTGCACCCTGTCTCCTTACAGGACGGGTGACAGCAGACGCCTCTGTGCCAGTCCCATTCTCTCTCGGCTTGGGCCAGGGAGCTAGTTTGCAAAATCTAGGCAAAGCATCAGGGTACATAAGTATTCTTTCCAAATTTGGTGCTTTCCTCACTGTAAAATGAGGAAATTGAAATAGATGGGTTCTAAGTTCTCTAGTTCCCTTCTGGGATATCTTGTTTTTCTGTGCAACCCCCCCTTCTGGTTTAGGAACAATCTGCTCTTTTTCAGCACAAATCCTCCCGATGTGGCGCGGGGAGCTCCCGGGTGAGTTAAGCAGCCCATGAGCTCTGGAAGTTCTGCTCTAGATCTCGGGAGCTTTGTCCGTCTGGATGTGCTCAATGACCAGAGAGTCTACATCTAAACCTGCCAGCACCACACTACTTTCTGAATTTTTAGGCATGCACACCAAAAATTCAGCACTTTTTTGGGGCCACAGACCCTGCATTCACCCCATTCTTTGGCCTGGACACACCTACCAAGTCTACCTTTGTCACAGCTCCACCAGTGACACCCTTCAGATACTTGGTGGCTTTTCAGATATGCATACCCTCGATGGCCTGGGCCTTTTCACCAGTGTGCTTCAAATAAGCATTAAAATTGGAACCTCTTTTCTTTTTTTTAAAGATTTTATTCACTTATTTTCAGAGAGAGGGGAAGGGAGAGAGAAAGAGAGGGGCAGAAACATCAATGTGTGGTTTCCAATCACACATCCCCGACCAGGGATGCAGCCTGCAACCCAGGCACGTGCCCTGACTGGGAATGGAACTGGTGATCCTTTGGTTTGCAGGCCGGCGCCCAGTCCACTGAGTCACACCGGCCAGGGCTGAACCTCTTGATTTGTGTGCTTTTGTGGAATTTTCTGGGTTAAGTGAATAGTGAACCATTTTCAGAGGTCACCGCAGGCTGCTTAGAGGAAGAAGCAGCTCCTCTAGATCTAAAATTCTGCTTTAAAAAATACCAGACTAATATTTACCTTGAGCTTCCTTCTTTACCTTCCTCTGACGGTGTTCTATGGCAATAAATCTATTTTGGAAGAAAGCAACATCGTGATTATTCATCACAATGGCCCCGTCTCTGTATCTTTATTCGTCCCCTTTTAGGTGAGATGGTAACTTCCTTGAGGACAGGAATTCTGTTTACAACCCTTTGATTCTTCCATCGCCCCTCACTTAGGATCTTGCATGCAGCTGGCAATGCCTTTTAGTGGTTGTTTTAGATAACATGCAGCAGACAGTTCCCAATAAATACTCTTAGAAAAAAGAAAATGAAAATATCTACCAGAAACCTACACAGCAGCTTTATTTCAGGGTCAAGAACAAGGGTAGGGTACCTACTGTTACTGTTACTATTCATCGTCATTGAGGAGGCCTCCCTCAATTTAATAAGAAAAATGAAGTATTGGAAGGAAAGAGATAAAACATATTTGCATAGGAGGTGATGCGAAACTTCAGGAGCCCAAGAGCATCAGCTAAAATTTTATTGGCAGTAATATGACAATTCAGTAAGATGGCCAAGTCCAAAATCAAGAGATCAACATGCAAACCTCAAAAGCTTTCCCACATACCACAAATAACTAATTACAAAATGAAAGCAAGAGCCCTGGCTGGTGTGGCTCAGTGGATTGAACACTGGCCCGTGAACTGGAAGGCTGCTGGTTCGATTCCCAGTCAGAGCACATGCCTGGGTTGCAGGCCAGGTCCCCAGTTGTGGGCCTTGTGAGAAGCAACCAATATCTCTCACACACTGATGTTTCTCTCTCTCTCCCTGAGCTTCTCTCTAAAAGTAAATAAGTAAAGTCTTTTTAAAAAATGACAGCAAGAGCTCATTTACAAAATCAATAAAAATGGATAAAGCACCTAAGGATAAACTTAACAAAACATATGTATGACCTGTGTGATGAAAACATTCAAACTCTTCTGAAGGACAATAGGGAGAGTACATGATGTGAGACACCGTATTCCTAGGATGTTGTAAAGATGTCAGCTCTCCTGAAATTAACCTACAAATGCCATGCAATCTTATTCAAATTCCAAGATAGTTTTAAATAAAAACTGGACAGCTGGCATTTAGTAGAGAAAATACGCAAGAATAGCTATGAGATGTATGAAAAAGAGGATCAAAAAGCAGGAGCTTACCCTAGAAGATATCAAAATCCATCATAAAGGAACTGGAATTACATAGTGATATTGCTACTGGTCCAGAAAAAGGTAACTGGCTTGACAGACTACATAGCATTTTACGTCAGCGAAGAAAGAATAAGCCACTCAGTAGGAGATTTTAAAACGATTGCATCTTCACAAAGGGGAAAAACAGTCAACCACACTAAAAACAAATAAAAACGATGGCAGACAAACTTTAAAAATAATAAATAATAAGAAATGTTATAAAAAGGACTGGGATATCGGGGACTACTTTCATTCCTTGAGGTGACAAAGGCTTTGCCGCCAAAACCTACACGCCATAAGCCGTGAGAAGACGGCAGACACTGTGCGGCAGGCCGTGCGCACACGCCCCGCTCTCCACGGCCCCTGTCTTCTTCCCGATGGTTTGGCCTTCACTGAATTCCAATATTCAAATAGACCCCGGTGTTTTTGTCTTTAAGGAGACGGTGCAGTAGAGTAAGAAGCACAGGCTTCGCAGTCAGGCAAAACCGTGCTCTGCTTTTGGTTTTGCCGCTGGGGCCTTAGGCTGATCTCTTTCATCTGTAGAAGAGGGTGGTAATATTGTCCTCACGGGATAGTAGAGATTGAATAAGACGGCATATGGAAAACTTCATCCTATGCTTGGCATAAACCAGTGCTAAGTTTGCTCGTGGTGTCGCGGACAAGGTGGTCAAATCTATCAAAGGGTTCTGCCCGGCCCTGGCTGGGCGGCTCAGTTGGTTGGAGCGTTGTCCCCATATGCCAAGGTTGTGGGTTTGATCCCCGGTCAGGGCACATACTAGAATCGACCAATGAATGCAAAAATAAATGGAACAACAAATTAATGTTTCTCTCTCACTTTCTCTCACCCCCTCCCTCTTTCTCCCTAAAATCAACACATTAAAAAAATTTTTTAAGGGTTCTCCCTGTGGTGTCAGTGTTGGAAAGTGCTTTACCACAACTGAACTATAAAAATATTGCTTTTATTTTCTTCTAGTACTTTTATGGGTTCTTCTTTTTTTTTTTTTACATTTATGTAAATTCATTTGTTTAAGGTGAGAAACAGAGATCTGCTGTAATTCCCCCCCTCAAATAATTAGGTTGCTATTTTATCACCATTTATTCACTTTCCTCCACTGATTAGAATATTAAGAGATGACTTTTCAAAATCTTAGGTGCACATGGGTGTGTCCTCTGCTGCGCTCTGCAGGCTGCTTCAGATAACACAGCAGGCTGCAGCCCTCCTCACCGTGGAATCGACAAAGCGCCTCATCCTTGTCCCTTTGAACACCAGTACTGTCCACTACGAAACAAAACACGGCATGGTCCATGTCCTCAAAAAGCTTATCATCTAAGTGGGAATCAGAAATAGTGAAACCACGTGAAGAAATATACCGTAAGGGCAAGGCTAAGCTACGTAGAAATTAAATGCAGTATAGGAGTTTATAAAATTCCAAAAAGCAAAAGGCCATAGGCCACCTGGAGACGAAGAGGGTACTGTCTCAGTGATGGCCAATAACTGTCTGCCCAGAGGCCTTGGCCAGCTGGCCCCACGCTGGTCCCCAGGCACCTGGGCTCAGAAATCAGACCGTCTTCACCAAGAGAGGGCTCACTTCTTCTGAATGGAATGGTCTCCCCTTGGCAACACCGCAGGGTTAATCACAAACCAGAATGCCGGCGTACGGCCTGAGGATGAGAATGCCATCTGTTCCACAGACACCACCTGTGTGTGCACGGTCTGGGAATTACATTCTTTGAGCTGGCCTCGTGGCTCACCAAGGCATAGTCAGAAGGCTACTTGGTGAGAACAGAAGTAGAACAAAAGCAATCGGCTGAATTCAGGGCTCAGTAGGAAAGACTGAGTTAGCCAGGCCCATCCGGCTCCCTGGCAGGCAGAGCCTGGCTAGCCGGCCTGGCTCTCCGCATCTGCTGCCTGACGTGCCACCGCTACTCTTAGGCACGGCTGGAACGGGTAGTGTCCTGGTCTCTTCCTCACCTTTCCTCTGCTTTGCTACTGACCAGCCCTCCTGGAGATGGACATGCTCCCCTTTAGCACGCACAACATCCAGTCGGGCTTTACCCAAGTCTGGGGGGCCAGGGAGCCATCTGGTCCTTACGCACCTCTGCTCTGCTCCATCATATGTTGACCTTGGTATTTTTCTCTTAGGGAGCCACCTTTTAAAAAAATTATTTACAATATTTTTAAGTTCTCAGAGGAGGGCAATGCCTCACTATTCCCCCCTCCACCCCGGAAATGGTGACAAATCGCACAGAAGGACTAGGACCAGCAGGGCTGGAGCGCTCAGGAAGGCTTTGTGAGGAAAGATGAACTTGAGCTGGCCTTTGGGAGTTCCACGGGCAGAGCACATTAAGGGAATTTCAGATGGGCAAAGACACAAGCAGAAGCGGGCATGGGCAGAGTGTGGCTACGGTACGGCGAGGGGCTGCTTTGGCTGGAAGGACCGTTGGAAAGGTAAATAAGGTTGAATCAGTAGGGTGGAGTCAAGACTGCCAGCTTATTAACTCACTCTTTTAATGTTAGCACCTGCCCGTTAGCCCCTGCCAGCATGTGATGGAACAAAAGCGATGCAGGCAGGCCCCAGGAACAGAGGACTAAAAAGATGACATGCTTCAGAGAGGCCCGACTCGGGATTTAGGTGGCAGTGTTTCAGCTGAATTTATCATGTCCCAGGATGGCGGTGAAGGCGGCCCAGCACAGAGTTGTACATTTACTTAAAACCTTTTTTTGATCATCAGTTAGTGTTTGTGTGTTCAATGCGTGGCCCCAAACAACTCTTCTTCTTCCAGTGTGGCCCAGAGACTCCCCAAGTTTGGACACCCCTCACCCGCTAGAGAAGAAGGCTGCTGAGTACATCTCACGAATTGACAAGATCAGACTTTTATCTTTGAGGCCTATCCTCTAGACCAGGGAGACATGGCTCCTTGGGGGTACAGATTCTCCCCCTCCCTCCTCATTTCAGCTTGACAAGGAAAGAAATCAGTGGTAGAAGGAGAGCAATTGGTGAGGATATCAAATTGACATCGTTATTTTGAGTTGAAGAAATTTTGCTCTTGTGTCCACTCTGGCCTATTAAACTTAGCTTCTCAAACTAGTCTAGCGGATTGCTATCTAGAGTTCAAGTCCACAGAGATCTCTGGGAGGGGGCTTCCTTTAAAAATCCCTGGAATATAATTTGTAATAAAAGAACAAAGCATACCCCAGCGCCCTAAAGAGGAACATCAGGGAGGAGTCAGTGGGAAAGTGGCTGATTTTCAGTTTGTGGAAATCTGATTATATCCTGAATCTACTCTGAAGACAGAACATGTTTTGGAAACCTGAAAGAACTGTGGTCTTACCGCAATGAAACAGAAAATCACAATGGAAGTTATAGCCCCGACAATCACAGGTATGGCCACGACGAGCTTGCTGTTATACCCATATCCTGGCAACTCTGTAGCGAGCTAAAAAAGAAGACAACAACTTTTTAGAAAAAAACCCAAAGAGATGGAAAGAATAAAAACTAACTATTCTCAAGCCTATTCTAACTATTCTTAACTACTGCTCTAAAACCCCACTTAACCCTGGCTGATGTAGCTCAGTGGATTGAGCATGGGCCTGTGAACCAAAGGATCTTGGTTCGATTCCCAGTCAGGGCCCATGCCTGGGTTACAGGCCAGTTCCTAGCAGGGGATGCATGAGAGGGAACCACACATTGATGTTTCTCTTGCTCTCTCTCTCCTTCCCTTCCCCTCTAAAGATAAATAAATAAAATGTTAAAGAAAATTTTTTTAAAAAAGAAAGCTTTAAAAAAAAATTAAACCCCACTCATTCAGGCAAATTGCTAATACGTTCTTAAAGAACATACCAAACCTAATGTGTTATGTGCTCTTAGTGTTGGCATTTCCTTGTATAATTTATTTGTCTTGTGTGTTAGGTCCGCCTTTTGTCTACCCCAGGAACAGTGGCACCGTTCTCTCAACGAGCAAAGTGGGACGGGAGATCGCTGTCTCAGCCCCGAGTCACGGGGCCAAGACGAGATTCAGACTAGGCGCCCCTGGCTGTCCTGCCTGGGTGGTTCCACGGCAGGTGCAGATGCCGACCGACTGGAAGCCCAGGTCCCGCGTGTCGGGAACTATCCTCACCTCACTTGACTCCTGTGCTTCCTGTTCCCCTTTGGCTTCTCTCTTGTTGGTCTTATAGCTCTCATTTTTCCACTGATTTGTATCTTGCTCTTCCTTGGAAACCTTAACTTCTTGCTGCTCGCTGAGAAGCTTTATCAGGAGGCCTGTTCCAGAAAATAGTTTCCTCAATTACTTTTTTAAAAAATGTCTATTTTTTATATTTTAAAATATTTTATTTATTTGTTTTTAGAGAGAAGGGAAGGGAGGGGAAAAGCGAGGGGGACAAACACTGATGTGAGAGAGAAACATCCACCGTTTGCTTCTGGAACACGCCCCCAACTGGGAACCAAGCCCACAACCCAGGCATGTGCCCCGACTGGGAATCGAACTAGCGACTTGTGCTTTGTGGGATGATGCCCAACCCGCTAAGCCACATTGGCCAGGGCCCTCAATTTATTTGGAAAGGTTCCTTCTGTTGTCTTTTTCGTGACTCAGGGGCATACCTCCGTCTCGTACATTTGAAAACAGAGTTTAAACAACGGTGATAACATTGATTCCGTATCCTCTGTATTTTCCCCCAGAATAAGGCAACGTGCAGTCTAGTGCACGGATGTCCCTTCCCCATTACAGTCTAGCTGCTCACTCAGGAAGGCCGACAAGCTGGCCCCCTTTCTGCCAGAGGACGACGCCCTCTCCAGCTCAGCTGTCAGCTTAGCGCTGGCGTCCTTCTCCTGGCCTTGAAACGCTTTTTTGAACGATTCTTCTACAAATTCTTTATCTGTCAAAAAAGAAGAGACCACTTTTGGTGGCGCAGGACTCACAGGACAGCTTCTTGTCAGCCGACGGCCACACAGCCCCGTGAAAACATGGGAGCCAGCCGATACCTGAGTGCCGTTTGGAGGGGGGACAACGTAAACCTGTGACTGGCAACACAACGAAAGAGGAAAAGGTACCCTCTTTAGCAAGTGGTTATTCACCTAGAACATTCCGTAGTGTGGACTGTAGTAACTTCATGAGGATTAATCCGTTGGTCCCCGAGGGCCCATTGCCCGGAACTGAAGAAAACCCGAGGCTGGACGATTGCACTCGGTTGCACTCCCGGCAGGTCTGCTGTGACTCCCCACAGGCATGGGCCCCACCTGTCCCGCTCCGACGCAGAGGGAGTGTGGGGCTGCCTCCTTGCACCTCTTCGAGGTGCTCGTGCTCTTGCCACCATCACAGACGACCACGATCAATGCCCACCGTGGCCAGGTCCGCACCTGGACCTGCCCTTCTCCACGGGCCCACTGATTCCTTAGCGTGGTCCCTGTCCCGGCCCCCACAACAGAAGGCCCGATACAGAACAAACCACTATGTCCACACTCGCTGTTTGCTTAAATTTAGGCAGGCCTCTGGGACGCAGGTTGAGATGTGGCAGGTCGTGTACCCATGTGGAATGATCAATAAATCCAGGCAATAATACTTGGGGTCCTAAATACAGAAGGGAAAAGGCAACTTTTGCCAGCTGCCTACTCGGCTTTCATTTCACGTCATTGTTCATATTTTCAGCTTTACTTGGGGACCGTCTAAAGCTTCTGCCTGCGTGAAGGTCGAGTGTACGATTGTGCAGCTGGGTTTCTTTTCTGGAAGAATGAACAGCATCGCTGCTCGTGGTGAGGGTCAAGGAAGGAGGGAGGGTCCTGAGAAAGGAGGGACGTGGGCTTGCGGAGAGCCCCGGACCAGGGACCGGAGACCTGGGCCACAGGTCTCAATGCTTTCCGACCCTGTTTCACACACCTGCCGAAGGAGACTGAAACGCCTGTTCTGCCCACCTTTGGGGTAGAAGGGCGTAATAGGGTTGGTCAAAACGTTGTTTTGAAAACTAAGCAACGCTCTCTTTATACGAGTATCACCGTGTTATTATTTACCACATGCTCCAGATCACTGACAGCCAGAAAGCGGTATTCAAGCTGCCTGGGCATGAAAGCACATTCTGGAAGTTACCGTGTAGGTGCTTCTACATATTAGTAAACCTAATATGTAGAAAAATACTTGAAAGCACCTGAGTGTTTGTTGGATAGAAAACCCTGAGCGTCGGAGCACGCTCAGGGGTGGACAGTGTAAAAAGACAGGAGCCCTCCTGCCCCCTGGAAGGGTCCGGTAGCAGCTTCTGGTGAAGGAACTAGGAATTCTCAGGGTTTAAATAGAACTTTCATACAACGGCATCATTGGTGCTCTTTTTTATAAAATTGCAAAAACAAACAGAATAAACATGTATCTCTACCTGTCCCAGGAGGCAAAGGCAAAGGGCAATTGAAACTAACGCCCACAAAACCAGGGCACCAACGAACGAACAAGTTCTCACTTGGAAGCGAAGCGCCGAGCAGAGAGCACAGCACACACCACGTGGCCATTGCTGTCCATTCCCGTACCCCTTCCGTTCCTTCTCTCGTTCCTTAATCTGACTTACAGCGAGGGAGGCGTTCTTAGAAATGTCGGGGGTTGAACTCTGAATGAATGAATAAAAACAATGCAGTTCCATTATTTGTTTAAAGGTTTATCATCCTTGATTGAAAATAGAAATGAAAATATCAATACAATTAAAATCACCGGGCAATTCAGACTCACCACAACGTGTGTTTGCGAGACATTCAGAGTCTCGGTGCACGCTGACTGTCTGGCCGGCAGCCTCAATATTACTGTTAAATTGGCAGAAGCAGCAGGCCAAAGGGCTAAGTAAGATCCTATAATTGGAAACAGAGAATTAAATTAGTGGCAAAGAGTTAGGTGAGTAAGTCGAGGAGGTAGGCCCAGGCCCCACCGGATGTGTTGGGGCACATCGCCGGGGCAGTTTGGTAGGGGTTGGGGCTGTGTGCCGCTCCTGAATAGTGAGAATAATAGAGGGCAGAAGTGCCCCACAGAAGGGTAAGAATGGCCGTGGGCGTGGCGTGCCTGGAAGGGAGGGGACAGGGGTGAGAACTGGGTGACACGGATCTGTAGTTGAATTCAGAAGTGTCTCCTTCTCCCAACCTGAAAGTCTCACTTCGCGGGTTGAGAATGCACAGGAACAGGAATTTCTTCTTTTTCAAAAAGGAAATTCTTTTCTTTTTTTTTAAGTTTTAATTTCTTTTTAGATTTTATTTATTTATTTTTAGAGAGAGGGGAAGGGAAGGAGAAAGAGAAGGAGAGAAACATCAATGTGGGGTTGCTTCTCACAGCTCCCCACTGGGGACCTGGCCTGCAACCCAGGCAGGTGCCCTGACTGGGAATTGAACCTGCAACCCTTCTGTTCTCAGGCCACCACTCAGTCCACTGAGCCACACCAGCCAGGGCTGGGGAAGACTTCTAAGAAGACTCTGGATAAGTCCCCACTCATGGAGTCCCTTTATCAATTCCTAATTGTGAGTAGTAAATATATTAGAAATTACTCGGGGCACAATAAACATTGTATGGCTAAATAATTACAGATTGCATTGGCCAAATCTGGGGGATTTGAACATTCAAAAGAATGATGCTGGGCCCTGGCTGGTGTGGCTCAGTGGATTGAGCATGGGCTGTGAACCAAAGGGTTGATGGTTTGATTCCCAGTCAGGGCACATGCCTGGGTTGTGGGCCAGGTCCCCAGTAGGGGGCATGCAAGAGGCAACCACACATGGATGTTTCTCTTCCTCTTTCTCCCTCCCTTCCCCTCTCTCTAAAAATAAAGAAATAAAATATTAAAAAAGAATAATGCTGATAAGGCATAACAAGATTAATTTAGTGGAGAGCCCAAGATTAATTTCTTTACCCAAAAAGAAAAAGAGGGGGAGCTATTATCTACAGAATAAATTGGTCACTTCATAACAACCAATGTAATAACAACCAATGTCATAACAAGGGTTATCGCTGAGGCACAGTTGGGCAAAAAATTGAGAGCAGAATCTTCACTGATCCCAAAGTATCATCCCAAAGATTATTTACTAATGACCAAGGGAAGAATGACTTTATAATGGAAAGATATAGAAGATACTACCTTCACCAAGTGATCAAACTTAGCATCATGGGCCACTGAAAATGATGAAGCAGGAAGAATACCTCACCTATGTAGTATTCTCACTAAACAGTTTACCTTGAAGCTCATCACGAGCAAATAGACAAGTGCAGACGGCAGGACAGTTTACAGGACAACCCTCTTAGATACGCCAAAAACGCCACTGTCATAAAATACCACCCCCCCAAAAAAGGTAACAAAATGTTTTAGACTAAAGAAAACAAAGACATGACATGTGATGCCAGATCTTTCATTGGATCCTGGATTAAAACAAAACAGATTTAAAGAATATTATTGGCCGCACACACCCTCCCCCCAAAAAGAAAAGAATATTACTTGCTTTTGGCCAAGATGGAGTAACTGGGGCCAATTTAACCTCCTGTTTAAAAACAATTTAAAAACCAGACAAAATATACGTAACAGTTTTCAACAACTTGGACCTCAGGCAATGAAGGACAGTGATTCCCAAGAGGCGGGAAATAAATGAAGGGAGCCCAGTGGTTAGCTGTCTGCTCTGAGAGTTCAGGTCAGGATGCAGAGGAGAAAAAATCCCAGACAGAGACTGGTGAATTCCCTAAGAAAACGGATATGAGAGTCGGGGGAAACCAAGGAGACTAGAATTTACAAAGCGGAATTCTAGGCGGGGGAAGCGCTGCACAGACAAGAATTCTAGGTTCTCTGCGTGTGCAGAAGGGTCTCTTGAGTACTGAACAAAGCACTAGCCAGTGCATGTGCGTGAAGGATTGCTTGAGGCCTGGAAGAGAAGCACGTGTCACAGCCCACCTGCCACACCGCCACCCTTCCCCTCCTCCTCATCCAGGACAGCACTTCACAGGGCCACATCCAATCTCTCTCTTTCCTGCACCCCCCACCCCCCACCTCCAGTCAACTACTAAGTCTTGTAAGTTTTTCCTTCACCGTGTTCCCAGGATTTTCTTTCTACTCCTGTTACAACCACTGGGATGCAATGCCTTCTCATTTTACTCCTAGGTTTTGTTAGAACATTCGATTTGGTCTTCCTGAATCAAGCTTTCCTTCTAGATTGCTCTACACAGGGAGTCTAAAATAATCCTCTTATTTTAATCATCTGCCTCTCTCACCTGAAAACTTCCAGCGGCTCTCCCCTAGGTCAGTGTGACTTCCAAGTCCCTACAGCTGATAGTCACGGTTTTTCATAAGCACAGTTTTCACTGCTTCCTAAACCGATTCTTTATGGCCAGACTGGTCTATTAAGTCCTGATCATTCCCCAGCCATGGCTTTGCCTACACTGTACTCACTATTTTTTCTCTACTTAACAAGTCATAGCCACCCTTTAAGTCCCAGCTGAAGTTCTAGCTTATCTATGTGGCTTTCCGACTTCCACATCCCAGATCCTGCTGAATTATGTAGCATCTCCGGTCTGTCTCTTTTAGTACTTACTATATTTTGCTGTGTATAATGCACCCCAACGTTTTTGGGCCAAACTTTCAGGGAAAAAAATCTTTTATTTTAATTTTAATTCAATTTTTATTTATTTATGTTTAGAAACAAAACTGATTATTTTGCATACAAATATCATTATTGCTTTCTAGAGTTATACTTTTAATGCATAAGCATAATAAAAGAATTAAAAATGTCTATATAGATACAGAATTAGCACTACCCATGTATGATGTGTATCCTTATTTTTCCCTCAGAAATTTTGGCAAAAAAAGTGCACGTTATCCATGGGAAAATACGGTAATTATATATCACCTCCCTATCATGCGTATTCCCTTCCTTCCCATCTATCGTTGCCATGCACTGTAGACAACGTCACACATCTGTGGCTCCCACAGTTGCTTACCCCGCATTGGGTACAATGTGGGTGACACAGACAGAAAGCCAGGACAAGATGAGCTCTGCACATAACTGAAGAATCAAGTAACAATGACAGCTAACACGCATTACCTGCCGGGCGCTGATGTGAGTGCTTCATGTACATTAGCTCATCCAACCCCCACCACAGTCCCGTGGGGTAGTACCCACCACGGTCTTCATTTTACAGATGAGGACACCGAGTCCCAGCGCTAACACAGGACCTACCAGGGCGTGAGCCCAGTCACTCAGCTCTAGAATCTCTACTCTCGGCCACTTTGTTGTGTGGCCACCGACAAGAGGGGCAGAGGGCTGTGTCACTGGGGAGAGGATGGAGCAAAAGTGGGAGGAGAGTAGAGGGAAGGAACCGAATGAAATGCTGGGGGCTGAAAACATGGATAAGGGAAAATAAGGCAGGCAATTACAAGCGAGAGACTGGTGAGGGAGCGAGCAAGAGTAAGATGCGTGAAGATAAGGAATGGGTGACGAACCGAAGATGAGGCCCAGGGAGACCCGGAGGGGAAGGCCGCCATGTCAAGCAGGATACAGAGAGCACACGGAGAAAGGCAATTCTCACAACCTGGTGAAGGCGCCGGTGTAGGTGGCGGCTCGGGCACAGGCACCCTGCGGAGCCTCTGCTGTGAGCCAAGGCCAGATACGACAGTGACTCATTATTGCAGGCAGGGCCCACATATGCTCATGGCGGGCTCTCTTCAGTCGCTGGAGGACCTGGCTCAGACGACGCTGGCTGCCGAGGTCTGATAACTTCCAGGTCCGATGGTTGAACTGCAACTTCAGTCCAGGTTGGCTGCTGAGCCCGAACAGGCTCTGGGTGTGGAAACGTCAGCTCGGGGTGCTGTGTCTGCTGCAGGGCTGTAGTGCCAGCCCCTGCAGTAGGCTGAGCTGCGCTACCTGCTGGGATGGAGATGATTCTCTCTCCTCAGGGGGCTGCGGAAGGATGCCCTGTTGGCTTGCAGGTTTGACCGCTTCAGCGGACTTGGGAGGATGGTCTGAGATGTCCCAGGCTGTCACAGGTGTTTCGGTCTCCTTAGGGGGCTCTGCGGCTCCTGCGGCTCTCCAAGCCCCCAGCTCCACATCTTTAACGTTAATATGAGGACGCCGAGCTTCCCCTGAACCCAGCGGGGAGAAGGTCACCTCATGGTGCACTGAAGGTTGAGCTTCAACACCCACAAGGTTGAAGGTTGAGGATCCTGGAGGCTGAGCTGGACCTCTGCTGGGGTGGAGAAGGCTCTACACCCGCAAGAGGCACTTGAGGCGGAGCTGGGCTCCCCTGCTGGATTGAAGATTCAGTATTTTCGGGGGGGGGGCTGGATACCGATTGGGAACTCCTTGGTGGACTAACAAAGGTTTCAACGGCTCAGAGGACATTGTAGACTGAGTTGAGGCTTCTTGTTGGGGTGGAAGCTGAGCTGAGGCCTCCTCCTGAGCTGAAAGGGCTTCTGCTTGCTGAGCTGGGGCCCCCTGCAGGGTTAGAGAAGGCTCCACTTCCTCAGGGGCCCCTGCGGGCCAAGCTGAGGCCTCTTGTTGGAGTGGTGGAGGTTTGGAGGCATTTGAAGGCTCCGGTGGGGGGGTTGCTGATCCAAAGACTGGGGCCCGGTTGGCCCCGGGGGATGGAGGTGAGCAGGACCAGGTCGAGGGCCAACTCTGGAGGCTCAGCTGCCTGGGCCAGCGACCACAACAGCTGCCACCTGAACAGGAGCTGTGGGGCCCAGAGGTGCAGCCCAGACACGACAGGAAGAGGTTTGGGGCACAGCGAGCCACCCAGGTGAGGGGTGTGCCAGTACCACGTGCTGAGGCGGAGCAGAACAACTGGCAACCCAGTCACGCATGCACCCCTAGCAACCCCGCACCCCTCCCCCACCTCAGGTTCCAGCCTTTCTTTAGGCAACTTTCATTCGTCTTGGACTGAAAGTGGCTGCAGAAGAGGGGGCCTTTCCCCCAGAATCACCAGGGACCAAGTGGTTCTTTTCCCCCCAGCGGAGGGGACAGCTACCTTCCCCTGGGCCTCCCCGCCCTACCTCATAGTGAGGCAGAATTTGGGCTGCATGCCTGGGTGGCCCCAGCCTGGGGATAATGGGAGGGGGTCGTATTAAAGGAGGCTGGGGGTTGGGGGATGGTGCAGATGAAGTTCCCAGGATGAAGCCACAGGACCGGCCATCCCGGGAAATTCATGCTTGTCCAGTTCTGACAATCTGAACTCCTCCTCAAAGCTGAAATCTGGGAGACGTTCTTCCTCCTCTTGGCCATACCGCTTCCTCCTTTCCAAGGAGAGCAGCTGACCTACAAAGTGAACCCCAGTAGGGTGGTGGGTGGGAGGGGGACGCACTTTCCAGTTCTGCAACGTTGCCATTCCCTCAAGGTTCTCAGCATCCATGTCTGATTCTTAATTCAGTGCTGGAAGAGACAGAGCTACCACCGAATCAGTAATGACTCGCAAATTTCTGTAGGTGGGGTTTGGGTGGCGAGCAATTCATTCTGGGCAAGAGGGCCTGAAACCAAGTGCTGATGGGGGAAGCGTCTCCCCCCACCCTGGCTCAACGCAGCCATTGACCTAGGAAAGTAACAGCGGCACTTTTTGGAGGGCTACCCTGTGTGTGCATGTGGAAAAGACACTTAGGGTATTAAAGCTGCATGTCAAATAACTTTCTCAAAATACTGTAACCCAATTTGCTTCCTTCACAGCTTTTTTTTTTTTTTACGTTCTGTTTTATTTCACTCCTGTTTATTGCCAGGCAATAAATTCCAAGAGAGAAGGGGCTGCATCTTATTTCCAGTGTCTAACACATAGTAATGGCTTTTAAATGGAATTGATTCCAAGATTGGGCTCATATAGCGGTGGGTCTCTTGTTCCTTTCAGGGTTCTGCAATCTTCAGCGTCAACACTGAATACCTTCCTCACAGATTTCACAGGAAGCCAGACTTTGTACAGCCCAGGACAACAGCAGACCTTTTGCTCTCTGTGGTCAGCAGAGGCTCCCAAGTTCAAGATTGCAGCTAGTTTTCTCAGAAGTCCCACGCAAGTGAAATTCGAGAACTCTTCTATTTCAACTATGATTTAAAACGTTAAAGTTAGCAAATGCTGCATTTCAAGGTGCTCTCAGAACTTTACCAAATGCCTGTTCAAAATAGATTTTCTGTATGATCCTTCTCAAGGTATTGGCAAAGTAGGTCATAAAACCTATAGGCAGAACTAACTTTGAATTTTAACAATAAGAGTAAATAAAAGCCTCACTCCGCCAAATACCTCTAGCTTAAGCAAAACTAGAGGATTTCAATTTTGTACAATAGTAACAAGTTGTCATCCCTACATGGGTATGTAAGGTATTCACATGTCATTTAAATGTTTTCTCCATAATAGGAAAACACTTAGTCTCTAGTGAATAAACCTTTTTAAATCTATAATTTTAGAACATTATGCTAATAACATCAACCACTGTCTTCGCATCGTCAACAGTTATATTAACCTGTAAAGTACTCAGTAGGAATTGAATGTTAGCGCTGAGGCCAACATTCTACTCTACAAAAGTTACTCTAAATTACCGGCAAAGTCTGTTCCGCATTTAGCCTCGACAGCACAGCAGGATTCAAATCCACCTATCACGTGTCTTTATGTGCTTTTGCAATGTGTTAAACCAGGCCTACAATGTTTTTACTTCCAAACAACACACACACACACACACACACACACACACACACACACACACACACACACACGATGTGCCTGACACCCTCTTCCCAGCCTTTATTGTCTGGAAGCGCCCACAAAGAAATGACCGGAGCCGGTGCTCAGCCTAAACAGCCCCCCCGTCATGCGCTGCTACTCATTCTAGGCAAGGGGACATATTCTAAAAGTTTAGAACACAAAACGTGTCATCCCTGTTGCCATAACCTTGTGAAACAACATTTCGAAAAGGAAGGCATCTAACAAGTTAACACCATAGCCAATAAAGAAAGGAAAACGCCCGGCAAACGATATGAATCGGCAGCTCCAAACACACTAACTGCTACCAGAATCAGTCACCGGTTGCGTCGCGTACCAGACTCTAATCAGGCCGGTTTCAGTTCCCCGAGTGCAAAATGTTTAGAGGTATGGCACCCACTGAAGAATGATCAAAACTTCGTCCATTCCAAGTTCTCCCTACTAACAGTCGGTACCTAACCCATCTCCCATGAGCGCCTGCTACTGCCATCTGCAGGACACTGTGCCGGGAAATGAAGGGGATACCAGATTAACATAGAGACACATGATCCCTTATTTCGGATAAATGCAGGGCAAGTATACATAAGGCAGACTGTCATTAAGAAAAACAATGTGATGTAAGTACACAAATACCCAGTTTTTGTTAAAGGAAACCCAACCACAATTTGTAATTTAAGTCAGCACATACACCGCGATCAATCCCGGATATTCTTTGCTAGGTCTTCAAAGAGAATTAACGTTTGTTGAACTGCCCGACCAAAACCGCTGTGGGGTGGGGTCATCCAGTCTCTGAGGGTCTTTCAATTCTGGTCTCGTGGTAGAGAGGACCACGTGGGATTTCTTAAAGTAAAAACCGTAACTACGAAAGATGTACCGAAATCAAGTTGGCAAGAGGTGGCATAGTCCTCCCTATATACAGAACCTAAAGCTTGATGATTCACTCCCTTCATTCCCCAGCCATCAACCCTCCTCCCGCCGCAAGACAGGCAGATGTTTTTATGTTCAGGCAAAAGAAGTTACCCTTTCCATTCGCTGTCAGGATGCTCTAAATGGGATTACGCCTGGTGTATTCCTTTACTTCTCCAGTAAGTATTTAAGCATTTAAAAAAGCAGAAACATTTAAATTTATTTAACCACTTCTACTGCCCTCATCTCCTTAAAAAAAAAAGTGACACGCCTTACTTTTTAAAGATCCTATTTCCTCATAAACTTTACTTTGTAAATGCTCTTAAAACTGGATTCTAATTGAGTTAATCCAGATGAACAAACATACATGTAAAAAAATCTTGTAGGTTATTGCTACAAGTCATGCTTTTTTTTTTTTTTTACAATTTAGTAACATGCAACTACGTATTTAATACAAAGCAGCAATTGTGCAGTTAAAAAAAATTGTCTCAGCACCAGCCTAGAAACTTTCTGTGAGAAAATTGGAGAGGAGTCGCCATGGAGAAATTCACTACAGAACCAGGAAGGACTTTTATCCTTCCCAATGGATAAAGAGAAAAAGTCATTTTCTAACAAATCCCTCTAGACTTTTGCTGTGTGATTTAGAAGTTGATCCCAAAGTTCACCCTCAGCAACTGTGTCTGCATGATCAACTGTACATCGCCTGCAGCACGTGACCCGAAACCGCGTTTCTCAGGCCAGAAGCCAGGGGATCGAATTAGCAAAACCCGTGTCCCTACAAGGTCTTACTTTTATTTTGAATTTTACCAAAATGACTTTGAATTGGATGAGTTACCACCTTTGTTTTAGTTTTGTTTGGTTTTCTGTGTTGCTTTTTAATCAGCCATTCACCAGCTAATGGGCTACTGGAGCCCATTCACACCCACGGATAAAGGCAAGCACAGAACCAGATAAGGCCCCCGTGCTAATCCAAACTGATCCATTTCCTCAACACATTTTAAAACCACACGGCTAGGGGTGTGCAGAGAAGCCTGGTGTGTGCGTACATGTGTGCGAATCTGTCTACTGGTGGGGAGGCCCGAGCGTCTCGGGCGTCACCTCACCTGGGCGGCCCACCTGCCCCAGCTGATGCTGCGGTGCGAACCGAGCCCCCAGTGGGTCGGGTCCAGCCCCAGAGCGCGATCACGTGAGCTGCGCGGCCGAGAGTCCTAAAACCTAGCGAAGCCCCACTGCGGCCGCTAGGGGGAGCGCGGGACCACCGGGTCGCGGGCGAGGAGCCCGGGGCGCCCCCACGTGATGAGGCTGAACCACGGACACAGGTGGCGTGGACCAGAAAGCCGCTGACCCTCGCGACGTGCCCCGCATCAAAAGCCCCAGGAGACGACTCTATCGGGGGATCCCATGCTGAAGACGAGCTCAGCAGGGCCTCCTTTAGCGTCTCCCTTTTCCGGCTCAGAGAAGAGGGCAGGGGAGTCCCCAAGTGTATAACCCCTCCCCTGCCCCTTGATGCAGAATGAGCCAGAGGGTACCGCGGAGGGGAGACCTGAATGGAAATTAACTGGGAGAGGTGGGGAGATGAGCCCCCAGAATGGGAAACTCGTAAGGCTTGGTTCTCAACAGTCCTGAAATTGACCCCAATGACAACTGTTTGGGGGCTGTGCTGGGAACCACCCCCTGGACTGCCAGACCTGGACAGTCACCCTGAGACTCCTCACTTCAGCATCCCCACCCGAGGAGCCTCGTATAAGCTGCGAACCGCAGCTGCATGCCGGTCTCCCCTCACTTTTCCTAGTATCCCAGCTAGAATCCCGACCACCTCAGCAAGAACTCTCCAGTCTGTCATAGAAAGGATGACTTCCTACCTAAAACCGCATATTGCATATGCGGTTATCAGGAAATAATTTTAATTTCTTTACCTGACAAATCATCAGGTCTCTGCTGAGCCCAAGGAACCACTCAAGATGAAACTTTAGGCATCCGCAGATCAAACCGGGGGGCCTCAACACACAGCGGTCAAGGCCAACACCAGGGATAAGAGGAAGGAACAGGACCTAAGAGGCTAGATGGCGCTAGCAGGCTGGAAACGCCCCCTCGCTTCTCCTCTCACCCTTAAATCCTCCACCCACCCACCATTGCAATCATTCATTCATCTGTCTATCCATGCTTCTGGCGCTTACTAAGCAGCTACTGCGTGCCAGGAACAGTGCCGAGCCCAGTGAGGGACATTTAGCTGGATCTAATGCACATGCTACCTTCAAAGGCCCTGTAGTGCAAGAAGGAAGATATGCACCCCAAACACCACAAAGCAAGTTAAAAGGAGAAAGTGTTGTAAGACAGGGGTGCACAAATTCTGGGTAAAATGGAGATTTCCAACACGCAATAGGATATGGCTTTTGTACTGGCTGTTCCCTCTGCCCTGGAATGCTCTTCCCCTAGAATTTGGGTGACCAGGTCCTTCATTCAGTACTGTTCAATGTCACCTCCCCAGAGGTGCCTTCTTTGACTTCTCCTTCTAGAACGGTATCCCACATCACTTCCCCTGCTTTATTCTTCTGCGTAGCACTTATCACCATCAGGAAGTGCTTTGTATATTTTTGTGTTTGTAAATCACTTGCCTTTCCCCCAGAATGGGAACACTGTGAGGAAGGGGCTTTGTTTACATTCCCAGCACCTAAAATAGTTCCTGGCACTTAATAAGCGCTCATTTAATAATTGTTGAATGAAGACGGACTGTTGGGAAAGGTTTCTTGCAGAGGGCGACTTTCTGAACTTGGCTTTCAAAGGTGAATGAGAGAGAGAAAGATGGCCACTTAGGGCACGTGCAGGAGAGGAGAAATGGGGTGGGGTGTGGGGAAACGGCACTCACAGTCTCTCAGGGAGCAGCCCTCAAACCCATGCATGCCTTCCTGGGGCGGCACCTTGGCCGAGTCACAGCGGTTCATGAGGCCGGCCTGATTTATGGCAACAAGGCAGCTGACCAAGGAGATGAGTAACTCCTGTGTCATCCTCGGAGGGGAGCAGGTGCAGCGGAGGTTTCTGCTGGTCTGGTCCAAGAGGCTGAGGAATCTGGAGAGAGCAGCCAAATGTCCTCGCTCACTCACTCACTGCTCCTCGCCTGGCTGTTTCCAGTCTCTCCTCATTTATTCTGTGGTGTTCCGGTTAGGGACACATAACCTCTGTCTAATCCCAAGGAAACATCAGACAAAGCCAAACAGAGGGAATGTCCATAAAATAATTGGCCTATATTCTTCAAAAACAGGCCATGCCAGGCAAACAGAGAGCAGGGCTACTTCTGGCCCTAGTGGGGGTGGGGCTGTGTATCTTTCCCCTTAAACTAGGTGTTCCCGAGGGCGAAGGCTCAGTTTCTCCACCCATCAGCTGGATGAGTCAGGCATGAAGCAGCTTCTGTTTGGATTAGGAGGCTACCCCGACGGCCGTGCCTTCCCCCACACCTTTTGTTCTGTCTCCTGAGACTCCCTCCATCCCATCCTGAGCTTGCCACCGTTCTTCCGTTTCTCTCTCTCACCCTACAGTTGCCAGATTTAGCAAACAGAATCACAGGATGCCCAGCTGCATTAGAATTTCAGACAAACAACAAATATACTTTTTAGCGTAAGTATGTCTCATGCAGCCCTACCCTGCCCTGACTCGGGGGGCTCCTTCAGACACAGGTGTCGCTGAGCCTTGGGAGGCCAAGAAGGCCCCTCGTGGGGTCCCCCAGGGGGAGACAGAATTTCTGGCAGGTGCATTTCTACCTCCACTTCCGCAGCTTACCTCTCTCCTACCCCTCTCTGACCGCGGGTCCCAGGTGGCTCAGGGGTTTCTGTGACAGTCTGTAGAAGGCAGCTGTTTGGTGGGAGCCTCCTCTTGTTCATGAACTGTACTCTGGTCCATGTTCTGAAGAAGGTGGGTGTGGTGCCCCCACCCCCCAACTTCTGGAACCCCTGTTCTGTGACATCATCACTTTCCTGGAAATACTCTCGTCTTAACCACGCAAATTGGGGCCGTCTGGAGGCCCATCGCAGCTTCGGGCAGAATGGCAGATGGGCCTGGAAGGGTAAGTGACAACTGTGTGAAGACCAGCGGGCAGATCGGGATGGACAGCACCGGTGGCACTGTCTGCCTGCCGTCCTCCCCTCCTGGGAGCAGCGCCACCTTCGAGGGAACTCCGTTCCCCACGGGGTGGTGGTGGGGCTGTTGCAGGGCTCCGCCCTCCCTGGTGACAGTGTAGTTTGAGTCCACGCTGAGCAGAGCAGCTTGGCCTCTCACAGGAAGGAAGCCCGAGGGGCGGGTGCGAGGCTGTCGCCCACGGTTTGGACTCCTGTGGATATCTCCCACTGAGACGAGGAGCCTCCGGAGGAGGCAGCTGAGCCCAGATGGGCTGCCAGCCCCAGCATCCACCTTCCCCGGTGACACACCTGGCCTTTCCCTCGGCCGGCAATGAGTGCCCTCCCTTCTCATGAAAACAAGTCTGGGTTGGGTTTCTGACACCTGCACCTGGAAGAGCACCACCCGGTAGGGTCGGGGTCGGGTTAGCCATCTATGGAATGATGACCTGACCACCTGTCACCTCCCCATGAAGCCACACATCGCAGTACCATTAGTCACCACGGGAGATAGTTCCACCAACTGGAGCAAAAAGGGGGCTGAAGAGTTCTGTTAGCAGTGGCCACTCTGCCCTCTGAAACAGGATGGTGGGGCCTGACGGAAAGAGAGGAGGGAGCGCTTCGGGGCGGGCAGTGCTGCCCACGCCCTCTGCCTGCAGGCTGCTCCCAGCAGGGCAGCAGCGCATTGCAGGATGGGATGTGAAGCCAGCGGGAGCTGGGGTGGAGGTAGAGCCCTGGGAGGAGGGCATTCTTGGGGTACCACTGCATGAGCTGCCCCCCCAAATCTAACGGTGTCTCAGATGACCCAGATAAACTCTGATCTGTACAGGGTTAGAGCCCTGCGTGGGAGGGAGGCTTCCACAGCCCAGGACCACATGCTGGGGATGTGACCAGAGGAGGGTCTTCCCGCAGCTTAAAGTCTTGGAGGGGATGGTGTCAGCACTCAGGAGGGGACCGGGAGGACTCTCTACCCCCACTCCCTCCAAGGGACAGACACGAACCCTGCAGCAGGTGCCCTTCCACTCACGGAACTGGAAAACCCACTCTAGGGTCCAAGAATAAATTCTCGATGTTGCAGCCTGGGGCCGGAAGGCAACTGAAAGCTACAGATCATCCCTCTAAATATTTACAAGTTACGAACCAACTAACAAGCTCTTCAATGTGTTCCATCCTCATATTCCGACTGATATTCCTTTAAAAGGATAAAGATTTTAAATGTATACAAAGTTTTGGTTTATGTATGACTGAAAGGTAGCGAAATGTCAAAGACGACCAAACTGAATTTTCACTGCACATGTCTGGGTTGATGGGCTGACCATGTTGAGATGAGTAATAAATCCATATATAATTCATAAATGATTATAATGTTACATGAAATTTATTTTTCTTATCTTCCTTTCAGCAAAATCACTAATCATGTTATTGTCAAGATTTTAAAATACATTTAAGGATTAAAGACATAATTATAGTCAAAGTACAAAAATTTAAATATATTTTTGTAAAAGTAAAAATTTATGTAAAAATTTTAAGTTATTTTTTCCAAAAGTTAACTTTTTTAAAATATTAAAAAGTATTTAATGATTTAAAAGGCAAAAATACAATTAGAATTAATGCATAATAAATTTTTATACCAAAATTATTTACATAAATCCAAACATTTAATTTCACTCTTTGAAAACTTAATTCAATTTAAGTAACTTTCAATTTTAAAGTTTAATTTAAAATACACACAACTTTTAAAGCAAAAAAATGTTAAACTTCATAATCCTAGCATCAATGCCCATCTAGTTGCCAGTGTAAAGAATCATGTTATTCTAAACTCTAGACAAACAGATGCATTTAAAACTAATGTGTAATGTGATTTATATAATATTGCAAAAATGTCCTCAGTTTCCATTTACAACTGAGGCAAATACTGTACAAATTCATGTGTACCTCTGGAACCACTAACAGGAACAGACAAACATGAAGAAATTGCACACTCAGTGTTGGTGGAAAAATGCTACTTCATTGCGCTCACATCTAGTGCCCTCTGAGAGAAAAGCCCTGAGAAGGTCGTTAATTTTTCCCCTTACCTAAGAACACCCGCAAACAGCCCCGGGCAGGGGCCCTGTGAAGCTTGCACTGAACCTGTAAAAGCAGCCTCATTTCCCCCCCAGGGACGCGGGGTTAGGTGTGGAGAAGCACCACCCAGGGCTCGAACGCGGTTCAACAGAGAGGCTGCACGGACATCGGCGCTGAAGGAGGTGAGGGTGCGGGTCTGACAGGTGCCCTGCACCCTGGGAAAACACATGAGCACACAGTGACCTTTAGACACGCTCAAACCATGTGTTAATAAGACTGTGAATTTTTGGCTTTATTATCAGGCTTATACTTTACCCCACAGAATATAGACCTTCTCAAATACTTCCGGGGGTGTCCAAGCCTTCGGTGTCTCTGCGCCACACTGGAAGAAGAAGAGTTGTCTTGGGCCACACGTGAAATACATTGTAACATGTCATCACAAAAAAACCTCATAAGGTTCCAAATAAATTTATGATTTTGTGTTGGGCCGCCTTCACAGCCATCCTGGGACATGCAAATAATACCTCAGCTTCCCCCAAGGGAAGAATTATATAGGCTCTGTACTCTGGCTACAATGAAAAAAAAAAACAATTTCTTATCATTATAAATGACACAAACACACACACACACCGCCCCCACCCTTGCCCCCACTGGGAGTAATTATTGGTCAAAGGCAAATTTAAATCTGGATTAGCAGGTTTCTCAAACCATGAAAATAACATTAACATGTCAAGCTTATGAAATCGTAAAGTTGATGACAGTTTATGAAAAGGGGAGCAAGGGTCTGTTAAGGCTGAGAATTCCAGCATCAGGCAGATTTAGAAGAGCGGGGGGAGCGGTGCCCTCATCCTCCTCTTCCGTCCAACTCGCTGTGCAATCTACCCAGTGGCCACTAGAGGCCAGCAGCGACCCAGGCAGAGCAAGTGTGGGCTGCAGGGAAACTACAAAAGAATTGCCTCCTCTCAGCTCTGTAGCGTGGGAGGTGGGAATCAATATCTCCAGTCACACCAACCATCCTGTGCTACCACATCTTTTAAAAGGGCATCCTGTCCCCATGGTGCAGCCGCCATAGCCCCAGTCAGTCATCTGCAGGGCTGATGCGGAGTAGCTGCAGAGGGCACCAAAGAGGTGTGATTCTCCAGGTGCCCCTGGAGGCCCTCCCAGGCTGGGAGTACTCTCTGTGTTGACCTTCCACCTTGCCAGAAACCCCACCGTTTTAAAATAAAGCAAGGTTCCACTATCAGACATTGCAGCATCATAGGCTTAGCCAACCAGGCTGTAGAACAAAACACTGCAAAGATCCTGGTTGTAAGGGAGAGGGAAGGGGGAGAGGTTACCTGGGGGTGGGGAGGGGATGGGGGAGCGCTTACAGGACGCTAGATGGAGGCCTCTCCGTGGAAACGGTTGCCCATACTGAGCCCTCCCAGCATGTAGGGCAGAGAATGGAGGCAGAGGTCAGTGGGGGACCCACAGCTTAGGCCCAGGCGCCAGGCTGCAGCTGCTTACATCCCTGCCGCCCTAGGAGGGCTTGGCTGTGGGGAGGGAGGCACCGCAGGGCCTGGCCAAAGGGCCTGACTTTGGTGAGTGCCTGCTGCTGCAGCCATGGTGGGCATTTTGTAGAAAACGATGGCATCAGCCCGGGAAGAAGCATCAGGGCAAGAGAGCAGGTGCACTCGCTGTCACAGGCCAACTGCTGCCTGGTGCTGTGAAAAGTGACCCCAGGATGATGAGTCCAAGGCAGTGAGGCCATGAAGGAGGCTGATGACAACCGCCTTTGTCCTTCACTTCAAAAAATTATTTTTAAAAATGTTACTCTAGAATCACGTGCACACAGAAAAGTACACAAATCATAAACGTATAGTTCAGTGACTTTCACATAAACACACCCAAATAGCCAGCACCCAGATTGAGAAATTGGACATTATCACAACCCCTGAAGGCCTCGAGTGTCCCCTTCCAGCCGTTCCTCAGTCACCCTCCTCGGAACTCGTCTCCTCTCACCTTCAGCCCCCACAATGTGCACCCTCAGCCCCCACAATGCACACCCTCACCCCTGACGATGCGCACCCTCGCCCCCAGCATTTGAAAGCTCTTTCCAGGGGATTTCAAGGTCAGTGTGAGAATCAGTGCTTTTGTAACAACGGCCATCAAACTTGGCTGCCGTTGCAAGCATTGGGATGAACTGGGGAAGCCAGAAGGTGGAGTGGAGGCAGCTAAGGCAGTGCGGCAAGGTAGAGAAACGTGGGAGCCAGACAGGCTGCCACCTACCGACGTGCGACCTTGACTGAGGCCCTCCACCTGCCTGAGCCTCACTGTGACGTGGGCATACTGTCACATACCCTGAGGAGTTGAGGCTGAGAGACAGAGGGTGTAAGCCCAGGCACAGGTCGGGTTGATATATGGCCGCCACTACTGTCATTTGGATGAAAGGTGAGCAGCCCAGGAAGCCTGCAAGCCCTTCTTTATGTAGAAGGGACCCCACCTGGGGACGGTAGGTACAGGCTGTGTTGACAAGAGTGGCAACAGGTTGTGTTGATGAGAAGCCAGGGTCTTTCTAAGGAGCACGGGAAAATTCTAGGGGCAGCAGAGATTCCAAGGCAAAGCAGGTAAGTGGTGGCTGCAGCAGCACCAGGGACCAGCAACTATGAATGAACCAGGGCAGGCTCGGCTTTGACAAGGCCAGCCCTTCACCTTCCACAAGGACGGCAAGAAGCTGCCCTGCCGCAGGCTGACTGAGAGCTGCCTATGGAGAAAGACAGCCTTGGTCCAGCACCTACTTGGTGCAGACGCTGAGCGTCCATTCATGCCCGTGAGCCTGTGGGGTGGGCACACGCCCTCCACTGAACATTTGTGGGGTCTGAGGCTTAGAGGCAGCAGGGCCTGCCTAATGCACAGAGCCCTGGTGTCTCCCTGAGGCTGGGACCTGCCTCGTGGTGGGGCTAAAGTGCCAGCACGGGACAGTGGGAAGGGGAAGGTGACTCACCCAGGATGCTGTTAGGTTCTTCTGATTGACCCTAAAGCAGCCCCGAGCCTACCTCTCACCTCTGCGCAGTCTCAAACACTCCCCACAGCATCTGAGCGAAGCGGGGAACCGCCAGACCCCCGGAGCCTTGTCGTTAGGGGCCGGCACCTTGCGGCATCTCCCTGTGGTGAGAACTGGCAAGCGAACCCGGTGCATGAATGGCCAGCCCAGAATGACTTTTCTCTGTCCTTTTCCTTCCTCCAGCCTTGTTCTTTTGAGTCGAGAAGCTCTGGAGCTGAATTAGAAGCTGCAGTTGGAAGCATAGCATGTCAGAGCTGGAAAGGAAACACCGTATTATAAATAATCGCTACCAGCCCTTACCGAGCACTTACCTTGCACCAGACACGGTGCCAGGTGCGTTTGCAGGCATCGCCTCATTTAACCTTCTCAACACTTCTCGGCGGTGGCAGGCACCCCACAGAGGCGCAGGGAGGTCGCAGGGCATTTCCCCAACTGTGCTGAGTGGTATGCAGTGGCAAACATATATTAGTTGGTGTTAGGAAAACAGAGTCCCATTGTTCGGTGATGCATGCTGCACCCCCCCCCCCCCCACCACCAGAGGCTCACAGTGCACACCAGCACACTGGAGGCCTGAGAATCCTGTAGTGAAGATGCCTGGGTAGGCCAGGGTCACTCCTGCGGCAGGTGGAACCGAGCTACGGCTCCTGAAAGCACAGTTTGGGGATCGCAGGTATTCCCCATGCTCCTCATTCTGTAGATGGGGTGAGGGGGGTCCAGGCAGTGCGTCAGGCGCAGACCAGGAGCAGGTCTGGGGCCCCGTGCCCTCTGCGTCCCACAGGACACATACGGCGGAGGAAGGCGGACGGTGTATGGCTCACCTGGTCCACTACCTGTTTTTCGTAAGCCAAGTTTTATTAAAGATCATTAAAAATATTAAAGATCTTTGCAGAGGACCCAATCAAGGCCGAGAGGATGGCTGACTTGTCCAAGGTCATACAGCCTTTTAGGGGCAGTGATAGAACTATATCCTGAATGTTTAAAATCCAGGCATTCTCCAAAACACGAATCAGACAGGTGGCAGGAGGTGCGGTGTGAAGCCGCACAGAACCTGGGACATCTGTGCGAGACATTTCCCCTGCTGCTCTGGGCAAGGCCCCTTAGGCCCGAGCTGCCTGGGGGCCTCCTCGGCTGTCCATCACACTGCGCCTCCTAGAGGGCAATGGCTGAACTGCGCAATCCGTGTTTATTTAAAATCCGCACCAGTTGCAGGAAAACGTGATTAACTCCCTGCTCTGCCCACGGAGAAAAACTGGGCAGAAGGAAACCTTTGCCTGTTCCAGGAAGAGTTTGCCAAACAAATGGTAGTATAAACACGAGCTTATGGGACTTGTTTGAAACCACTTCAGACACTAAGTTACGTTCAAGGGCTCTTGCGCCTCCCTGAAGTCCACTGCCAGGCGATAACCATCTGTTTACATTTTCCCCGTGTATGCAGCTGAATGTTCGGATAAGATCATTCTTATGTCGCCATCAGAATGGCTCACACGTACAGCAATTTATTATCTTTGTTTGAAAGATGAACAATTTAAAGCAGTTGCAGATTTAAACATTTTAGTTCAGATAGTTCCATCCAGCAAGGGGTAATAATTTGGGGATTAAAAAAATTAATTTCTGAATCTAGGGGAGGGGGCGTCTTACCGACCACAGCAAGCCAGGGAGCTAGGGGCTCATCTAGACAGAGCTGCGGGCACAGAGGTGCGTACAGGGGCACCTCTGGGTAAAGGCTCTTCCGGGGCCGCCGACTGCCCGGATGGCCTTTCCGGAGCTGGGCGATGGTGGCGGGTAAAGACCGTTCTGCGGGGGTGGCGGCTGGGTCGGAGGCAGGCACTGGCTTCCTTCTCTCCAGAGGCGGGGGAGGAGGAAGCGCAGCTGAGGGGCAGCTCCTCAGGCTCCGGAGGCCCCGCTCAGGGCCGGTGGATCTTTCCCTGAGAATGAAGCACCTCGCGCACGTGCACACAAGGTGCCTGAAATGGCTTGGGCTGCCTTAGAAGGTAGTTAAGGGCTTAACTCCAGGCTGTGCCAGTTACCAGCTCTGTGACCTCAGGCAAGACTTGTCCCCTGCACCTCCCCCTTCTCCTCTGTCAAACGAGGCTAATGATTTCTCTCTGTAAGGCTTGCTGTAGAAATTTAAAAGCAATGGTAGCTAACCCATTTCACTCTGACCTAACTCTGTCCCTCTTCTTTCCACCAGTTGCTCACCTTCCAGCACATTCTTCAAGAGTGGCTCCGGGGCAGGCCAGCTGCCACATCACGAGGACACTCATGCAGCTCTATGGGAAGGTCTGCACGGCCGGGAACTGAGGCCCCGAGACAGCAGCTGCGTCAGGGGTCGTGTTGGAAATGCAGCTCCTACCGCTGTTGGCGGCAGGGAAAATGGTACCAAGTGGTCATCAGTGATGAGTTAGGCTGGACCTTGGCTCAGCAACCTCTGTGCTTGAGTCTGGCTTGAAAGAATTCAGAGCCAAGGAACTGAAATTAGAGGGGAAAGTTTATTTAGAAAGTTACGAAGGTGGTACAAGGGCCCTTACGGCTTAGGAGAAAGGGGAAGAGAGACACACGCTTTGAGGGATGAAAGGGGGAGAAGAGGCATGGGTGAGCTCCGGGGGAAAGAGAGAGCACGTGTGCGGTCCCTGTACCCCGGGCTTTTTCACCTGGAGGCCTCAGGGGACCCTGAGTCCCAATAGGACATTCCTCAGCTCTCCAGGTGTGCCCCCTCGTGGTTTCTACTGACGGGGAAGCGGGGGGGTGTGCCAGGGGGTTGTCAGTCAACGCAGCTGGTCGTGGTGTCATCCACAGGGTCACTTCTCTGGGCCTGGAGCTGAAACAGAGCTGAAGCCCAGGTACCATCCGGCAGGGGTTAACCACTCCGCCCTGGTAGCCAGCCCTCTGCACCTGGCCTATTGTTCCTACTACAACCGACACCTGGACTACAACCTCCAGTGAATTTCCAGGAGGGGGCGGGTGCAGGATGCAGTGTTGAATGGTGGAACTCCAGTAAAGTTATCAAATACTTATCACCTCTCGGAGTTTCTGAGGGCCAGGATCCAGGAAGCAGCTGAGATGGGTGAGGCCATGAATGGCTAATGCTCTTGCCTTCCTGAATTTATGCACATCCAACAGCAACCGGCTGTGCTGGGACCAGTGGCTTGAGCAAGGGTGGAAGGGAGAGGCAGGAGGAGGAAGCGCTGGATTGGGAGCACCTGGCTGGGTCCAGGCCAGGCAGGCCCCCACTCCTAACCTCTGGGGACAGGAGGAGAGATTGAATATATGAACAATAGCCAGGCCGTATATAAACTACAACTCTGGCCCACCAACGGCAGCAAAGCCCAGGATGCCGAACCACCAACCCCTGTGGCAATCAGCCCAGAGCAGCCAGGACTTGATGAATTACTCACAGCTCCCCTACCTCCAATACAGGAGGTATTGCCTTCTGTACTGGAGGTAGCTAATGGTGGGGGTTGGCTCTTTTGCCCTCACCTCCAACACAGGACAAGCCAAGAAAGTGCAACATGCTCCCGCAACCAATGCCATGGGATGGCCCGCTTCAGGTCAGCACACCTCCCGCGTCCCCCCTGCCGGCAGCCTCCAATCAGCGCTCACCTGGAGCCTTCCCTTTCCACTGCAAAGCTTCCCACCTGCCTGTGAGTGTCTGCTGAACTCAAGTGAACGTAGCGGGCTCCCTTGCTCGGAACAAACAGCCTTTGCGTGGTTTGTGTCTATTTCCACAGGCCCAATTCTCTCTCTCGCTTCCGGTTCCCAGGTCGTAGACATCATCTTCCTCTCCCTCCCGGGTATCCAGAGAAACCGGCTCAGGGACGGCGGAAGGGGTGTGACGTGAACAGTCAGAGCGTAGCTTTGGAGCAGGATAGATCTGGGCTCACGTTCCGGTTCCGATGCTGAACTAGCTGTGTGGTCTTAGCGAGTCAGTTGCCCACTCTGAGCCTGTGTTCTCTCATGCCAAGGGCACAGTGCAGTGGGACTCTAGGCCTGGCGTAGGAATTCAGCGGGGTAGTATATTTAATGCACTGAACATACACTGGGTGCTTAATAAAGGAACGGCCAAACATCGGCCTCCTCACAGCCTCTTGCAGGGGTAGGGAGGCCCCATGCCCCACCTTTACTCACACCTTCCATTTCTGTGCAGCAGACAGTGTGACTTCAGCTGAATGGGGTCAAGGGCATGGAGTCCAATTTCAGGGTATATTAAAGATCAGAGGTTGGTCACAGGAAAAGGGTGGACAAAGGATGTGGCCAAGCATTTCTCTAAAGGAAACTGGTCAAAAGCAGAGGAAAAATGCCCAGGCCAGATACCTGACGTTGTTCCACCCTGTCCTGGCTCTGAGCAGGAGTCGGGGGAGCCTGCTGCCCAGAAAGCTCCGAGTGCCCTTGTGCTGGGGTGACTTCCTAGGACTCAGGGGGTGAGCCGAGCTCTGTGTGTTTGCTTGTGTGTCTGTATGTACATGTGCGTCAGTTTGTCCATCTTTAAAATGAGAAATCTAACAGCTTCCCAGGACACACACTCGCATGAATGTTCTGCTAATGGTGAGGGGTGGCTGTGAGATGCCCGGGTGCTGGGGGCCTCCCGCACTCCCATTTGCCAAGCCCCTTCCATCCACTTGCCTCCCCCCACTGCCACGACGGGAGCCCAGGCCTCCAGCGGGCACCTCCCGCCTGGCCGGCTGCGAAGGCTCCTAACCAATGCAGAGGAGTTACTGGCCTGGCAAGTTTGCTTTGCAACAAGCTGCCTCACAGAACTTTTATTAGTTCTGAGCTGATTTTCTGCAAATAATGATTTGTGAATTCAGTCTCGCAGAGCAGTGTTCTACAGATAATAATCTGGAGCCTGTCTTTGAAAAAAATTTTTGAAGAATTGTACTTTCGATTTCATCACATTGGCCATCCGATCTTATACAATGTTAGCCAATAGTAATCAAAGGTTTACTTGTCTTAGTTCTGACTTTTTTAATGGAAATCACTATTAAGATAGATACAGTTTATGATGTCAATAAAATACCTTTTCAAATTCCTGTTTAAAAATAATCTTGATAAAAAAGGAGGCTCAGTTTTATCAAATGCTCTTTCAGCATCCACAAAAACGACCATTTGGCGTTTCTTATCAGATCAATTAAAATGATGACAATCTGTTAACAGAATTTCCCATCTGAAAAATGCCTGCATCCCCACAGTGAGTCCGGTTAGTCCTGGAATAGGTTGTGGAGTAATAACTCTCAAGGAAGGGCCTTTGCAATTGATGCAAGCTGCTCCTGTTTTGAATTACGTCCCCAGACAGGTCGGACCCCCGCCCCCAGCCCCCCTAGTCCCCTGAGCGGCTGGTACTGAGGGCGGTGCTGTAGCCCCCAGCGTGCTGGGCAGAAAAGGCGAATGAACGCTCAGTATTCGAGCCGCTGGCCCCAGCACTGATGTTTTAAGGTCCTTGTCTGCCGGAGCTGAGGACCCCTTTCTGCGCTGGAAGCAGGCAGAGGCTCCTTCCCCGAGATCCCACTCCGGCGATCTTGCTCCACTGAGGACACAGGCATTCCAGCCCAGGGAGGACAGAGACAAGGGCAAGAAGGGCACCATTTATCCCTGGGCACCTGCCGTGGGCCGGCTCCGAGCCAGAGGCCGTACACATATTACGTGACCTTCTCCCAAAACCCCGTGAGGTCTCCATCCCCATTTTACAGAGAAGAGGTCAAGTCGCTTGCCCAGGGACATAGTTACTCGGGGCCTTTAAGAACCAGGCGTAGTCCCAAAGTGTGTTGACGACGGACCTCTGACTCCTGAAGACTGGCCCTCAGGATGGGTCTTAGGGCAGAACCAGGAAAGGTGTTACTACTCCCGGCTGAGCATGCGGCCTCTGCCATTTCTGGTGCTTTCCCTCAGCCGTCTGTGGCAGGCTAAGCGGTCCTGGGGCAGCGCCTCCCCCGCACGGCTGGACCCGCCCCCGAGGCGACCGGTGAACATCGCACCTGAAAGGGCAGGGGGAAGAGTCCCGCTGTTTGTCTTCAAGGAACACTGTGTCGTCAGTGTTTCTGCCTAGTGTTCTGAAAACTCAAGGAAAATAAATATCTAACATTTATTATCAGAAGCTGCCTTAAGAACTTTCCATGTATTAACACATTGAATCGTTACAACATCCTCAGGAGGTAGGTACTGTTATCCCCATTTTACAGATGAGAAAACGAAGGCACCGGAGAGGCTCTGTAATGTTCGCACTAGAGCAGCTGAGCCAGGCTTCAGCCTCGGCTCCTCACCGCGACACCGTGCTAGGGATGAAGGCTGAGCGAGCCAGGGCGAGTCAACTCACTGAGCTCTTGGAAAGATGGTGAGGTTCTGCTCCGGGTCTGGACTCGTGGACAGGGATGGAAATCAAGGGGGTCTCGCCCAGGTGTTCTGGGGGACATTCCGTCTGCCCTGCAGTGGCAACCCTGGCCCGCCCGCCTTACCACGGCTGCCACAGGGAGGCCACCACAGGGAGGCCACCACGCGCGCCCTTCTCCAGCTCTGGAGGAGAGTGGCGTCCCCAGTGCTGCCTGCTCACGGAACTGGCCCTCTGTGCCAGAGTGACGGTCCCCCAAACTCTTCTTTCAAACTTCAAAAGGAAGTCCGGGATTGGGCATTCTGAACTGGGATTCTGAATCAGAGCCAGGCTTTTTACCGTTTCTCATCAAGTAAGATCTCGCTGTTTATGCCCTGCGTGGCTTCCTTCTACGGTGGCAGCAAGGCGGAGGCACGGGCCCAGCGTCCAGGAGGAGGCCTGCCCCGGGGGCACGCCCCCGTGCACACTGAGGCCATGCTCATCCCGCCGCGGGACAGAGCCCCTTGTGCAGACTCAGGAGCTTGTACTGGAATTTCTACAAGCGCTTACCCTTGGTCTTTCCCTGCGTACGAACATGGACATGTTCTCAGAGACCTGGAAACCTTCACAGAGCAAAAGGTTTAAAAAGAAAAAATTAGATTTTATTCAAGATAAGCAAAGGATAAGTAAGAGTAATTCATTAAATGAAACCATCCAAAGCCATTTCACAATATTTTGTCAAGAAACCCACCAGTAAGAGCCCACAGAACCAGGAATAAAGTATATACGCCACATTTTGACGAAAACGACAAGAAAACAAGCCGCTTCCTTCAGAAGGCACCGAGGGGCTTCCAGGCTGGGCACTTCGGGAGCTCAGTGCAGCAGGTACCACCGACCCATAAGGAACTCCCAGTGTTTCCGCCGCCACTGCGGCTGCACCAGAGCGAACCGGCTGGACATCCGCACTGCTTTCGGCTTTCTCTAAACACAACTTTATACGAACGGGAGGTTATGGGCACGCTAGTTTTCACTCGTTTATTACAAACGAACAATTCCCACAGACAAAACTCCTAAATCCTTTTGCTGCTTTTTAAAACAATTAAAAAATTTATTGACTTTGAGGGGGGAAAGAGAGAGAGAGAGAGAAAGAGAGAAACATCCATTTGTTGTTCCGTTTATTTATGGATGTGTTGGTTGATTCTTGTATGTGCCCTGACAGGGGCTTGAACCCACAACTTTGGGGTGTTGAGACGATGCTCTAACCAACTGAGCTATCCAGCAAGGGCTACCTTTGTTTTCTGAGACTAAACACCCTTCACACCCCCCACCCTGCTTGGCGCACCCTACAACCCAACTCCTCGGCTCCTGGTTACACAGGTCAGAGGCCCCAGCGACCCAGACCACGGCCGATGCAGCAGGACCACT
The DNA here is from genome assembly GCA_004027475.1 of Anoura caudifer. Taxonomy (NCBI): domain Eukaryota; kingdom Metazoa; phylum Chordata; class Mammalia; order Chiroptera; family Phyllostomidae; genus Anoura; species Anoura caudifer. The sequence goes on along the minus strand of PVKU01001317.1, from coordinate 5,022 downwards.
CTGTAAAGTGCTGAGCCCTGTTAGAAAAATAAACGCAGCTGCTCAACCATTCTAACCAAGTTCTGGATGGAGCACTTCTGCCCCTAAGGTTCCCGGTGAATTCGACATATCTGACGCTCAAGCTCGGGTTTCCCTGCTACCACTGGACCCTGGAAGGTGTGGCGGAACAGTCACCGATTTACTCAACCTGGGGGCACGCTCAGCACCTGACCGAGTCCAAATACACCGTCAGGGTGTCCTGCAGGAAGCCCACGACGGCCCTTTTGGCCGTGTCTCCAGGCAGGGCCTGGACTCTGCTCACGTGCTCCAGGGCTGTTCTGACCATCTGGTCTCTCTGCTGCGGGCCATGGGGTGCTCCGCTGTCATCGCCCTCTGCGCCCGATTTTAAAAACTGCAGAATATAGGACTGGACCATGTCTCCGTTCAACTCCAAGGCTTCTTTGATGCAGGGCAGGTCTGGGGCACTGGCCAAGCTCAAGAGGTGGATCAGCGCCTGGCAGATTTGGGTCCGGAGGCTGGCGCAGTACCTGAACTCCAAAAAGTCGGTGGTGTCCTCGCTCCTCTGCAAGGCGGTGACCAGCGCTCTCCAGATCTGCGCGTACTGGCCGGCGGGCCCGTAGTGCTCTCTCCTGCCCGGGAGGGCGAGGGCGGCGGCAGACCGGATGCGCACTTTGAAGTTCTTGCACGATGTCACAACCGACGTCAGCGCGTTGTAGGCCTGGGAGGTCCACAGGGCCCTTCCTGGAAAGAGTAAGGTCGTTAAAAGAAACGAAGGCTTAAAAACAAAGGCAGCGAGCGGGCAGGTGCCGGCAGAAGGAGACACGTGCATTCGTGCCCCAGCGCGTCAGCTCACGCCCCCATTCCCACGATGACCCCAGAGAATCAGGGTGGTGAGGCACTAAGTGTGGGGTCCCCAGGTAAGCGGCCAAACACTGACCCCCCAACCTCCCTCTTTCTGTAGGTGCGTCTGCCACACGCTCAGGGCTCTGCCACCCAAACAGTGACTCTGGTGATTCCGCAAGAGGCTTTCTCTCCAGGAGGATGCTGTGCCGAGCGGGGAAGGCCCAGTGGGAGGAGCGCGGATGGAAGTGTAGCCCCACTGTCCTCTCAGCGGGCTGCTTCTGAGTGGTGCCCAAGCTGTGCAAGTGTGTGCCCAGACCTGTTCGTGCTGGGAAAGGACACTCTGTCACCCAGATCGGCACCCAGACGCTGCTCCGGACATAGCAGGCCACTCATGTTACGGCAAAACACAAGAAAATACCGTATGGGCAGTGCCTGGGGAACAGAACACTTGGATTCATGAAGGCTCAGTTTTCTAATTTTGAGGAGATGACATTCAGACTTCCCTCCTCTTTCCCTCCCCCTTCTCTGCCTTCCTCCTCGTCAGGGCCAACGCTCCCCGGCCCCTTCCATTTTGGGGGGGTTCTCCTCCTCAGGATGCAAGGCTGTGTAGAATGCAGCTCTCCCAGCCCTTCCAGCTGCTTTGCTGCCTCCAGAGACAGCCGAGCAGACAGCCACCGGAAGTCACCCTGGCCTCTTCTCTCAGTGGAAAAGCCCTAAGGCTACCTCCTCACCAGCTCTCGGCTGGCGTGGTCGGCTGGGCAATAATAAGGGGAGCAGGGCCAGGTCCCCCAAACTTGATGCATGCTCCGCTGGTCCAGGAAGGGTTTTCCTCTCCAGGAACACACCCTCGTGTTTCAGGTCTTGTCACAGAGACGAATGTGTCAGGCAGAGGCTGGCAGCTGAAGCGAACGGGATTTGGAGGCCACGATCCACGTGTCCGAACAGCTCCTAGCCGCCGATGGCAATGGAGGTGCATGGCTGTGGTGACTTGGGGACAGATGGCCTCCTCACAGGAAGCATTCACTTGAGCACCAAGGGCTCGCTGTCCCCTGTGCCTTTGTTTTTTTTCCTGCTTGTTACAATGGTGACTACTCACTGAATGAAACTTAGAAAACGAGAGCAGGAAATACTCCTACTCATCACCCCTTCCAGAGGCAATCGCTCTTAATAATTAGGGTGATTTCCCTCCCGTCTTTTTCTACCCACTTATTGAGATCACACTAGAGAAACATGTTCACATCCTGGTTTAGTTTGCTGAACATCAGAAATATTTTCCCAGATTACCAAAAAAATTATGTAAATGCCATTTTAAACGGCAACAAAATATCCCATTGAACACATATACCATGACCTATATCAGACCACGCCCCTGAACTCGGATGCTCAGAATGTTTGCATTTGTTTCCAGTGGTGAGATAAATAATAGTGTGATGAATATCGTCAACAACAATGCAGACTGGAGTGTGCTGTCCCAGCAGGGAGAGTTCGGACCCTGGGGAGCAGAGGGAAACTTTCGTACCCAGTGGAAGAGCAGGGTTTTTAAACGCGTTTCCCATCGCGTAGCAAGCGTTCCATCGGACTTTCATGGCGGCCTCGGTCAGAACGGCAGAGATCAGGGCCTGGATGGACTCCTCTACGATTTCAGCGAACTGGGGTTTTTCTACATGAGAAGGCTGCAGAAAATGGAGCAAATTTCCAAGGGCCCGGACTGCATTACTTTTTACCTAGAATAAAATGTAAAAGCATTAGGAATCTGTTTTCCCAAAGGGACGGTTCAGAAAGTATAATTTCAGCTTTAAAAAACCCAGGAGGTCCCAGACGTCCCGAAACAAGAAAGCTAATGAAAGATGCGGACCGTGAAGGCGCGAGTTCTCGGAACTCTGCAAGGCCCCGCTGGCTGGCATTCGGAGCCTCGGAAAGGGGGGGCCCTACGGAGCCCCCTGCCCTGGTATTTTTACCGTGAGACAGGACTTCGGAGATAACCCCGCCTCCTGCAGCCACAGAGACGGCGGGTAAGGCCCGCGGGCAACAGGGCACCACCGGTTTACGGCGGGGCTGGGAGGGCAGCTGCGTTTCACAATCCCAGACCAACACTTTCCTACTGTAGAGAAGTATTTTTTTTCTTCGTAGCATATTAGAGTCAGCCTGGAGCTTTCTTTTTAAAAACCAATCCCCACACCCTAACTGCAGAAGTTCTGATGGAATTAGTTGGAAGGTAGGGCTTCCCAGGTTTTTGGAACCACGGCGCTAACTGAAGTCTGGTCTGTGCGAGGTGCTTTAAGATCAGGTATCTCAAGAGTTCTGTGAGGTACACGTAACAGAGTCCACGTTCGAAATGAAGACACTGACCTCCAGAGAAGTCACACAGTGCACCTAAGGTCACCACCACTAAAGGGCAAGCCAGGATTTGAACATGTCTGCCTGACCCTACAGCCCAGGACAATGCTTGTCAAACTTGTCAGTGTCACAGGGAATATTCAACCGAGGGCTGCTCATCTTTTCACTTGTCAATTCTACTGAAAGATTTTTTTGAAAAAACAAAACAAAACAGACTGATATTACGACAGGCGGGGACATATCATGGCGTAGACTACAAACGGCGCCAACATCTTCACGAGCTAGGAGGTCAGAGACAAACTGTGCAGGTGCGGGTGTGGAGCGGGCCGCTTGACACCCTGGGTCCGTCTCACCCCCCTTCGAACAGAGACCCACCGAGCGTCTACCCGACAAGGACGAGGTTTTACTGTGGACTTACCTTGTCTTTATCTCTGGACGCCTCTATAGCTGATCGCAGCATCTTCAAGAGCAGGAGACCAGAGAACTCCTCCTGGAAACTGGGGTCTGGTGTGTCCCTGTTCCAGCCAAAGCAGGCAAAACACGTTAAAAGATAAAACCCGCTGAAATGTATGTACACACAAACCTATTCCCTTACTGTAACTATAAAAACTTGAGGCAAACAGCTCCACAGATCTGTTTAGCTTATGCCAAAACTTAGAGTTTATACTGTTTGACCCAGCAGGTCCGCATTTAGGAACGTAACCAACAGACGTAACTCCGGTGGAGGTCCCACGCACAAAGACTGTTCGCTGCACACAAGAGCCTAAAACCCGTACATGTCCAATGACAGCGAAACGATGACATCACCGCCACATGGCGATGGCGGTGTCACAGTGCGCACCGACTTATAAACGTCAGCGGAAGCCAGGAGAACGCAGTCATCCGCCCGAGCGCGGCGACCAGGGCAGGGCACCGGGGCACGGCAGGAACAGCTGCCCCTGGGGCGGGAAACCCGGACAGGAAGGACGGGGAAAGGCTGTGCACGGAACAGCTCTGTGCCCCGCGGCCCCTCTGACCTGTGAGCGAGCCGCTGGAACACACACGCATGGCGTGCGGGAAGGAGGGTGGCTACTACGAAGGTGTGGGGTTTCCTCGTTTCCTATGACGTGGGTATATGTCTCACGTGGGCACACTGTACTTTCACACACAAGCATTAACAACAGCTTACTGATCTTGTTAATTGAAGGGCTACAGAACAACACAAAGCAGGAGCACCGACTACGTCATGTGGGGGCGTCACTGCTGATCCTCTCACGGCGGGACCTCAGCCCCAGAAGCCACCCCAGCAGAAGGAGCTGGGCCACCCACATGTTGGCAACCAGAGTGTCCGTCAGGTTGCCCAGGGACCAGGCTGCCTTGGCTCGCACATTCAGAGACTTGTCTCGAAGCGACGTCAATATTGCATTCGCTGTGTCGGCAACAAAGACGACGTCCTACGAGGTAAACAAACAAAACTGCGGGGCTGCCTTGGAAATCCACACTGCCACCCGGGAAGTTCTCAGTCGTCCAGACAAAGTGCTAAGACTTCACCACGAATTTCTACTTGGGAATCAAAATTCATTCACCCAGTCAGTCCACTGCTCTCACGCACCACGACTTGGACACCCACCGAAGTCCCAGGGGTAGGTCCTCCGTGGTTCTAACTGATCGATGTTTCTCTCCAACATCAATGTTTCTCACCCTCTCTTTCTCCCTCCCTTCCCTGCTCTCTAAAAATAAATGAATAAATAAAACTTAAAAAAAATAAATGAATGACAGGTATTACCATATTTTCGTAGCAATTAAGGAAGATTACAAAGCAATTTAATTTCCTTTACTGCCCAACTCAAGAGCTCTATGTCC